>JAWDGP010005269.1:662500-740000 GCA_033675545.1 Elysia crispata
TATTTTAAGTGATACTTTTTAATGTGCACTTTATTGTTTTACTTTCAGATCAGCATAGACAAGTATGTATATATATATATATATATATATATATATATATATATATATATATATACACACACACACACAAATATATTTTAAAAATATACATATGTATATATAAAACCATGTATTTGAACCTAAAAATGCGCTGCAATGATCTTTTTCTTGAGTCCAAACTCCACAGGTCACAGATTGCTTCTGGACCAACGGAACTAAAGATGGCACCATCTGGTGCTGAACATTCGGAGTGGCTTCCCCTGCGTCCTCTCACATAGCAAACCAAGAAGTCTACACTTCCTATTTCAGAGCAGAAGAAGAAGAAGTGTACACTTAGAGGATTTGCATAATTGGATTCCTTCTCGAGGCGTTGACAGAGGAGATAATTAGAAATCAAATATGCATGACTTGTTCTCAATGCGGCTATGAAGCGCCTATTCTTCCTGCACTCAATACGTGCTCAGCTTTGAAGTCAGAGTTTCATTAATGGCCGGACCATGACCCCTTCCTTAGTTTTGATGAAGAGAAATCATAAAACATAAAAGAGCTCACCGTGGAGCGCAGGCCTCTCTGTTATATGAAATGTCTTTCTCTAAAATCGACAGACATTGGTTTGCATATTTTTTTTTTCTGTACATCGAGTGTTGGAGGATCAGCAGAAACTAATTTTCTCCCCGTTGTTTTCCGCCAGTTGATGTGAATATTAATCCTTCTAAACTCTAAATGAAGGAGAGACAGGATTCCTTTTAAAGATGTAATGAATATTTTTAATTAAAGTATTTCGCAACTATGTCGCAGTTTTCTTTTGTCCATAACTCAATAGCAAAAGATAAGTTTAGGTGATTTAGTTGATGGATTTGTTGACGAGACATCAATTATCGCCATCTACAAGTACTGAGGTTTTGTATCCGTCACACCACAAATATTGCCATAGACAGGTTTTTGTCGCAGTTAATACTCAGCTTATTTTCGCTTCATCGCAAATATGTCGAGAAATCGGCAGAGAGTAAAATTTCTCACTACCATGAAAAACTTACAGTGAGAATAGCCATGCTTAATGCTTGTTGAAAAAAGATTGCTCTTTTTCTGACATTATTGAGTGCTTCATCATAAAAAAGAGTAAGTATGGAAAAAAACTAAATCTTAATGATGTTGTACCCGAAAATTAAGTTGTTTTGTTGGTGGTGGTGGTTTCTTTTTCTTTTTTTTTTAGCTTCAAGTCTTTATTTCAAATATGTCAAAATTTGTTTTAGTCTGAGCTTAGAACGTTACAACTTCAATAACTCGACAGCCGGCAATTAGTAGATTTCTTTTCCCTCTTTCATCTCTGTGCATGTTAAACCTGTTTTTAATGTGCTTTATTTGTGAATTCCTGCCAGGTCAAGCAGTGTACCGAGAAGCGGCAGACTCCAATGTCCTGAACTCCCAGGCCGATTGTTGGGAATTAAAGTTTGGGATAACGGCCAGGCGTAATCCGCCCTGAATCAAGGGATTATGTTAGCTGAGCACAACCGCGGTCGAGCGCGCGGTCCGCCAATTAAAGGGCAAAAGTCGAGGCGCGGATTAAGTAAACTTGGACGTGTGTTCACTGACTCTCAGGTACTGCACTGGTAACTGTAGACAATCCAGCAGCCCTGGTCTTCATGAAAGTCTATCCACTCCACTCCCAGAACTGTGGCCTTAACTCCGTAGAGCCTCGCATCGGTGCGGTGCGTTTATCTACTGCGCAAAACACAATTAACTTCTTCAATCTTTTTATCCTCTGGGAACTTAGGCGACGTTAAACCTGTCAAAGAACATTATTTTCCATGTGCGGCGCTGAGATCTTCCCTCTAACTATAGCCAAACTCATAATGCTCTAACGAGAAACGCTCAGTTGAAAAGCTGTTCGGATATCGCCAGGTATGTCAAAACTAAAATAAAAAAAATAATCATTTTAAAAAAAGCGTTAGATCTTTGTGCGAAAAACTTAATATTTCCAAAGAATAAAAAAATGACAGGAGCAGAGGTTTACAAGTCCGGAAAAAACTCCATCAACTGATAGACGCTTCGTTAAGAAGAGTGTATAGAAAGAAAAAAAAAGCGACGCTTGGAGAGAAAGAACGGACGGAGATATAGAGTCAAGCTTGGGGAGGGTAAACAGAAAGAGAGATAAAGCGACGCTTCGGAAAAATGACTGTACAAGGAGATAAAGAGTGACGCCTGGAGAGGATGAATTTACAGAGAGATAAATAGAGACCCTTCGGGTAAACGACTGTACAGGGAGATAAAGAGTGGCGCCTGGAGAGGATGAGTTTACAAAGAGATAAATAGAGACCCTTCTGGAAATTGACTGTACAGGGAGATAAAGAGTGGCGCCTGGAGAGGATGAGTTTATAGAGAGATAAATAGAGACCCTTCTGGAAAATGACTGCACAGGGAGATAATAAGTGGCGCCTGGAGAGGATGAGTGTACAGAGAGATAAAGAGTAACGCCTGGGGAGGATGAGTTTACAGAGAGATAAAGAGTAACGCCTGGGGAGGATGAGTTTATAGAGGGGTAAAGAGCGACGCCTAGGGAGGATGGGTTTACAGGGAGATAAAGAGTAACGCCTGGGGAGGATGAGTTTATAGAGGGGTAAAGAGCGACGCCTAGGGAGGATGAGTTTATAGAGGGGTAAAGAGCGACGCCTAGGGAGGATGAGTTTATAGAGGGGTAAAGAGCGACGCCTGGGGAGGATGAGTTTATAGAGGGGTAAAGAGCGACGCCTAGGGAGGATGAGTTTATAGAGGGGTAAAGAGCGACGCCTAGGGAGGATGAGTTTATAGAGGGGTAAAGAGCGACGCCTAGGGAGGATGAGTTTATAGAGGGGTAAAGAGCGACGCCTAGGGAGGATGAGTTTATAGAGGGGTAAAGAGCAACGGCTGGGGAGGATGAGTTTATAGAGGGGTAAAGAGCGACGCCTAGGGAGGATGAGTTTATAGAGGGGTAAAGAGCGACGCCTAGGGAGGATGAGTTTATAGAGAGATAAATAGAGACCCTTCTGGAAAATGACTGTACAAGGAGATAAAGAGTGACGCCTGGAGAGGATGAATTTACAGAGAGCTAAAGAGCGACGCCTAGGGAAAATGAGTGTACAGAGAGATAAAGAGTAACGCCTGGGGAGGATGAGTTTATAGGGAGATAAAGAGTAACGCCTGGGGAGGATGGGTTTATAGAGAGATAAATAGAGACCCTTCTGGAAAATGACTGCACAGGGAGATAATAAGTGGCGCCTGGAGAGGATGAGTTTACAGAGGGGTAAAGAGCGACGCCTAGGGAGGATGAGTTTATAGAGGGGTAAAGAGCGACGCCTAGGGAGGATGGGTTTATAGAGGGTTAAAGAGCGACGCCTGGGGAGGATGAGTTTATAGAGGGGTAAAGAGCGACGCCTGGGGAGGATGGGTTTATAGAGGGGTAAAGAGCGACGCCTAGGGAGGATGAGTTTATAGAGGGGTAAAGAGCGACGCCTAGGGAGGATGAGTTTATAGAGGGGTAAAGAGCGACGCCTAGGGAGGATGGGTTTATAGAGGGGTAAAGAGCGACGCCTGGGGAGGATGTGTTTATAGAGGGGTAAAGAGCGACGCCTAGGGAGGATGGGTTTATAGAGGGGTAAAGAGCGACGCCTGGGGAGGATGAGTTTATAGAGGGGTAAAGAGCGACGCCTAGGGAGGATGAGTTTATAGAGGGGTAAAGAGAGACCCCTGGGGAGGATGGGTTTACAGGGAGATAAAGAGTAACGCCTGGGGAGGATGAGTTTATAGAGGGGTAAAGAGAGACGCCTAGGGAGGATGGGTTTACAGGGAGATAAAGAGTAACGCCTGGGGAGGATGAGTTTATAGAGGGGTAAAGAGAGACGCCTAGGGAGGATGGGTTTATAGAGGGGTAAAGAGCGACGCCTAGGAAGGATGAGTTTATAGAGGGGTAAAGAGCGACGCCTAGGGAGGATGGGTTTATAGAGGGGTAAAGAGCGACGCCTGGGGAGGATGGGTTTACAGGGAGATAAAGAGCGACGCCTAGGGAGGATGGGTTTATAGAGGGGTAAAGAGCGACGCCTGGGGAGGATGGGTTTACAGAGAGATAAAGAGCGACGCCTGGGGAGGATGGGTTTACAGAGAGATAAAGAGCGACGCCTGGGGAGGATGGGTTTACAGAGAGATAAAGAGTAACGCCTGGGGAGGATGGGTTTATAGAGGGGTAAAGAGCGACGCCTGGGGAGGATGGGTTTACAGGGAGATAAAGAGTAACGCCTGGGGAGGATGGGTTTACAGAGAGATAAAGAGCGACGCCTGGGGAGGATGGGTTTACAGAGAGATAAAGAGCGACGCCTGGGGAGGATGGGTTTACAGGGAGATAAAGAGCGACGCCTGGGGAGGATGGGTTTACAGAGCTAGAGAGAAAGAGCTATACAGAGAGATAAAGAGCGACGCCTGGGGAGGATGAGTGCCGAGAGATAAAGAGAGATGTTTAGGGATAATGAGTGCCGAGAGATAAAGAGATATGCTTAGGGAGGAAGAGGAGTGCTGAGAAATAAAGAGAGATGCTTATGGAGGATGAGTGCCGAGAGATAAAGAGATATGCTTAGGGAGGAAGAGGAGTGCTGAGAGATACAGAGAGATGCTTAGAGAGGATGAGTGCCGAGAGATAAAGCGAGATCCTTAGGGAGGATGAGGAGGGCTGAGGGTTAGAGATAATGAGAGATGCTTAGAGAGGATGAGTGCTGAGAGATAAAGAGAGATGCTTATGGAGGATGAGTGCCGAGAGATAAAGACATATGCATAGTGAGGAAGAGTAGTGCTGAGAGATACAGAGAGATGCTTAGAGAGGATGAGTGCTGAGAAATAAAGAGAGATGCTTATGGAGGATGAGTGCCGAGAGATAAAGAGATATGCTTAGGGAGGAAGAGGAGTGCTGAGAGATACAGAGAGATGCTTAGGGAGGATGAGTGCTGAGAAATAAAGAGAGATGCTTATGGAGGATGAGTGCCGAGAGATAAAGAGATATGCTTAGGGAGGAAGAGGAGTGCTGAGAGATACAGAGAGATGCTTAGAGAGGATGAGTGCCGAGAGATAAAGCGAGATCCTTAGGGAGGATGAGGAGTGCTGAGAGCTAGAGATAAAGAGAGATGTTTAGGGATAATGAGTGCCGAGAGATAAAGAGATATGCTTAGGGAGGATACATATTTAGAAAGATAAAAAGCAACGTTTTGTGAAGATAATTATAGCGAGAGAGAGAGAGAGAGATAAAGAGGGAAGATGAGAGTAGAGAGATATGGTTTTGTGTAGACAGAGAGGCATAGAGAGACAGAACCGGGCAGCATGGTACATTGGCAGAAAAGGATATTGAAAGCCATGAATCGTGGAGAAGGGAAATACCGCACAGAGATTTCATAACCTTGTTTTAAAAAACGAGAAAGAAAATGAAAAGAGAGAGAGACGAGAAAAATGGGTGGGTGAAATGCAGAGAAAGAGAGGAAAAAAACGAACCAGATAGAGAGAGCATCAGTTAGTCCTTCAGAGTCTCCGCTCAGGCGAACAGCGAGTAGCCTGTAGTCAGTGAAGCGAGACCAGTGAGCAAACTAGATCTATAGCTGCTGCCCTGTCCGCCTCCTTCCCGTCTTCTTAATTAGTCAGCGTGTCCGCTGGACTGACCCTAATACTTCAGCGTTTGGTCGCATGTCCTGTTAATTAGTGTCCACCAGAGTCCGGTAGAACGGTCGCGTCTGAGACTGGCGTGATACGGGCATTGTGATCGTGCATGCCAGGTCCAGACTCAGGTTGACCGCTGCTTATCTGATCTAACTGACACGCCGTCTAGGTGAGAGGAGCATAACATGTTGGGAAGATGCTCTCTCTCTCTCTCTCTCTCTCTCTCTCTCTCTCTCTCTCTCTCTCTCTCTCTCTCTCTCTCTCTCTCTCTCTCTCTCTCTCTCTCTTTCTGGTTCTCTACTCCCTATCTCTTCCTCGCTATCTCTCTCTCTTTCTCTCTCTCCTCTCTCTTTCTCTCTCTCTCTCTCTCTCTCTCTCCTCTTTCTCTTTTTCTCTCTCTCTGTCTTTCTGGTTCTCTACTCCCTATCTCTTCCTCGCTATCTCTCTCTTTTCTCTCTCTCCTCCCTCTCCTCTCTCTCTCTCTTTTTCTCTCTCTCTTTCTCTTATGCTCTCTCCTAATCTCCGATCGCTCTTCCTCACGCTGTATCTCTTTCTCTCCCGATCCTGTGTAATTCCATGATCTATAAAAAAAAGTTTCACATATCCATACTTCATGATCATTCTATCGTTAAGGCATTGTTTGTAGCTGCTTTTATCCGAAAACAATTTCTCTCACACAGCGTCTAAAATTTAAAAAAAATGCAGCTCCATTACTTTACTCGGAGTTCTAATGCGATATCATATACACCTGCTGTGTTTAAACAAAATATTTAAAAGTATAGCTTGTGCTAAAATAATGAAATATCAATATGAAAACAGCTTATACTTTTCGTAAACGCGTCCAATTTGCATTCCATGCGTTAGGTGTGTCCAACTTTTAATTCAAAATCTAAATATTTCTAGTTCTTCATTAACTTTGATGGGTATTGATGAAGGCTCATAATTTTAACACACTTTGTTGGCAGGATCCTTCAAAACCTTTGACATGTTTGTAATATTGGCACAAAGAATGCAATAAAAATGTCGGCCGCAAATGATTAAAACTGTCTGCAGACTATTGGGAGCGTCTTAGAAAGATTTATGTTGAAAACTTAATCATGTTTTGATTTTTTTTTTTTTTTTTTTTTTGTAGTTTTCGAGCAGCTTGCATACACGCCCACTATATGCAAAATATCACGCACTCTTGTCACTTTGCGGTAAAAACTCTCATTTTAAATAAATCATTCTGCATTGTTGAGAGCATATGATAAAGACTTTCAATTTACATAAAACAGCTTTCGCTGCTGATGGCATGTGACAAAACATTCAATTTACATAAAACAGCGTCCGCTGTAAGTTGAAAGCGTTGTTAATATTGACAGTTTGTAAACTGGATACTAACAGGACTAATGTGCAGAACTATCGTGATATTCTGAATATCAAATACTATCGACAGTTTCTAGACTGGACACTAGCAAGACTATTGTGAAGAAATATCGTTATACTCTAAATATTAAATACTATCGACAGTTTGTAGACTGGACACTAGCAAGACTATTGTGAAGAAATATCGCGATACTCTGAATATTAAACACTATTGACAGTTTTCACACTGGACACCAGCAGGACTGATGTGCAGAAATATCGCGGCGCTCGGACATCCTGAAACTATTAACAGTATGCTCATTAGACACTGTGAACAGGCTGCAGATTGATCAAAGTTCCGAGCGTGGAAACTAGTCTTTGTTGACAGTATGGAGAACAGTCTCTCTGGCGAGTTCGGAGACTAGTCCTTGTCAACAGTATGGAGAACAGTCTCTCTGGCGAGTTTGGAGACTAGTCCTTGTCAACAGTATGGAGAACAGTCTCTCTGGCGAGTTTGGAGACTAGTCCTTGTCAACAGTATGGAGAACAGTCTCTCTGGCGAGTTCGGAGACTAGTCGTTGTTGACAATATGGAGAACAGTCTCTTGCGAGTTCGGAAACTAGTCGTTGTCGACAGTATGGAGAACAGTCTCTCTGGCGAGTTCCGAAACTAGTCGTTGTTGACAGTATGGAGACTAGACACAAGTGCAAGTACGGAAACTAGACACTCCTGAGAGAATGGAGACGAGACGAGGTGTATAAAGAATCGAGACTTTATCACGTCATGTCATGCACAGTACCGAGAGTGTGTGGAATCAATCGGCATTCACGTAATATCAGACACAGGTGAAAGTGTGTACGCCAAACCTTAAATAGAGTCTATGCTAACGCCTCATTATAGAGGCATATATGTGGAATACATTATTGATCTCTTTTTGTGGTAAAGGAACTCGTTATGACCTTGCTGCAAAAAACAGCATTTCTCCTGCGGTAGAACCAATGTCTTGTATGAACTCTAAGCCTAATCAGACTCGGCACGCCTGTCGACACTGAGAGTAGCGTAACCTGGGCCGGACTCGAGGTCGCGCTAGGCTGCTGACATTTTTCTCATAATAATTGTATTAGTAACTTCCATTATTTCGCAATTTATTACTGCCGATAGTTAACCTAATGCACTGAGAATCATTAGGTTTGTCATGAAAGGTCAACTGGCGAGTAGTAAAACTAGAGCGTAAGTGGAAACTTGATCACGTAAATGTCATTAGTGCGTTAATGCACTCTCATTATCGCATATAATGGCACAATTTGAACCTAGGTGTCCATTGTAGCCAGAGCGTTTACTAGAAATTAGTTAAAAACTTATCAGCCTACATTTCATTTGAATGTATCACAGAACGCTATCGTTACGGCAACTTTTTCAATGTGAGGGGATTGATCATAAAAGTTGGTCTCAATAATAATGATAACACAACCCAATGTCAGAGGCAGCTAGGTTTGTAGCGGGACATCTCGAAAAGCTTTTCGGCACCAGGTAAAACGATTCCAGCAAGCGATGACTTGAAAGGGGGGGGGGGGGGGGGTGAGAAGACGTTCTCTCGGTGCTTCAAGTTTCTCCACTTGTCAGTCCGACACTCCGAAGGGAGAAGAGGATTCTAAATGCAACAGTTAAAAGCTTCACGGGTTTCTTGCCCATGTTGTTCTGGGAATGTTGGCAAGACTAAACAAAATTAACAATGATTTATGGATCAAATGTTTTTAGTTACGATTTGCCTCACGCAATTTGCGAGATGCACCTGAAAATTCTATTAACTTTCCGTGTGATCGGTGTGGCACGATAAAGTGGGCTGTTAGAAATATGTGCTCGTGGAAAGTTTGAAACTAGTCTTGCCTTCGTTTTCAATGCATTCCTTTAACAGCCAAAAATAAGAAAAGAGTTTTCTTGTAAAGAGACGAAGATTTCAACAGTTTTATCCAGTGCCATGAGAAATTCTAGCTTTTTGTAAGCTAAGCATCAATACCTTCTGATTGTTTCTTCCCCCTGTGTATTTTTTTTCTGCAGCATCTCATTAGTTGAATAAGCTTTTTGTTGTTTTGATTTGTTTTGCTTTTTTAATATAAAATCACTTTCTCGACCAGCAAACCTACCTTCCTAGTTATAAAAGTCAAGATTCAATAGAACAGCATAAAATCATTATTTTTGTTTTTTACATGTCCACTTTTTCTCCTTTTGTTCTCGTTTTCTTTCGTTTGTTTTGTTTTTGTTTTTTTTTTAATTTTATTTTCTGAGGGTTGGACTTTTGTTTCTGTTTTGGTAACATGAAAAGTGACAGACGTGTTGCACGAATTGGTGGCAAATAATGCGTATGTGAAAAGCGCATTTACAGTTTGAAAGAGTGGTAGCGGAGAAGTTATAAATTGTGGGATTTTTATGTTAACCAAACAAGTAGCGATAATAGCTCTGCAGCGTCAGCCTCGGAGACAGAGACACAGACAGACAGAGAGTGAGAGAGAGAGAGAGAGAGAGAGAGAGAGAGAGAGAGAGAGAGAGAGAGAGAGAGAGAGGGGCGGAAGAGAGGGAGGGAGGGAGAACACGAAGAATATAACGGGGATAGACTCAAACAGATAAATAGAGCAGTTAGACAGGTAGTGTTTTTAAAGTTGAGGAAGTAGAAAAAAAAAGTTCAGAAAAAATTTACATTCATCAACGCAAATAAAGAAATAACAAGAAGGGGGCGGGGTTTTCCACATCCGCAATTTCCTTTATATTTAGAGCTAGTTAGACTTAGGCTAAAGCTGAAAGCAATATGAAAGATAACAGAAAGAAACAAAGACAGTAAAGTCGGGTGTCCCTCTGTCAGTTTTTTTCTTTTTTTCAACCAGATCAGAACGCGCTTGAAAGAACTATAGAAGAATTAGTACGACCAAGTAAAGAGCCTATCCGATACAAATAAAATTGAAGAATATTTATATAACGTTAGGAACACTTCTAGTGTACCAGAGCTGCGAACAGTTTCTTTCCACCCTGCCAGTCACACAGTCCGACAGGCAGACAGACAGACAGATAGACACCCGGCTGCTCAGGATTTGAGAATTATATAAAGGGCTGTTGCCTGTCACGCTCTGCTGACCTCAGCGCCCAATGAGCGTGCGATAGTTCCTATTGTGGACAGAGTACAGCTGGTTTCTTAAAACAGGAAAGGTAGCTCCTATAAAAAAAAGGCATTAACTGAAGTTGAGATTCAAACCAGTGATTTATAGATCCCCTAACCGACTCCCTACCTACTTCTACCCAGTTAACCTCACCGCCTCCTCTCCCCCACCCCCTCCCCTTCCCGTTTCCCCTCATCATCCACGAGGCAGTGACTAATGCATTTTGATCTCGAAGTTTCGCTCTTTTCACCGTCTCTCCAATTAATCATCTTGGTTGGCATTTATGGGCGGAAATCCACACGCAGGAGATAAACACACGAAATACCAGGTCTTCTCATTCACTCCCTGATTCTAATCTTTTAATAGCCGAATCTTGGCCACAAGGTTAGATCTGAATAAAAAAAAAATTCAATCTGCGTCCAGACTTCACGGTAATTAAAGTTTTGCTTCTCCCCGATGCCGTATGATACACCATCTAGTTTTTTTTACAATACTTGAGACAGACTGAGCCGTGTGATACAACATCAAGTATTTGTGACCATTATTGAGACAGTATGAGCCGTGTGATACACCATCTAGTATTTATGACCATTATTGAGAAAGATTGAGCCGTGTGATACACCATCTAGTATTTATGACCATTATTGAGACATAGATTGAGCTGTTTGATACACCATCTAGTATTTATGACCATTATTGAGACAGATTGAGCCGTGTGATACACCATCTAGTATTTATGACCATTATTGAGACATAGATTGAGCTGTTTGATACACCATCTAGTATTTATGACCATTATTGAGACAGATTGAGCCGTGTGATACACCATCTAGTATTTATGACCATACTTGAGACAGATCGAGACGTGTGATACACCATCTAATATTTATGACCATTATTGAGACATATATTGAACCGTGTGATACACCATCTAATATTTATGACGATACTTGACACAGATTGAGCCGTGTGATACACCATCAAGTATTTGTGACCATTATTGAGACAGATTGAGCCGTGTGATACACCATCTAGTATTTATGACCATACTTGAGACAGATCGAGACGTGTGATACACCATCAAGTATTTATGACGATACTTGAGACAGACTGAGCCGTGTGATACACCATCAAGTATTTATGACGATACTTGAGACGGATTGAGCCGTATGATGCACCATCTAGTATTTAAGACCATTTTTGAGACATATATTGAACCGCGTGATATACCATCTAGTATTTATGACCATTATTGAGACATATATTGAACCGCGTGATATACCATCTAGTATTTATGACCATTATTGAGACATATATTGAACCGCGTGATATACCATCTAGTATTTATGACCATTATTGAGACATATATTGAACCGCGTGATATACCATCTAGTATTTAAGACCATTTTTGAGACTTATTGGGCCGTGTGATACACCATCAGGTATTTATTACGATACTTGAGACAGGTTGAGCCGTGTAATACACCAGCTAGTATTTATGACCATTATTGACACAAATTGAGCCGTGTGATACACCATCTTGTACTTATGGCCATTATTGAGACATATATTGAACCGCGTGATATACCATCTAGTATTTATGACCATTATTGAGACATATATTGAACCGTGTGATACACCATCTTGTACTTATGACCATTATTGAGAAATATATTGAACCGTGTGATACACCATCCAGTATTTATGACCATTATTGAGACAGATTGAGCCGTGTAATACACCATCTAGTATTTATGACCATTATTGAGACATATTGAACCGTGTAATACACCATCTAGTATTTATGACCATTATTGAGACAGATCGAGCCGTATGATACACCATCCAGTATTTATGACGATTATTGAGACAGATCGAGCCGTATGATACACCATCTAGTATTTATGACCATTGTTGAGACTGATTGAGCCGTGTAATACACCATCCAGTATGTATGACCATACATTGAACCGTGTGATACACCATCTAGTATTTATGATCATTATTGAGACAGATCGAGCCGTGTGATACACCATCTAGTATTTATGACCATACTTGAGACAGATTGAGGAACTCTGCTCCAGTGAGAGGCGATTTACTTGAAGAGCGCTTTGTCCTCAGTAGAAACCTCAGATACAGAACGCGTACCTATAGGTCCACACGTTACCTACACCGCAAGCTGAACGCTTAGGGCGAAAATAGTTTTAGGCTTAGTGAGCGTTTGAGAATCCCGTAGAATATAGTTTTTAAAAGTTAAGTTTTGTTGTTGTTGTTGTTGTTGTTGTTGTTGTTGTTGTTGTTGTTGTTGTTTAACACTTGGGCTACCCGTACGGTAAAATTATCATTTCAGGAGCGCGAGTACTAACAATGTGATGGCTATTTGTCAGCTCTGCTCCGAGCATGTCACAAAACTATCAGCCGTTAGCTGCTAAGCTGTTTCATGTTTAGAAAAAGATAATCACAACATTAAGCTTACACAGTCTCTAGGTTAAGGCTAGATCTCATTTCAAAGTAATTCGATGCATAAGGATTGACTTGAATTTTTTCAAATGAGTAGCTTCAAAAGTTATATGGACGTTTGTATCCAGATCTATGTTGTGTTGTTTGAACCTCTGGATGAGGCTAGTAATAAAATTAGAGAATAAATCAACTTTTATATGAAGTGTTTTCACACTTATATGTCAAAAGCGTAGTAAAATTAATCGGAAAGTTATTACGTGTTTACGTCATGAGTTTTTTTAGAAATAGTTCCTCTCTTGTCCACTCATAAAATCTTTAACACAGTGTTGTGTTTCTCCGTAAACTGTGACGCCACAGATATATTGTTGTTGATTCGGCGCTATGTCAAGTCACACATAAGTATAGGAGTCTAAATCTACATGTTAAGTTAAATATAGGTATAGAAGTTTAATATCTAAATATTAAGCTAAGATAATAAAAAAATTAATCTAAATGTTAAGTTAAATACACGTAAAGAAATCTAGTATCTAAATTTTAAGTTAAAGAAGAGCATTGAAGTCTAAAATCTTAACGGTTTGGTAAATACAAGGATAGAAGTTAAATAGCTAAATATTAAGTTAAAGATAAGAACATAAAAATCTAAAATCTCTTTGAAGATGTAAGCGCCAAAGTTCATGATAAATATTTCTTAAATTTAGGACTTATTTCGGGATAAATGTATTAATTTATGGGCGCTGCATAAATGATCAATAAAATAATCAAGGTAACATGAGGTTGAAATTCACACATATTATTTTGCGGCTACATCTCGACAACGCCAAGCTGGAAAGCAAAACGATGAAATGGAAAATAATCCGCGTGTTTAACAATTTAAACTGAAGTAGATGGGCGCTGAAATTGTTCTAACGAATAACAAGTTCTAATAAAGTATTTTAATATAATGCTCACGTCGGGATGGTTTTTGCTGCGGTTGAAAGTTGAATTGTTCAATATAATCATAAGATAATAATTTTTTTGTACTAAATTAGACAATCATAGATTGCGCGTTTCTTTTCAGCAAAAAATCTTCTACCTCCTAAAATCACCGTTTCTGGTATACCGATATTGTAAAACTTTGAATCAATCAATCGGTCCAGAAGTTTTTCCCTTCCGTCAATTAACTAACCTGATTTGAATAGCGATAAGTTTCCGATCTGCCAGACTTTTTCTCCCAGTCACTGACCGCCTACTGAGCGGCAGCGGTACTCCACATTAATTTGATGCCCGGTAATTTCGAAGCACACTGACCTGTGCTGCAGATGAGCGGTAAAGTCGCGGTAAATTAATCCACTAGATTGTCCAGAGATCTGCAGCAAGCGTGACATCCAAGAATTTCCGTCGCGAAGTAGGAGCGTCGCCTGATTCTGTGCTAGCGTCGAGCCGTCGACTGGCGCAGTTTGTCTGAGCGGAGAGATCTACCACTAGAGCGTCCCGCTGCCGCGGTACTCGGTCTGTTGGCTGCTCCCGACTTACCGCGCGCCGGGCGGTTGGGGTGGGTGGGGGGCTGGCGCGGGCCACACGACCGCCAAAACGGGAAAAGGGAGAGAATCCAAGTTTGCCAGCAGGCGGCTTGGTTTAGATCACTGCTCTCTTTCTGTATGTTGAGGCGAATTGCCTTTTTTTTTTCTTGTTACCTTTTCTCCGTCAAATTTCGCTTTGTGCGGGGTCATCAACATGTGCCCTTCATGTTCCCAGCAACAAAACGACAAAAATACTTCACCACTTGTCAACAGACTCTCTCTCTCTCTCTCTCTCTCTCTCTCTCTCTCTCTCTCTCTCTCTCTCTCTCTCTCTCTCTCTCTCTCTCTCTCTCTCTCTCTCTCTCTCTCTCTCTCTCTCTCTCTCTCTCTCTCTCTCTCTCTCTCTCCCCCCATTCTCTTTCTTTTATTCTCAATGATTTTCATTTATTTTATGTATTTGTTTTATTTTGCTTTATCTCTTTTCCTCTTATTTCATTGCCATTATGCCCATATTGAACCTTTCCTTTCATAGAGTTTTGTGAATAGCGGTTGAGATCCCACGCGGAAATCTTTTCAGTGAATGATACTGTTTTGTTTTGGTTTTTTTCTTTTTTCTTTTTGTTCTTTCCTCCTCCCCTCCTCCTCATTCTACTGTTCTACATTCTTATCGTCCTCCTATCACTACTCTATCTTCTTTTCTTTCCTTCTTCTTCTTCTTCTTCTTCTTCTTCTTCTTCTTCTTCTTCTTCTTCTTCTTCTTCTTCTTCTTCTTCTTCTTCTTCTTCTTCTTCTTCTTCTTCTTCTTCTTCATACTGCCTTACGTAGCTGAGTATAAACTGATCTCTCGAGTATCCAAGACCGCCCAGTTCCCGGATCCTCCCTCCAGACCTGTAAGGTGATCAACTCACCGTGACGTGCCTGGTGGCTCACGCTCCAGCGCCTTTCACCGGGTCCACAGCTCAGGGTGAGCCTGGCCTGTAGTCTCCATGTCCGTGACACAAAGAGAACAGATGCTCGACAGGTTTAGTCTGCCAGGTCACCCACAATACTCTAGAAGAATGAGGAGACACACCCCAACCCCAACCGGCAACCAAAGAAAAAAAAGGGGGGTGGAAAGTTTAAAAAAATGTGGGTTTTACACATAGTTGAAGAATTTCTTATTAACAGTTTTTCAATGTAAACTCCCAGTATTTTGTGCCTGAAAGTTCCTCTTCATTCAATAGACTTTCTTTTGGTAAGGTAATGTGAAATTCTTCTGAGAGGCAAATTCTTTAACGGAACAGCCAGTTTTACTATTGCTGTTAGTGGAATTGTTTGCAGAGAACTGTTTTAGTTACTGTCTAGAAAGAGATGAAAACGTTCGAAACACTAACAAAGAGAGATTGCGACGTCTAAAAGCTTTCTGATGTTGTGTAGTAGCTTCTGCTTAAACTGATTTCTGTCTTGAAAGCTTTTACCTATGATCACTAAGTCTAAACAAAACAAAAAATTACGGCACTAACTTGGGTTAAGGGAATGGCTCGAAAATACGTAATTTGAACCACCAAGTTTGTTGATTCTTTTTGGCAGTTCTCTACCGACCGAGTTTAGTGTTCATTGGACGCTTTGTTTCAACGATTTACACACGACCACACACATACATACCCACATACAGTGTGTGATATTATGACTAACTGAAAAATTTGAAGAATTTACTCAAGCCATTTACTAAAGAATCCAATAAAGTTGTTTGTCTTTTGCTTCTACTTCTAATATCTTTCCACTCTTTGCAAAAAAATATCAACTTACATAACAAAATGATCTTGTTGTCACACTTTCCAACGCTATCCATAGATGTCTTGACTGTCAGTATTAAACTGAGTTTTCCTGGTCCGCTGGTAGTGGCGTCTGTTATAAGGAAGTCGAGATCCCCAGGTTAGAGAGCTCGGCCAGTAAGGGGATCCCGAGCCAGCTGTAATGGTGGGATTCGCTATCTAATGGAAATGATCCAAGTTTAGATTCTTATTTTATATCTTTCCTCCTCGCTTGTTTTTGTTCTTTTTTTTTTTTTTTTTTTTTTTTTGTCTCATTATATATTTTCGACTCTTCCCAATAGCCATGATATATCAATATTTCCAGTTCCCCCCTGTTCTTACAAGTGCCGACTTGCCTTCTTTTCTGAGTGCACTGAATCCATCCTTGGTCAATATCTCCCACCTTTTCTTCCTCAAAAATTTTTCCGGTTTGAGTTTTGATTTTCTCTCCGCCGTTAGTGCTTAAGTTCTAAGGCCTACTTTATGAACATTTTCTACTCTCGACACTTCTTCACGCTTGATAGAACCGTCTTTTGTTTCGATCTTTCCTCCTGGCCATTATCTGCGCTTCCTACTGGGTACTTCCTCTTTCAGGGCCACGGTCTTTATGACAGGGAATAATGCATAGCCCCTCGCCTTTTTTTCTTACCGCCTTATACACACACACACAAAAATCTATGCCGTGCGTTTCTTACCTCGCCTGTGATCGGCCGGGCGCACGTGCGCTGAGCCAGCTCAGATAGAAAGAGAAGGGGCTGGGCAATCTAGAGAAAGTAATTATCCCGCGACGTGCCCAGCCAGCGCTGTATGAGCGGGTTCACTGACTCACGCAGAAAACAAAGGAAAGAAAGAAAAAAAGTATCGATCTAGCAAAAATCTTAATAGGATGGCCTGCGCGAACTGAGCGCGAGAGGTCACACTTCACTGCACCAGGCACAATATTAGTAGTGAGCACGGCCGCTCTCGCGTGCCCCGCCCAGTGGATACAGCCATTCTTTGTCCTTGAGTTGGATCTGTAACAGCGTGAAGATCATGTCCTGTTTTCAAAAGCGAGAGAAATCAGTGACGGCCAAGTTCTTCTCTCATGACATCATGACAAGTGTCTTAAGGTGAACAGCAAACCTGTCCGATTCGCTTCGACCATCAAAGATATCGAGACTCATGTCGGATACTTATGAATCAGGTCTGAGAAGTCCTGGGGCACAACACCGAACATCAGCCGATAGTTCATTTCTCAAACCGTCTGCGCATGTCGAGAGCTCACGTATCACTTCCGTGTTATGCTTTGTCTGTGCAGTTAGCTGACCACTTGACCTCAGTCCGCACCGTTGACTTGCGGCCGGGTGTTACGGTCCCAAGCCACTCTTTGTACAAAGCTTCTGTAACATCACAGTTTTAACGTTGCTAATTATTGCATGTCTGGAAGGCGAGGCTTTCAAATGGGTCATCTTTTTTTTTTATCTCCGTTGCAAGTGATATAGAACTTGGTTTGGATTTAATTTGTGTATCCAGATACACATTTTACTTTATTTGGGTTCCCATAATTGATTCGATAATATATTATGCCTCAAATTCAAAAGAATCTTATTATGGAGATATTCCTGCAGAAATTTTATATAAAAAGAAAGCTGAAGAAATCATGCACATCGTATTTTTTTTCCCATGAAGTCTTCTTTTATATTTTAATGTCTTGGCATTCTGAGTAAAGAATAATTTATAAAGATGATATGCTACCTCCTGCTTTTGTTTTTCTTTTTAATCTCATTTCAATTATAGACCGTAACCCTTGCAGACAAAGCCTGATGTGGAGAGCCTAGAATGACTGTATGCAAGACTTGAGTTTGATATCAAAGAAAAGTTTGGAGAGGTTTCCAACGCCAGTTATCACCGCTGATCTAAATCTCTCTAATTCTGCTGATTAGCAATGATTTATCATGTGAAGGAGAAGTAAGTGGACATCAAGCTGCCATTTTCACACATGTTGTGTAACACAAAGTGTTCAAGCGTGAAGTGTTTGCTTTGATGATAAGAAACACGGGTAAAAACATCAGACCCGCTCACTTCTGTTCATCTCATACAAAATAAAAACTTAGAGAGGAAAGAGTTAATAAAATTATTTCTTATGTGTATTATGAGTGAAAATAAATTAACAATTACCTGCTATTTCATTTATCACTGGCCTGCAGTTTTTGTACGATAACAGATTACAAAATAATTTATTGTCGAAATGGTAGATCGTTACTGGTTTGTTTATCACTCCCTTGTAAATGTGGTCTTCATAAACCTAGAGCCCAAATATAGGCTTAAACTAGAGAGATCGCAACACCGATCCGAGCAAACATACTTAACTAAATACATAGATTAACGGAGAGAGAGAGAGAGAGAGAGAGAGAGAGAGAGAGAGAGAGAGAGAGAGAGAGAGAGAGAGAGAGAGAGGGAGAGAGAGAGAGAGAGAGGGAGAGAGAGAGAGAGGGAGAGAGAGAGAGAGAGAGAGAGAGAGAGAGAGAGAGAGAGAGAGAGAGAGAGAGAGAGAGAGAGAGAGAGAGAGAGAGAGAGAGAGAGAGAGAGAGAGAGAGAGAGAGAGAGAGAGAGGGAGAGAGAGAGAGGGAGAGAGAGGGTGAGAGAGGGAGAGAGAGGGAGAGAGAGGGAGAGAGAGGGAGAGAGAGAGAGAGAGAGAGAGAGAGAGAGAGAGAGAGAGAGAGAGAGAGAGAGAGAGAGAGAGAGAGAGAGAGAGAGAGAGAGAGAGAGAGAGAGAGAGAGAGAGAGAGAGAGAGAGAGGGAGAGAGAGAGAGAGAGAGAGAGAGAGAGAGAGAGAGAGAGAGAGAGAGAGAGTGAGAGAGAGAGAGAGAGAGAGAGAGAGAGAGAGAGAGAGAGAGAGAGAGAGAGAGAGAGAGAGCGAAAGATATTTCAACGTATTTAATTGCTCCCAAGTGGCATTGATAAAACGACTTGCCACTATACCGAAACAAGTCAATTAATGCCGCATCAGCGTAACAAGTGCATCCTGTCATGTCAAAGCACAATGATAAACAGGAGTTGAGCTTAGCAGCACTGAGTGTACTCACACTTCTGCTTCTATTGTGATCAGAGTTGAAACCAATCATTTATCTCACACGCGGGCTGTAAAATTCACCCACATCTTCATTGAAAGACTCAAGCAAAAAAAAAAAAAAAACATGACCAAAGCTCTTGAAATATAATTAAGGCTAAAACCTACGGTACATTTCAAAAATACATGAATTACTGAAGAAAAAAAAAACAAATTTGTGAAACCAGTAAAAAAAAATTCAGTATTAGGTGTGCGCTACATGCGTTGATGCTCCAACAGCAGCCAAGGGCTGGTGAAAGGTAGAGCCTGCCATAGGGCATGAGAGGAACTAGGACAGACAGACAGAGACTGATTCATGGTAGACAGTCACAGAGTAAAAGAGAAACAACGAAATGAGTATAAAAAAGATAGAAACAGAGTTGGGAAAAGTGTATGTCAACAGAATGTAAGACTCAGCCACTTGCATTATGTTGGAAAAATACTGATAAGCTTTTTGTAGCGACATTTTATCATTAGTTGAAGCATGACAAATAGAGATGAAGCTTTTGATACATGATATTTAGCAGTGCTCTGTTTGGTGCAGGCCTGCTCTTATTACACTAAGTGTCTAGTTTGTGACTCACACCTTCCCAACCGCGCTCTGTCTGGGGCAGGCCTACTCTTACTACATTAAACGCCTAGTTTGTGACTTACATCTCCTCAACCGAGCTCTGTCTAGAGCAGGCCTACTCTTGTCTAGTTTGAGACTCACATCTTCTCAGCATTACCCTGCCTGGCTCGGGCTTACTCTGCCTACAATGAAAGCCCGGAATCACCGAATCGTGAAGAGATTATATCTAACAACCATTCAATCTTCATGGATCTCCACAATAAAAATCTTTGTCCAAAGTATGGTATGGAGAAAAGCCCAAGAAGTCAAGAAGTTTTTCTCCGGCATCCTCTTTTACTCGAAGGGCTCGCCTGTCAAAGGAATGATGTTGGCTGCTTTGGTTGTGAGAATGCCCTGCTTGAAATGTGTTTCTGAACACTTTACGCTTCAATCATGCCACGGAGCGGGACAGGTTTATGCACAGGGAGCCAATGCCGGCTCATAAGTTAAGCTTTACAATGACTATATTAACATCACTAGCTGACTGTACAACATAGAGGTTACGGGGTAAATGTAAACTCCACAAGCTAAAAGCATGACGATTTCTGGTCAAAGAAAATTCCGCAAGCTTAAGCGAAGCCGTAAGAAGTCTAGCAGAAATTTCATTTGATAAAAGCAACGATTTCTGACCGGATGAGACGCTATAATCTGGGTAGAACGAAGTAATCGCTTGTCGAATGGAAACTCCGCCACCCAAGCGCGGGCAGAGCAAGTAGCAGAGATCACACAGTTACGCTTTTTTTTTTTGCAAAAACAACGACCCTCGTAGTGGATCTCTAAAAGCTAAAAGCGCGGAACAGGTACAAATGGAATGGAATCTCCACCAGCTAAGAGTAGAGCAGGTACAGATGGAATGGAGTCTCCACCAGCTGAAAGTGGAGTAGGTACAGATGGAATGGAGTCTCCACCAGCTGAAAGTGGAGCAGGTACAGATGGAATGGAGTCTCCACCAGCTAAAAGTGGAGCAGGTACAGATGGAATAGAGTCTCCACCAGCTAAGAGTAGAGCAGGTGCAGAATGAATGGAGTCTCCACCAGCTGAAAGTGGAGTAGGTACAGATGGAATGGAGTCTCCACCAGCTAAGAGTAGAGCAGGTACAGATGGAATAGAGTCTCCACCAGCTAAGAGTAGAGCAGGTACAGATGGAATAGAGTCTCCACCAGCTAAGAGTAGAGCAGGTACAGAATGAATAGAGTCTCCACCAGCTAAGAGTAGAGCAGGTACAGATGGAATAGAGTCTCCACCAGCTAAGAGTAGAGCAGGTACAGATGGAATAGAGTCTCCACCAGCTAAGAGTAGAGCAGGTACAGAATGAATGGAGTCTTCAACAGCTAAGAGCAGAGCAGGTACAGAATGAATGGAGTCTTCAACAGCTAAGAGCAGAGCAGGTACAGAATGAATGGAGTCTTCAACAGCTAAGAGTAGAGCAGGTACAGATGGAATAGAGTCTCCACCAGCTAAGAGTAGAGCAGGTACAGATGGAATAGAGTCTCCACCAGCTAAGAGTAGAGCAGGTACAGATGGAATAGAGTCTCCACCAGCTAAGAGTAGAGCAGGTACAGAATGAATAGAGTCTCCACCAGCTAAGAGTAGAGCAGGTACAGATGGAATAGAGTCTCCACCAGCTAAGAGTAGAGCAGGTACAGATGGAATGGAGTCTCCACCAGCTAAGAGTGGAGCAGGTACAGATGGAATAGAGTCTCCACCAGCTAAAAGTGGAGCAGGTACAGATGGAATAGAGTCTCCACCAGCTAAGAGTAGAGCAGGTACAGATGGAATAGAGTCTCCACCAGCTAAGAGTAGAGCAGGTACAGATGGAATAGAGTCTCCACCAGCTAAGAGTAGAGCAGGTACAAATGGAATAGAGTCTCCACCAGCTAAGAGTAGAGCAGGTACAGATGGAATAGAGTCTCCACCAGCTAAGAGTGGAGCAGGTACAGATGGAATAGAGTCTCCACCAGCTAAGAGTAGAGCAGGTACAGATGGAATAGAGTCTCCACCAGCTAAGAGTAGAGCAGGTACAGATGGAATAGAGTCTCCACCAGCTAAGAGTAGAGCAGGTACAGAATGAATAGAGTCTCCACCAGCTAAGAGTAGAGCAGGAACAGATGGAATAGAGTCTCCACCAGCTAAGAGTAGAGCAGGTACAGATGGAATAGAGTCTCCACCAGCTAAGAGTAGAGCAGGTACAGATGGAATAGAGTCTCCACCAGCTAAGAGTGGAGCAGGTACAGATGGAATAGAGTCTCCACCAGCTAAGAGTAGAGCAGGTACAGATGGAATAGAGTCTCCACCAGCTAAGAGTAGAGCAGGTACAGAATGAATAGAGTCTCCACCAGCTAAGAGTAGAGCAGGTACAGATGGAATAGAGTCTCCACCAGCTAAGAGTAGAGCAGGTACAGATGGAATAGAGTCTCCACCAGCTAAGAGTAGAGCAGGTACAGATGGAATAGAGTCTCCACCAGCTAAGAGTGGAGCAGGTACAGATGGAATAGAGTCTCCACCAGCTAAGAGTAGAGCAGGTGCAGAATGAATGGAGTCTCCACCAGCTGAAAGCGGAGTAGGTACAGATGGAATGGAGTCTCCACCAGCTGAAAGCGGAGTAGATACAGATGGAATGGAGTCTCCACCAGCTGAAAGCGGAGTAGATACAGATGGAATGGAGTCTCCACCAGCTGAAAGCGGAGTAGATACAGATGGAATGGAGTCTCCACCAGCTAAAAGTGGAGTAGGAACAGATGGAATAGAGTCTCCACCAGCTAAAAGTGGAGCAGGTACAGATGGAATGGAGTCTCCACCAGCTAAAAGTGGAGCAGGTACAGATGGAATGGAGTCTCCACCAGCTAAAAGTGGAGCAGGTGCAGATGGAATAGAGTCTCGACCAGCTGAAAGCGGATTAGGTACAGATGGAATGGAGTCTCTACCAGCTAAGAGTGGAGCAGGTACAGATGGGATGGAGTCTCCACCAGCTGAAAACCGAGCAGGTACTGAGTCAAATGAAATCTTTCAGAGCTAACGAGACAATAGTGGACCGCTTAACTTTCATGTTTTCCATGTCTTGAAGTAACCGTGAAACAGCAGGACTAGTAAGAGAATGTAAGATCTGGAAACAAGCTTGAATGACGATCCTATTTCATAAACCTATAACCAAGCCGTTAGCCTTTCAATGTTTTTTCAGGAATACGTTTTTGTTTTTGTTTTTTACTTGGAATCAGATCTGTATTTTTAAATTAAAGAGCAGTAAGAAAGTCTATTCCAAGAATGAAATAAACACATGAAGATTGTGCTTTATTTTTAATGACTCAAATATACCTTATGAAAGAGTTTGAAGTCTATTTTCTAAATTGCTGGGTCACACTTTCAACAATAATTAAAAACATCTAATTCTGCTGCATCAGAGTTCAAAGGAAGAGAGTGTGTCCATCAAAGTAAGATTTGACGCACCATGAAAACTTCATGTTTGACATACAAGTTGGTTTGTTTCTGTTCAGCTCTGCTGGCGTCACAAAACTTCTCGGTGAGTCCCAGGTGGGGGGGGGGGGGGGGGGTAGCGTATAGACGGCGCGGTGTGAGCGCTCCCGGAGATCAAAAGATGCTGCGTTGGTTTTTACCTGCTGTGAAACAATAAAGCTCGTTGGTGGCCTCCTTTTGAGCGCGCATCCGTGGAGCTCTCGTTATCGTGTCTTCCAGAGGTACAAGGTGAGATGTCCTCGTTTTACCTCGTGCAATGCACTTTAAAGCAGGTACAAAAGAGGACCTAACAGCCATGCTTTCAAAGTTATTGAGGCTGAATATTGCGCTATCGATGAGACATTACAGAGCGCTAGAGGATTAGGTCAAGGGCGCTACACCTAGATGTTTATGTTGGGTTTGTAGGAGAGAATCTCTCTTGTAAAAATACAACCATGGAGAATCGGATGACGCATATGCAAAAATCTAAGAGCAAGACGATAAAGAAGAAGAAGAAGAAGAAGAAGAAGAAGAAGAAGAAGAAGAAGAAGAAGAAGAAGAAGAAGAAGAAGAAGAAGAAGAAGAAGAAGAAGAAGAAGAAAAGATGAAGAAGGGGGAAAATGAGGTGTGGGGGTGGGAGAAAAAAAAAAGGAGGAATTCGATTTTACAGAGGAGACGATGAATTGAGTGAAGAAGATTTTAAAAAATGAGAAAAAAAAGAATATAAAGGGAGAGAACAAACAAATTTGTAAATCAAGAACTACAACTTCTAAAGGATTGAATGTTCTATTCTTGACGGTTGAAAGTGCACTTTGCAAGCGGAATACAGCTACGTGCAGATATTTCATTGATTTGGAAACATCTTTGAAAGCTTAGAAAGTCGCCTAGGTGTAAAAAAAAAACCATCATAACACTGAAACCTGGGCGGGTGAAGAATTTCAAACGTTTCTTCTGTTTAGCCAGTTGCTACATGGCTGAGGATCTTCTGTCGGCTACAAAAACAAACCCTGCAAAAACTTGCGCGTGTCAGGAGAAGAGAATGATGGGATGTGTGTGTATGTGTGAGAGAAAGAGAGAGAGAGAGAGAGAGAGAGAGAGAGAGAGAGAGAGAGAGATGGGTAAAGAGAGATCGTGAAAGATGAAGGTAAAAAAAGAGAGAAAAAATATTGGAATGAGGGAAGGGAAATGAGTGCGATATAAATGAAAGATAGAGAGACAGAGACAGAGAGAGAGACACAGAGAGACAGAGACAGAGAGAAGGGCTGAGAAGTTAGATCTAGATCATAGATGTAGCGAAAACGAGACAATTGCTCGCTCGAGCAGAACGAGACATCGCCGTTCCTAACTTGATCCCTCTCGGCTCTCGCCACTGATCTATCAATGACTGACGAGTGAGGTGAGCAGAGCTCAGGGTGAATTACCGTCGCGTTGGTCTCCTGCTTTTTGTTTTTGTTGTTGTTTTATTTTTGGAAAAGTTGGCGGGAAGTTGTTATTGTAACCTTATATACAGTGTATGTCTTTTTAATTTGAGTTGATGTCGTTATAGGCTCGCTCTTCACATGGGCCAAAGCTCTTTATCATCACTGTTGCTTTGTGGGATTCTGCACCAGTCGAATGTTTATCTTTGTGAAACATTAGCTTCTGACCTGCATGGTAGGATTATCATGTGCAACAGCTATCATCCTTGTGTGAGAACTAATGCCATAGAATCATCAGTTGTTTGATCGACCACACATTCAACAATCAATCAATCAACCAATTAATCAATATGTCAAACACTATAATTATCAACGTAAGTGAAGGCTAATGTTTCGCCTCACTTGTTATTTCCTTTGCACTCTTTGTGTGGGTGTGGGTGGGTTGTGTAAACAACATCAAAGAGAGCTTCCATGAAATCCGATTGGACCGGTCGAAGCTGATCTATTCACGGGCTTGGACTTTAGCCATCATCACATCAATTATCTTACTACTCATCGGAACGTGGCAATTTTTTTGTTGTTGTTGGAGGTAGTGGTAGTGGTGGTGTTGCTTAAGCCGACTTGCCTAGGGCCCTAGCTGGTGCACATGATGTGAAAGCACTTGCTTAGATCCAGCCTCACGGACCGAGTGAGACACCAGGGTAAGCCTTGAAGCCTATCAGGCTCCTGCGACAGGGGACCATAAAGTTGGAGAGTTAAGATTTGACCTCAGGTCAGATGATGACCCTGGGCCCTTCATACTGGCAGTCCAAGGCTCTGCTGTCTGAGCTTTGTGGCGTACAAAATGTGGATCGATTTGATAAGATAAATCGGAAAATAGTTGTCCCAATTCGGGAGATATTTCTATTCTATGGCTATGAAAAACCGATAATGCGACAGAACTGAACACAAGAGTCCCATATATCCAGCTCTTTGTTCGCCTGTGGAGGGATGATGCTAGTGGACCAGGAACGGCTGTGGCACATCTGCAAGTCGCTAGCTTTCACACAAGAATAAGAGGCGTGTGTCCCATGGAAGCAATAATTCCCGCAGCCTGTTTGATTATGATTATGAAGAAAGCGTTTCACTCCTTGCAGCTTGTGGTGGTTGGATGGAAGAGCTCTTGAACTAAACTTTGCATAAACTTCTTGACCAGCGCTCGAGCTGCGCTTCTGACTGTCACAGCTGTTTGAGCAGCCACGGGTGGCGTGAGGTCAAGATTCCGCTCCGGCTGTTTGAGCAGCCACGGGTGGCGTGAGGTCAAGATTCCGCTCCGGGTGGCGTGAGATCAAGATTCCGCCACTGCTGTTTGAGCAGCCACGGGTGGCGTGAGGTCAAGATTGCGCCACGGATGGCGTGAGATCAATATTCCGCCACGGCTGTTTGAGCAGCCACGGGTGGCGTGAGGTCAAGATTCCGCCACGGTTGGCGTGAGGTCAAGATTCCGCCATGGCTGTTTGAGAAGCCACGGGTGGCGTGAGGTCAAGATTCCGCCACGGCTTTTTGAGCTGGCTTGGTGGATGGAATGCTCTGTTATCACATGCCTGGTGCTTCAATAATAAATCTATTATTCCATCAAATAACCAATCGATATATTCTGAACCATATTAGCAATTTCTTACTACGTGAGCACTCTAGACCCTTCACAGGTATTAAAACTTTCAACCTGCTACATGCCCAGTTTTGTCCACCCTTGGACAGCATAGTCTGTAGCAAATAATGGCCGACTTATTTCCACGTACTGAGTCACTTCCAACAGCATGCAGATAGGACTTTCAGATAAAGTGATCAAACTTCCCTCCTCCAGAATGATTGTGACGCTTGAACACCTGTGCCGCGAGACAGCTAGAGATGTTCGTCGCCTCTAGTTGGCCTTTTTGTATACTCGCAAAGTTACAAGCTGTACTAAAACATGGCCACAAACATAATATCCCATTGTGTTTTACACCCCGGTGACCGTTGATACACGAACCGATGGTATTTTCATCACCATCTAGATCGATTCGGTTAGAGGACGTACATCGGTATTAAATCTGTTCCCTGAAAAGGCAAGTTACTCACACAATGAACACTTTTATAATGAAGAAAGATTCTGCTTAGGTCGGGAAATGAAAAAAACGCCGCCTTTGTGAGAAAAACATCGCATAAAGCGGATAAAGTCTTTGGTGTGTGCGTGTGTGTGTGTGTGTGCTTGTAACAGAGCTGCGCATGAGGCGGGTGGCAAGATGGTTGACCTCACGACTCTAATCTGTATTGATGGACTGTAAAGTCAGCGGGTACATTTATTTCGGTTTGTCACCTCCTCAGTTCTGGGTCTAACCAAAGACTTTGAGATCAGGGCGAGATGCGAGACTTGCCCCGTGAGGCGGCCACAAATCTTGGTATAGAACATGGTATTTCTACAGTCTCTTCTCCTCTTTCATTTCATCTTCTCTTTCTTATCCTTCTGCACATTACACTCGAGCCCTCTTTCTGCTCTCTTCCACTCTAAAAGCCGTTTTCTTTTCTGGTATGACTGATTTCGTCTTCACTATTGAGGCCTTCGAAGTATATCAGTCACGTTTGTAGCCAGCAACTTGAGGTCATTATGTTGATCCCATCGCAGACCCCCACCCTAAGCTCTTCGCTTCTTCTTCACCCCATCGCCTCCAGCTCACCTCCCCGACACTGTTTTGCACCCATCACATGGAAATCTTTTTGATTCTCCTGTTGTTAGGAGTTTTAAAAGACTTGTAGTGATGAAAGGTATCTAGCCTGGTCACTGTATGAATGTTAGAAGCAAAAACTGAATTTTTTAGTTTGCTGTGGAGCTTAGCCCTCATATGGTTTCAAATATTTAGATCTATAGTGCAAGCCAGTCTGCAAACATCGCAAAAAGTACAGATCGAGATCTTTTATTCTCGTTATTTTTTTGAGTCCATTTTTTTATCCGTGAAGTGGTCGGGCGCACCGAACGGATAATCCGCTATCCGGTGGAGATTAGAACACTTCAGTCTCACACAGTGATCGACAAAACTTTTCAATGGATTCATTGGCCTTCTTCAGCAGCTTCTAATCTAGAAATCTGAGCTACTCGTTTGGAAAGTTAAGTCTTGTATCCCTCTCGAGTATGTACTGAGGAAGGTAACACAAAAGGTTCACTATGGAGTCTATACCCAGATGGCCTGTATTCTGTGAATAGATTACTAATAAGAAAGTGATTTTCGTCGGCTTTCATACAAGCCAGCGTTAGCTTAACAACCCTGATGTAGCTTGGAGTCGTATAAATTTGTTCACTTGTGCACACTCGCACGCAATCACATACCCACATACACACCAAACATTTCCTTCAGAAGCCCTGTATCTAGTCAAGAGATTGTAAAATACCAGTGTGCTGATTCCTCTAAAGGTCCCTGCCTGCAGCTCTTTCCGACAGTAAACGTCGCCAGCGTCTGTAAAACTTGTAGAGTCTCTGATGTCACAGATTTCACCGAGACAGGAACTGACAGTGATCGGTTGATCAAGTTTTAAACCCGGACCTCGGCTGGCGCAGCTCTCAGAGCGTGCGGCCTCCCACTCAGCCACTCACTCGTCCCCACAGCTGTTCTCTCAGAGCTGTAGTTACTGTGTCTGCAAGGATCTCTGGAGTCATGGCACGCAGGAAGAGAGAAATATCTTCATTACCCTCAAAAACTATTTTCGCGTCACTGTGAACTCCAGTCAATTGCTGCTTTTGTCGACTTCCAGCTACATTCGTCCTTCCTTGGAAACAAATGGAAATAAAAACTGGACTTGGCTTTCTCCATTAGTTTTCATCAGGCAGAAAAAAAAATAACTTTTTCAATATATTTCAGGTTCTTCATTTCGAGGCATATCAAAAAAACACCCTTAAGCTAATTCGGTCCAGAAAAAAAGATCTCTGAGAACAAGTGTCCACCCCGTGAGGTGAACAGACGTTTTACAGCAGCAAGTATTCCTCACTCTACAACAGAACAAGTGTCCACCCCGTGAGGTGAACAGACGTTTTACAGCAGCAAGTACTCCTCACTCTACAACAGAACAAATGTCCACTCCGTGAGGTGAACAGACGTTTTACAGCAGCAAGTATTCCTCGCTCTACAACAGAACAAGTGTCCACCCCGTGAGGTGAACAGACGTTTTACAGCAGCAAGTATTCCTCACTCTACAACAGAACAAGTGTCCACCCCGTGAGGTGAACAGACGTTTTACAGCAGCAAGTATTCCTCACTCTACAACAGAACAAGTGTCCACCCCGTGAGGTGAACAGACGTTTTACAGCAGCAAGTATTCCTCACTCTACAACGCACCGCTTAAATCAGAAACTGAATTTTAAGATCAAACGTCAGAAATTATCTATCTTCTACAGAGATAAGTAAAAATATGTTCGAAAGAGCTGGAATGAAATATTCACCGCAAGGGTTTTTTATTGCCGAAATTTTTCCAGGACTTTGTGAAAGGCCTCAATCCGAATAACATGACTTGGCCATGTTTCTAAAATAGTTGAACTTATCTGTGCATGGGGCCCATCTATTCTTAGATCTCGCGGTGCACTATGATACCAGGTTAGTTTTTGTTTTGTTTTCTTTGTTTGTTTTATGTTGTTTTGTCATTTTTTCCCTTTATTTTTTTCTTGCATGACTCGAAAATCAAAAATGTAAAAGTAAAAACTAATGGTATGAGAAAAACTGACTAGCAGTTCCCCATTGTCGTATTTACGAGCTCTATCTATTGGAAACATCTTTGCTCACGGCATGAGCTTCTGTGCCAGTCAAGAGGCTGCAGTGGAGCATCATGCCCAGACGGCGGCTCAGATCTAAGACTGAAGGTGAAAACTGTTGACGGGATGGGCAAACCTGGGCTTCTCACCTGGTTCTCCTTACTCTAGTTGTTTGTGGAGCGATTGTTTCCACTTAATGAGGACATAGCGGAGGTGGAACCACAAAGCTTGATGGAAACAATTACCTACAAATTGGTTTCTTCAGCAAATTTTTCGACATTTTCGTTCGTTTAAAAGATGGAAACTGTCATCTCTTCGCTTCCCTTGATAAACAGAATGTATATCTCTCAACCAATATGGTCGGGGTCGTGTGTTTTTCTATTTCATTCTGCTAACCTCAAGACGGACGCATCTGAAATAAGAATTGCTTTTATTTTTTTTTCTGTCAGATTAGCATTCAGCCGCTCAAACATTTTTTTGAACCAAGTAAGAAACTATTCACCCACAAAACCGTTGGTTTAAAAAATGTAGTAGTTCATCTTTCGTGCGAAGTGGAATGAATATACATGTATATACACCCTGATATAATTTAAGTTAACCAGTGGAACCTACCTGTAGATTGACACATGCTTCTAAACTTATCAAGTTGATCAGTGCTAAATCAGGTGAGTAATATTGGATGATTGGTTTATATAAAAAACGAAAATTCAATTTTTTGGAGATGCGAAAGTTGGCATAGACCCATCGTTTCTAATTCATTTTGCCTTTGTTCTATACAGTCCACCTAACAAAAAGGGATTAAAGAAATATTTTTTTATGAATTCACTGTAAGGTGGAGGGATTGAAAGGACTGCAGTAGAATCCCATTCAAATAAGGAGCGTGTCCATAGCACCATGAAGGGCGATTTGCTCTCAGTAGTGCGGAGGTTTTACCCTCTACTGTATCCATCAACCATATAGATCTATCTATCAGCCATATAGATCTATCTATCAGCCATATAGATCTATCTATCAACCATACAGATCTATCTATAAACCATACAGATCTATCCATCAACCATATAGATCTATCTATCAGCCATATAGATCTATCTATCAACCATATAGATCTATCCATCAACCATATAGATCTATCTATCAGCCATATAGATCTATCTATCAACCCTATAGATCTATCTATCAACCATATAGATCTATCTATCAACCATATAGATCTATCTATCAACCATATAGATCTATCTATCAACCATATAGATCTATCTATCAACCATATAGATCTATCTATCAACCCTATAGATCTATCTATCAACCATATAGATCTGTCTATCAACAATATAGATCTATCTATCAGCCATATAGATCTATCTATCAACCATACAGATCTATCTAACAACCATATAGATCTATCTATCAACCATATAGATCTGTCTATCAACCATATAGATCTATCTATCAACCATATAGATCGTCTATCAACCATATAAATCTATCTATCAACCATATAGATCTGTCTATCAACCATATAAATCTATCTATCAACCATATAGATCTGTCTATCAACCATATAGATCTATCTATCAACCATACAGATCACAATGTAACTGGCAGGACTCTAATCAAACATACCGCAACACGACCAGAACAGCTCTGACATAGACGGGCCACACGCGTTGCATAATTATTGTTTTTTCTAGTAAAAAAGCGACGCAGAAAAAAAAAGATTGAATTATTGTTTAATACTTTTCGCAGCCAGAGTATCATATAAAATACATTTAGCCTTAACTTTACAAGCACAGAAATCTACAAATTTTTGGACAGCTTATCTTTAGATGATTCGGCAAGACGTTTCAAGCCAGGACGTGGAAGATATGTGAAGAGTTTACCTGAAAAATTGATCGTGCACAGATTTTTTTTTTTCCATACCAGACGTAGCGCAAGACAAGTTAACTGCCTGGAACATGACACGAATAGTTCACAAGCTTCTGGTTGGAATTCCACCCGGCTGGCGGTCCATGGAGAACTAAATAGAAAGAGAGCAAGAAGTGCCTGAGCTGCCGCAGTAAACAATCAGTTCTCTAACTTGATCAATAATGACAAAATAAGGGTAAGATTGGGAAGGGTAGATGGAAACTGACGTACTGCACCGTGAGGCGAGATAAAGGAGAGGAATGAAACACTCGAACATTACCATCTAATGTAGCAGATTGCAACTTGTTTGTCGTGTATTACGGTGAAAACCCACTAGCAAAGAAGTCTGTAGGTTCCATCGTTGTGTTTCTAGTGTAGTTTTTAGAGCCTGTGAGTCCAACATGTTGGCGAGTCCAGCCCGCACTCACCGAGTGATAGCTGATCGCGCTGAATGGTACCATCTCTATCAGACCTGACTTGGAGAGGGCTGGACTGACCGCTAATAACAGGTTTTACCATGTTTCTCATAAACCAATCTGACAGGTGGGGAGGCTGCTGTACACAGCGGTATGTCAGGCTGTATCAAACACGACAGGGTTTAGTGCGGAGTAAGTTTTGATTTCTTTGTGAGATAACAGGAGAGAAGCTAAATGAAAAAAAAATTGATGTTTGTTTGTTTTGTTTTTAGTAGATTTTATTGTTATTTTTTTTAGTTTTGTATGTTTGCTTTTAGTTTGTTTTTAGTGGATGTTTTTCGATTCTATTTTGAGAGGTGAACGGATAGTTTTGTAAAGAGACATAGAATGAGGATTATTTGAGAGATTGAGATAATAATTAAGCAGGTTGGTAAGAGAAAAATAGAAGGCTATTGTGAGAGGAGTAAACTGAGAGGAAATGTAAAACAGGAAAGAAAGAGAAAGAGAATGACAGAGAGAGAGAGAGAGAGAGAGAGAGAGAGAGAGAGAGAGAGTGAGTGAGTGAGTGAGTAAGAGAGAGCGACAGAGAGGGTGAGGGAGAGAGATAGAGACAGAGACAAAGAGAAAGAGAGAGAGAGAGAGAGAGAGAGAGAGAGAGAGACTGTCATAGATCGAGAAAGACAGGCAGACAGGGAAGTAGAGAAGAGGAGAAGGAGGTCTTCTTTTAGAAACAGAAAAGCAGATGACGAGTGTGAACAGCGTCGTGAGCCAGAGTAAGCTGGGAGTGAGTGGTAAAAGTGAATTATTGATTAACAATATTAGAAATGGAATGGTTGATGACACTAGACGTATTGTGCAGTGGGGCTATAAGAAAGGAAAGGAATTTAGCACTGGGTTATTCTCCTCCTCCATCTCCTCCTCCTCCCATACAGGCCCTCTTATTATCGTACGAACGAACTCTAAAACATTTCTAGTTTGATGGTGGTCGGATTGATAGAGATGAAGCTCTGGCTCTGAAGCTGTTTTGTGAAGTCTGCTGACCCTAGCAGTGTGTTCAAACCAAACACGGCTGAAAATCTTGTTTCAAATTGGGTAGATTCTTGGTGCTAGCGCTACCTGTGAGGCCATAAATCAGATCAGGAGAGCTTCACGTATATTGTTTTATCAAGTGTTTTGATACTCTTTAGTGGGATGTATCTCCTCTGTAATTCAATGATATAGCATTCGCCAATAATTTCCTCAGATCCAGTTTATTGTTTTATTTCTCAAACTGCAGTTATCCTTCCTTTCAACTTCTTCAGGTGAAAAATTTGATCTCATGAAATAATGAAAACACTTTGTATTATTTGCCAATCTAATTTACATCAGGGTAAAATGTACTTTCATTTGGTTGTCATTTTCCCCCTACTTTTTCAGTCAATAGACAATCATTTTTGTGTAGTGCGAAAACGACCGCTAAGCGCATTTTGATTGGAAAAAAAATTGGTAATAATTTCTCGGTTGTTGAGGCGACACCATGTTAATCATTTGTATTACTTCTTCGCGAGCTACTACATGGCTACTATCAGAAATATGACTAGGCTGGAAGACCAAGGTGCTCTGTACTGTATACAGACTAGAAAAAAAGTTTATGGAGCTGGATTGAAATGTTCAGCACTAGAGGTTTTCCTTGCTGCTGATTTTCTCGTAGAGAGCTTCACCATGTCTATAAAATAAACCAACATACTTGCTGTTGGATCGCCAGTTCTTGGAAGTGGCAAAGATCGCTCGTGCTTGCGGTTACCACTCGAAGAACCCCATATTGAAAAACTAAAAACTAATTACATTATTTAAAAAAAACTAGCAGTTCCCCATTGTCGTGTTTAGGAGCTTTATCTATTAGAAACATCTTTGCTCACGGCATGAGCTTCTGTGCCAGTCAAGAGGCTGCAGTGGAGCACCATGCCCAGACGGCGGCCCAGATCTAAGATTGAAGGAGAAAACTGTTGACGGGATGGGCAAACCTGGGCTTCTCACCTGGTTCTCCTTACTCTGGTTGTTTGTGGAGCGATTGTTTCCACTTAATGAGGACATAGCGGAGGTGGAACCACAAAGCTTGATGGTTCTTCGCATGGAAACAATTATCTACAAATTGGTTTCTTGAGCATACTTTCAACTTTTTTGTTTCTTTAAAGAATGTCATCTATTCACTTTACTTGATATAGAGAATGTTTGGAAGTCCACAGGTAGGATATCGTGTTTTCCCTTGTATTCTTCTGCATTCAAAGGCACGGTTTCTTTATTAACATAGTATCTTTCTTTTTCAGGTTAGCATACGATCGCTCAAACATTCAAATTGATTCTTGTCAGGAGCCATTCACCCTCAAAACTGCTTACTGCAAAAATGTTCTGGCGCATCTGAAGTCCCGAATCACTGAATGTATTTCTAATCAGATATGTTTAACTCGTGCTAGAGAACTTACCTGTAGATTGACGCACGCTTCTAATCTTATCAAGTTAATCAGCGCTGTTGATCAGGTGTGTCGAACCTCGGATGACTGGTTTATTTCACTATAGGGAAATCTAGTTTCTTGGAGTTTTCAACTATGCAAGATGCGTGTGTTAGCAGAGACTCATCTCTGTCTGATTCATGCTGCCTCCTGTATTGCTTGACCCAGTCCACTTAGCTAGAGCAGATTCTAGACAAACAGCCCGGGATTGCTCTGCCATGGTGAAGGGGCTGCAGCAGAGAAACACTAAAACTTATTCAACTAAGGTGCGTTTCCGTTCTACCATGAGCGGCAAACGGCTGATGTTGGTCACGATGTCTCGATGAACCAGAGAAGACATTTTGATATAACTCGCTTTCTCCATGCTTCAAACTGATCACACGATAGAGCAAATGGCAAAAACTGTTAATTGATTTTTTTTTTTTTTTGCACTGTTTGTTACCAACGACATTTGAAAATAGTCTTCTTCTTCTTCTTCTTCTTCTTCTTCTTCATCTTCTTCTTCTTCTTCTTCTTCTTCTTCTTCTTCTTCTTCTTCTTCTTCTTCTTCTTCTTCTTCTTCTTCTTCTTCTTCTTCTTCTTCTTCTTCTTCTTCTTCTTCTTCTTCTTCTTCTTCTTCTTCTTCTTCTTCTTCTTCTTCTTCTTCTTCTTCTTCTTCTTCTTCTTCTTCTTCTTCTTCTTCTTCTTCTTCTTCTTCTTCTTCTTCTTCTTCTTCTTCTTCTTCTTCTTCTTCTTCTTCTTCTTCTTCTTCTTCTTCTTCTTCTTCTTCTTCTTCTTCTTCTTCTTCTTCTTCTTCTTCTTCTTCTTCTTCTTCTTCTTCTTCTTCTTCTTCTTCTTCTTCTTCTTCTTCTTCTTCTTCTTCTTCTTCTTCTTCTTCTTCTTCTTCTTCTTCTTCTTCTTCTTCTTCTTCTTCTTCTTCTTCTTCTTCTTCTTCTTCTTCTTCTTCTTCTTCTTCTTCTTCTTCTTCTTCTTCTTCTTCTTCTTCTTCTTCTTCTTCTTCTTCTTCTTCTTCTTCTTCTTCTTCTTCTTCTTCTTCTTCTTCTTCTTCTTCTTCTTCTTCTTCTTCTTCTTCTTCTTCTTCTTCTTCTTCTTCTTCTTCTTCTTCTTCTTCTTCTTCTTCTTCTTCTTCTTCTTCTTCTTCTTCTTCTTCTTCTTCTTCTTCTTCTTCTTCTTCTTCTTCTTCTTCTTCTTCTTCTTCTTCTTCTTCTTCTTCTTCTTCTTCTTCTTCTTCTTCTTCTTCTTCTTCTTCTTCTTCTTCTTCTTCTTCTTCTTCTTCTTCTTCTTCTTCTTCTTCTTCTTCTTCTTCTTCTTCTTCTTCTTCTTCTTCTTCTTCTTCTTCTTCTTCTTCTTCTTCTTCTTCTTCTTCTTCTTCTTCTTCTTCTTCTTCTTCTTCTTCTTCTTCTTCTTCTTCTTCTTCTTCTTCTTCTTCTTCTTCTTCTTCTTCTTCTTCTTCTTCTTCTTCTTCTTCTTCTTCTTCTTCTTCTTCTTCTTCTTCTTCTTCTTCTTCTTCTTCTTCTTCTTCTTCTTCTTCTTCTTCTTCTTCTTCTTCTTCTTCTTCTTCTTCTTCTTCTTCTTCTTCTTCCTGTTTCAAAAGATCTAAAAATTTGATATTTCCCTAGAGAGCACTGATAGATTGATGCAGTCTTCGCCACTGAGAAACAGAGAATGCATTGTCTCACATATCCAGGCCTTCAACTGTACCATGAACCACATGCGACTCGTAGCCACAGGAACGCCTGGCCTGTTCGGGCCAACACGCTCTGTGGTAGATCACATTGTCTCGCATATCCAGGTCTTTAAATGTGACATGGACCACATGCGACTCATAGCCACAAGAACGCCTGGCCTGTTCGGGCCAACACGCTCTGTGGTAGATCACATTGTCTCACATATCCAGGCCTATAAATGTGACATGAACCACATGCGACTCGTAGCCACAGGAACGCCAACACGCTCTGTGGTAGATCACATTGTCTCACATATCCAGGCCTATAAATGTGACATGAACCACATGCGACTCGTAGCGACAGGAACGCCTGGTTTGTTTGGGCCAACACGCTCTGTGGTAGATCACATTGTCTCACATATCCAGGCCTATAAATGTGACATGGACCACATGCGACTCGTAGCGACAGGAACGCCTGGTTTGTTTGGGCCAACACGCTCTGTGGTAGATCACATTGTCTCACATATCCAGGCCTATAAATGTGACATGGACCACATGCGACTCGTAGCGACAGGAACGCCTGGTTTGTTTGGGCCAACACGCTCTGTGGTAGATCACATTGTCTCACATATCCAGGCCTATAAATGTGACATGGACCAGGAACGCCAACACGCTCTGTGGTAGATCACATTGTTCATGCTTGAGCATTTCAGCTATGGTTCCCATGACCGGGATTGGGCACATCTTTTCAAAAGAACTGGTTACATGAAAAGTTGAAACAATAGATTTATCAGACACTAAACGGATCCACCTGTCAATAGTTTTATGAGAGTTCTGCTCGTAGAACATATAGTTATTAGGAACACTGTTGATTTTCATTAAGTCGGGCCCATAGAGGTCGAGCCTAGCAGATGCTGCTGTTGTGATGCGTGGAACCAAAGTGTATCATAAACCTGGAGAGATATTGCACTGATCTTATTAATTTTTTTTTTTGATTTATAAACAGATTGAGCTTTCACTTAAAGTTTGTAATTATCATTAGATTATAAATGTGCGGTTTTGTGTTGGTAAAACTCCAGAAAATCTTGCTAAAGAGACACAAATTGATTTTTTTTTCAAAAATTATCCTACTACTTGCTTCATTGTACCTAGCCTGCTGGTGATTTATAAACCAAATGTGCTGTTGGCACGTTTCGGGCTGGAATGTCTCATCTTCTATAGGTTTACAAACTACATTTACTATTTACAAAGTTTGGGGCTAGAAGCGACTTACCCTCTCTAGGTTTACAGACCACAGTCATGTGCTAATTAGAACGTTTCAGGCTAGAAGCGTCATAGTCTGCTCACAGTTTATAAACCACACTTGCCGTTTCAAACTTTTGAGGTCACATTCTCTGCATTTAAAAATAAAAGTACAAGGTGCTATTTAGTGATTTTTGGTCAAATTTTCAAAGTACGTTTCTGTTTGAATCGTTGAGTATTTTTAAAAGGCTGCCCATTTACCGGGCGATCTTAGTACTTTCAAATAACACCAGGTCGGTGCCAGACAGGATCCAGGCATTGTTTGTCTCTAACTGACACTCCAAGATGACATTCAAGTCACAACTGTCTGACATCATACCGAGTCACAGCCGGCGGTAGAGCAGTGAGTACCGAACCGCTCACACAAATCAACAGGTAATCGAGTTTAAAGTCCTGCGCACTCACTCTAACCAATAACACCAAGACAGGTACTTGGGCCGGTTGGTTTTTGTGCCGTGAAACGCGTCCTCGGTGTGGATTTTTTTTTGTGTGTGTGTAGGTGTGTACGTGTGTTTCTGTGCGTGGAAAAGCAATTACTGCTATAGTAGTTCTTGAGTTGACATTTGATGAGTTAAGGCGTACCTATGCCGGGGGATTTGACTGGCATTCTAGACATGCTTAAAGCGGAGCTAGCATCTGTGGCAGCCGCATAGGAGAATGAGAGAAAGAGAGGGAGAGAAGGAGGTGGGGGGGGGAGGGGAGAAAGAGATACAGAGAGGTGATGGAGAAAATAAGAGTTAGAATGTAAGAGAGAAAGTGAGAGTAACAGAGAGAAAGAGAGAGAGAGAGAGAGAGAGAGAGAGAGAGAGAGAGAGAGAGAGAGAGAGAGAGAGAGAGAGAGAGAGAGAGAGAGAGAGAGAGAGAGAGAGAGAGAGAGGGAGAGAGGAGTTTTTTTTTTTTTTTTTTTTGGGGGGGGGGGCGTGGCGGTGGGTGGGTTGAGCGAGAGAAAGAGATACAATGAGAGAAGTGAGAAACACAATATGGAAGAGAAAAAGGGAGCCCTTTGCTCTCAGTGTAATCTTCCCGGCCTCTGCTTTCATTGCTGTAGAAGACATTAATGTGAAGATTTTCGCACTAATTAGTAACAGGCTAAGAGGCTGGTGCCAAGATCTCAACCCGAGTTCTAGCAAACCGCCTCACCAGCCAAGTCTGAGAGAGTTCAGGGCGGGGAACAGATTCTAAGTCAGGTGCACATTAATGTTGTGAAAAATTATCTCCTTAAGTCAAAAGCAAGAACTTAAAAAAACACAATCCGCAGGTAAATAAAACAGCTTGAGGCACTGCAATAGTCAAGATGTTTGGCAAATTAGAAGGTTCGAGAGTCGAGAGCCGGTCGACAGCTGAAGCGTGGAGTTACAAGAGAATCGACACAGACAGCAGACAGCAGACAGCAGTGGAGGCTGAGCATCATGGGAGCTGGGGAAATACTGCAAAAACCTGGTGTGGAGTGCAAGGACAGTGAGCGTCACCTAGTCACGTGGTATAGAGGGTGGAAAACAATGAGGGTTGTTAACAGAGATAGAATCAAGAGCAGAAGAAAACAAAATACAAAGCAGGACCTGGGCTGGGAAAAGATAGAGAGAGAGAATGCATCAAAATATGTATCAGAACAAAAGGAGCAACTGAAATTAGTCTCCATTCCCTAAAATATTCCTCTTCTTTGTTCATCATTATTGATCCAGTGTTGAGCATAGTTTCATGTTTTCTACCTCTCTTCTTCCTCTATCACTCTCTTCCTCCTCTTCTCTCTCTCTCTCTCTCTCTCTCTCTCTCTCTCTCTCTCTCTCTCTCTCTCTCTCTCTCTCTCTCTCTCTCTCTCTCTCTCTCTCTCTCCCTCTCTGTGTCTCTCTATTCCCATCTGTTTTCCCCTCTTTCTGTATCTTTAGTTTCTCTCCTTGTTGAACTTTTCTTGTCTCCCCTATATATATAAATGCGCCCCCGATAGCTCACGCGGGACTGGGTCTGATTGATGATTTACCGTTTAAAGCAATACTCGTAATTGTAGAGCATCACCGATCAAACAAACAGAAACTAAACCCAACTGCTTGCTCTTTATTTCCGAACCTGAACCCTTTAGGTAATTAGCCTCTTAAGGCTGAAAAAAAAACAAAAAAACTGTGGAGTTTCAGTTATAAAGGGGACGGCAAGATCATGTTTTTAGACGAGACCCGGCTAGACAGGCGAGGCTATGATTCGATGGCAGGATCTCCGGATTGTCATTCTATCGCTTTCCTGACTGAGCCATCTGTCACTCATCTGCACTGCACGCCTTCATGTCCTTCCGAGATTCAGGGATTTTTCACAGAATTATGATGGCAAGAATCTTCATTTCTGCCTCCTGATGTCTGCGCAGTTACTGGCGTATTTAGCTCAGCCATCAATCTTCCTATAGTTGGTTAATCCAAGCTGTAGCGGCCTTGTGCTTGTTTAACGAGCCATGAATATTGGATTTACCAGGCCACGTCAAGTTGTTACTGGCTTCAGAAACAGTTTGGAGATAGATGACGCAAACAGGGTTACACAACCTGGGACTGTACAGAGGTAAACCACGAGACTTTTTGCTACAGTGAGTTTCCTGCTCTCACGTGTTCTCAACAGTAATTCTCACAAATATCGATAAGGATGGGAACCTTAAAGCTCGACCTAATTCTCTAAACCTGACGCGCATGGATTCAGAATGCTTGAAATGGTTCAAGGTTTTACGACTCAAGAAATCGTTACAAATAATACTTTCCTAGTATAAGCAAAGTTCTTCGGTGTGTGGCGTCCACACATTTCTCCGACTTTTTTTTTTTTTTTTTTTTTTTGCTTTGTTTTTGCTTGTTTGCAGTTGGTATCTTTTCCCTAAATACACATTTTTTTTACTGAAAGCAATATAATATACGTTAAAAGGAATGAACAAAAAACTCTCCTAAAATTACCTTATTTTTTCTGATCACTGTGATTTCATTAAGTCGATCTTTTCTGAAGCTATATTTCAAGTTTATCTATCCTCCATTTCAATTTGTTTGAATATTTTTCAAAGATTATGGAAATAATGGCTGTCCTCTATAAATTAGTGTAAGAAAGGTATTTCTAAGTTATAACTGACTCAACTCAAAATACTCTATATGTGTGTTGCCAATGTCTGATGTATAGATTTTGCATATTAGCTTAAATGTTCGTGAGGATGGGGACGTATTTCTTTTGTTTTCCTTGATGATCTGAATAATTGTACCACTGATAGAGATATTCTCAAGTGAGGAAGCCTAGCACAATAGCATGTTGTATATTGCATCCAGCTATATAAACCCGTTCATTATTGTCGTCATGAAAGGTATAATTTTTAAGTGAAAATATCTACAGAATCGTGAGTTTCGCTTGTCTTCAACCAACATTTCTTGGCTGTGACGTCTGATTTAAGCGGAACAAAAATGCGTAGTTTTTACATGAACGATAATTTTTATTGAAAAACTCTAAATGCTGTTTACTGTTACCTTCAAATGTCCATATTTTGAAATCGCGTCATATGAGTAACAAGAAAATTCAATATACTTGTATCGTCACTTTTACGTTCTCATGTCACAGGCAGTTTAGTGAAGAGATGATCATCAGCAATGTAACACTGATGGAAATAATTACAATGATCAATAGCTTCTCTAACATTCACGGTAGTATTTACAATGACTAGTGGCCTCTTTAGCATTGACAGAAGTATTTACAATGAATAGTGGCTTTTATATGCATTTACCGAAGTATTTAAAATGAGTAGTGGCTTCTTTAGCATTGACGCAAGTCTTTACAATGACTAGTGGCTTCTTTACCATTGACGGAAGTATTTACAATGACTAGTTGCTTCTTTACCATTGACGGAAGTATTTACAATGACTAGTTGCTTCTTTAGGATTGACCGAAGTATTAACAATGACTAGTGGCTTCTTTAGCATTGACGGAAGTATTTACGATAACTAGTGGCTTATCTAGCATTGACCGTAGTATTTACAATGACTTATGGCTTCTTAAGCATTCACGGAAGTACTTATAATGACTATTGGGCTTCTCTAGCTTCGACGGAAGTACTTACTACAACCAAAAGCTTCTCTATCGTTTTCGGAAGCAATAACAATTATTATCGAATATATCGTTATTAAGAAAACCGACTTCAATAAACATTGAGACACCAGGTATTGTTCTAATGGTGCATATAATGAGGGATAATACTGAAGAGTGTGATTACCAAAGCACGCTTGCTTACGTGACATTGAAGCATACAATTACCTATGGCATTTGCTGTGGTAGAATTGGTATGTGTGATTATCAAGACTGCTTTTAACCTGATTGTTGATTGATATGTTTTCATAGGTCGCTAGCTACAGTAGCGCTAGTGGGTTTGATTTACTCAAGAAGATAGCTGCCTTAGCGTTGTTGGGCGTTGTTACTGTAGCATTAGTTGAATATGAACCACTGTGACATTGACTGGTTCGCTTTCTTCTCTTATTATGGATGCTGTTAACCTGAGCCTTGAAGAACGCATGTTTTATCTCATCACACAAGACGTACTGCAGTCGCTCAAGTCTTCACAGATGTTGTCGCTTTAAAATAATGACAGTTACAAATTTAGAGATTTTTCTTTCAAACCCAACAATTTGAGCTTCCTTAAAACAATTAGTGACCTTTCTCTTTTCTCTCTTTCTCTCACCCTCTATCTCTCTCTCTCCCTCTCCCCCTCTCTCTCTCTCTCCCTCCCTCCCTCCCCCTCTCCCTCTCTCTCTCCCTCTCCCCCTCTCTCCCTCTCTCTCTTTCTCTCTCTCTTTCTTTCTCTCTCTTTCTCTCTCTTTCTTGTTTCTCCCCCTTTCTCTTTCTATCTATCGATCTCCATATCTCTCTCTCTTTTTCCCTCTTTCTTTCTCTTTCTCTCTCTTTCTCTCTCTCTATCTTTATCTCTCTCTCTCTCTCTTTCTCTCTCTATCTGTCTATCTCTCACGCTTTTTCCTGGTCTAAATCTCCCCTGTCTTCTGGTCCTGTAGATGATGATAGAATGACATTGACAGGACGTTTGTTTAAGGCTAGAAGCGCATACAAAAAAACTACATCTTCTTCTCAGTGATGGGTGTGGAGGTTAGAATAACATCAAGACTGGCGGTATTCCGAAGAATCAACAGATGAAGTTGAGTTGAAGCCAGCGAACAGTGCGATGTGTCACAAGTCAGTGCAAACAATATCGCATCTCGATCTACAAACCAAACAATGGACTGGGATCCGAAGTGGAACACAAATCGAAGAACTTCGTAAAGTCCACGTCATATGTGTGTCTTGTATTGGATATTGCAAGGTGGCTTTATTGATACACAATCCGAGCCTTAATAAACCTGACTCGGATATGTTTGACAATGGTTATTCTCAGAAATTTCTCATTAAATGAGCAATAAAAATCTGGTGAGCATTAGACTGTTGGAAAAAAATATTAAAAACATCCAAGGCTAACCTTTGAAGAGTTGAACTGGAAAGATGCAAAAGCTAATTTTTTACACTTCGTCTCTTTGCTTGACTGTCTCTCAGTCTTTCTTTATTTCTTCAACTATCTCTCTATCATACTATCGATCTATCGATCTATCTATTGATCGACGATCGATCAAAGTACAAACTAGAACTGTGTACAATGGACTTTGTGTTGGTGGATATGCGAAGTAGAATAATAATTTATATTTATTAATAGATACAAATTTGCTTCCCAAAGTCTTTCGTCAATCATATTTGTCACGCTGTATCCTGTTTCTGTCTCATCTCATTTTGTTTTGTTTTAGTTATTTCTTGTTGTGTATGTTTCAGCATTCGTCTAAAACATTCCTTTCTCTTGTTTAGTATGCCGGTGTTACAATGGAATCTTGTTTTTGACGCCATGTAAAGTATCGCAATACTGAAATCGGCAATCTGCCTTTCACCTGAAACTGAAAATTTCAATCTTTTAAAAAACGGTAATTTTGTTTTCTTGTAAATAAGTTTGGTAAGTATATCAGCAGCATTTCTTTTACCTTTTCCGTTTTTTTTTTTATACTGTGCAATGAATTACTGTGTTTTAGTTAGAGCACGTGACGTCAAAAGTCAAGAAATAAACTGTCAAACTAGAACCAACAGATTGAGTGCCGGTGATTGTTTGGTCTGCAAGCAGCTTGGGTGTCAAAACGCAAAACGATTTTACTCCGTTAATTGCCTGCGTGTGGTTGGGTCTCTATCCTACACTGTGTGCCATGTTTCACTACCTGGTGCTTCAGTGGAGATGGCGGTGTGAGTACAGAGTCTCGCCTCCACAGCCAGAACAGATCCCACAGTTGCCTACCTGTTCTCCCTCCCCCCTTCCCCCCCACGAGGAGGTCCGTGGGAGACTGAGCGCCAAGGTGTTCTCTGTAAATCCGGGGAGAGGGAGGCTGGGGTTTCTCTACAAACTGGGAGAAGTTGGAGCTGTGAAGATAATACTTTACCGCCACATTTTTATAGTTCGATAAAAAAAAGGAAGCCGCTGATAAAACGGTTGCCCTGTTAACTCTATCAATGTTCGAGGGCATCTGAACGCAACTGGCAAAAACTCCAGGCGTGTTTGTAGGGCCGCAGGTGGTTCTTCTCAGTTCAGTTGACTTAGAGGTCACAGGCTCCAAGATCTGTTCTATAATTAAATCAGTGAGTGTTTGAGTCTGTTGGCAAAATAATAAATGTAACTCACCAAAACAGTATGGAAAGACTATGGCGGAGATTTACAGAAAAGAAGATGGCGGGATGTGGTGGGGTGGGGAGGGGGGGGGGAGGGGAGTTCTTACCGCTCTACATCACTTCCGCTGTTGTTACAGAGCTACATCCAGCAAGTCCGAGATCTTTCTGAGAGTAGTTCTTACCGCTGTTATTACAGAGCTACTTTCAGCAAGTCCGAGATCTTTCTGAGAGTGGATCTTACCGCTGTTATTACAGAGCTACTTTCAGCAAGTCCGAGATCTTTCTGAGAGTGGATCTTACCGCTGTTATTACAGAGCTACTTTCAGCAAGTCCGAGATCTTTCTGAGAGTGGATCTTACCGCTTTATCAGAGCTACTTTCAGCAAGTCCGAGATTTTTCTGAGAGTGGATCTTACCGCTGTTGTTACAGAGCTACTTTCAGCAAGTCCGAGATCTTTCTGAGAGTGGATCTTACCGCTTTATCAGAGCTACTTTCACCAAGTCCGAGATCTTTCTGAGAGCTGATCTTACCGCTGTTATTACAGAGCTACTTTCAGCAAGTCCGAGATCTTTCTGAGAGTAGTTCTTACCGCTGTTATTACAGAGCTACTTTCAGCAAGTCCGAGATCTTTCTGAGAGTGGATTTTACCGCTGTTAATACAGAGCTACTTTCAGCAAGTCCGAGATCTTTCTGAGAGTGGATCTTACCGCTGTTATTACAGAGCTACTTTCAGCAAGTCCGAGATCTTTCTGAGAGTGGATCTTACCGCTGTTGTTACAGAGCTACTTTCAGCAAGTCCGAGATCTTTCTGAGAGTGGATCTTACCGCTGTTGTTACAGAGCTACTTTCAGCAAGTCCGAGATCTTTCTGAGAGTGGATCTTACCGCTGTTGTTACAGAGCTACTTTCAGCAAGTCCGAGATCTTTCTGAGAGTAGTTCTTACCGCTGTTGTTACAGAGCTACTTTCAGCACGTCCGAGATATTTCTGAGAGTGGATCTTACCGCTGTTTATACAGAGCTACTTTCAGCAAGTCCGAGATCTTTCTGAGAGTAGATCTTACTGCTGTACATCACTTCCTTGCGAAGACGGTGACACTGCTACAGTTAAAATTGGGTTTAAAAATAATGTTAAAAAATGGTCTTTTTTTTCTTTTCGCTGGTAAAGCATTTGAAATGCATATGGGAACCAAAGGCCTTCAATTTATAGCTGATATTTAAGGTATTTGGAAATGGTAGAAAATTATAGCCTATACATTGATTTTCAGGACCATAGACATAGTAAAATATGGATGTGTGTAGTAGGTGAGAGAGAGGGAGGGAGGGAGAGAGAGAGAGAGAGAGAGAGAGAGAGAGAGAGAGAGAGGGAGAGAGAGATTTGTTAATTGATTGATATGAAGTGATTGTGGGAGAAAAAGATGGAATAAAACCTATGATGAATTATGCTGTAACTGAAGTAGGAAGTAAAAGAAAAGACAAAAAATATGAGTAGAGAATCTTAGAGGATAGAAAATAGAAGATAACATAATGAGAAGCTTGATAGATTGGGATAGTTGGACACCGCCATGGTAAGTCGATAGGATAGAATATACAATCAACCACACTAAAATACACACACAGGAAAGAAAAACAGTCAACTTCTACAAAACATTTTCAATCTAGTCCAGGTAAATAATTTGTTGGCCGCGGAAGCACCTGACTGCTGGCGATGTTTTCCAACAGGTGACGAAAACAGGCTCTCACGTGCAGCTCGGTGGAGAGGCCCGCCACTCACACTTGCCTTTTTGCTGCGTCAGATCTGCCTAATAAGGCCCGTGCCCCAAGCCTGTTTACTAAACACAGAGACAAACTCGTCTACTGCAGACGACTGGGAAGTCCACCCGGGACTTAAGTATGAGAGCAGACTTAGCCTAAAGGTTTGGAAGAAGACATTAGATCTGCTGCCTTTGAAATACGTCTGCTTTTGATCAGGCTATCCAGAGCATGCGCAGTTGACGGTTTGAGAAAGAGAAAACTTTCTGAATAAATCCCATCCATAAAAAATTGCTGCAAGGAAAGGAGAGTGCTAGATTGGTATGCGTTTCTTTTTCCTGTCTGCTGCAATCCACTTTGATTCAGCCCCTAAGGCTGTCCTCTTAAAGCCAAGGAGTAAAACATAAGAAGTAATCCCCCTCCTTTCTCCCAACAGCAGGGATGGACATTTTACTTTTCTCCTGTCCCAGTCCAGCCCTGTGACCTTCCCTAACCCTCTCTGCCCAACTCCGTCAGACCGCGCCAGCTACAGATCGAGACATTCTCAGCTTCACCAGAGAGACGCAAGCTTGTGCCAGTTGGTTGAGTGTTAGATTGGTGTTAGGAAGGCCCATTGTTCGATCCCTGGCAGTCGAGTTGTTTGTCATCTAACCAGCTCCATCTATGACTTGATGGAAAGCACAGGATTCTTTACAAACTCAAGGGACGTAACACAAAGAAAAGAATACGTTAAATGTGCAAATTTAGAGAAACTTAGAGAAAGTAATCCAAGTTCTATAGAGTTATGGAGATTCGATGTCAAGCTTTATTTAAAACCATTATAAAACACCTCTGCTCAAGAAATAAAGTATTAGGTCAGGGGTAAGCGACTGAAATACACTCGCGCTAAAAGTGAAACCGAATCCAGAATCGTTCAGTCCCCGATGTTTGTGAAGCGTGTTTTGAATCCTTTGTTCACATTTCTCTCTTCCCCAGTCCGGGTACTTGGTATTTCTTGGGCACTCTTTTTTGATACTTCCCATCCTGTTTTCTTAAGTGACAATTGTTCACTGGTTTCAAGCGATTGATCATTCAACTTGCCTCACCAAGATTTTTCCAAATGATTTGAAAGAGCAGCAACGATTTGGCATTGAATCGCTCTTTTGGATGATAATCATGTGTTGTGAGTAAAGCTCACTACTAGATGTAACATTTGTGTTAGACGTTGTGTGCTGTGAGTAAAGCTCACAACTAGATGCAACATTTTTGTTAGATGTTATACGCTGTGAGTAAAGCTCACTATTAGATGTTACATTTTTGTTAGATGTTATGTACTGTGAGTAAATCTCACAACTAGATCTAACATTTTTGTAAGACGTTATTTGTTGTGAGTAAAGCTCACTACTAGATGTAACATTTTTGTCAGATGTATGTCCTGTGAGTAAAGCTAACTACTAAATGTAACATTTTTGTTAGACGTTATGTGCTGTGAGTAAAGCTCACTACTAGACGCAACATTTTTTGTTCTATGTCATGTGCTGGGAGTAAAGCTCACTACTAGACGCAACATTTTTTGTTCTATGTCATGTGCTGGGAGTAAAGCTCACTACTAGACGCAACATTTTTTGTTCTATGTCATGTGCTGGGAGTAAAGCTCACTACTAGATGTAACATTTTTTGTTCGATGTCATGTGCTGTGAGTAAAGCTCACTACTAGGTGTAACAATTATTTTAGATGTTATGCCCTGTGAGCAAAGCTCACAACTATATGTAACGTTTTTGTTAGATGTTATGTGCTGTGAGTAAAGCTCACAACTAGATCTAACATTTTTGTTAAATGTTATGCGCTGTGAGTAAAGCTCACTACTAGATGTAACATTTTTGTTCGATGTCAAGTGCTGGGAATAAAGCTCACTATTAGATGTAACATTTTTAGATGTTATGTGCTGTGAGTAAATCTCACAACTAGATGATAACGAACAATATCTGGTCTTAAAGGAATGTACGCCCTAGCAATAGAGACGCTTTTTTCCTGAATGATTTTAAGAAAGTCTAAATGGTGACATCTGCCTTCCGAATAACCCCCCCCGAAAAAAAAAAAAAAAAAAAACCCTGTGGACGAAATATTGAGATCCGGCAATTAATGCATGTACATTTCGCAGACTGGTACTGTTGGTTTAATTACGTCGTTCGCTCATAAACATGAATCTCTGTATCATTTTTGCAGAGAGAATGAGATGTAAGAACTAAATGATAACTTTAAATTATCTGCTTTATTTCTTAGATCTCTAAAATGACAATGAGTTTATTTTTTCCAGCTCTTTAAAGAGAGTTACGTACTATTGCTTTAACCAAATCGACTATTCCTCTAAAAGAGGTTTAAAGATTGTGTTTTCCACATCTTATCCTATCCCAAGTCTCGTTTGAAATCCAGGGTCGAGCATCCACAGACTCTTAGATATTTTTTGTGCTGTTTCAGTGAACAATTATCTGTTGTCTTCTCCAGACATTAAACACGAAGAGAAAATCTAATCTGTCGGTATTTTGTTTGAAAAAACGCGTCGAAAACAGGAAATAAATTTTTTTAAAGCTTGATCCATATTTAAAATAAATTTATTTCATCTCAGAATTTCTGTCATGCACATCAAACGATTTCACATTGAGGGTAATTTCTCACGAGCAATGTTATCATTAACTAGCTTGTTTCTTTCCGCGAGTGGAACGCAGCCAAATGATTGTTTACCTCCACGATTTGAAAACAATGTGTGAACAAAAAGATCTGAGATTTTGGCGCCTCCACTAGGATACACTTGCCTGTTTTCCAGATTTACTTGTAGCAGGCACAGTGGAGTTTATTGAGCGACAGGTAGTTATAAAGCTGTTCCAGCTGCAAACAAATCTTAATGTGTATTTGATGGGGTTTGGTTAACGTGTTTGGATTGACAACCGACTGGGATGTATGCCAGGCTGACACGGCCCGTGCTCTTGTCACTGCTTCTGACATTTTAGGCACAAGATAGACGGCGTAACAGGGAGGGGTTTCCAGAGATGAATGGGGAGGTGATGTTAAGCTTTTTCTTTCATGCTAAGGAGAGAGAGAGAGAGGGAGGGAGGGAGAGACAGAGACAAACAGACAGAAAGAAAGATAGATGAACAGACAGAGAGAGCTGGGTAAGCAGACAGAAAGGAATAGAAAAATAATAAGGACGGAATCTGATCTGCGAGGGAAAACGAAAGCTATCAACTGTTTAAGATGTTGAAGGCCAAACAGATGAGTTGAAAGATACTTAACAAATGAAACCAAGGTAGCGGCAGTTGATACAACAAACATGGGTCTTCACTTACCATCGAAGGAGAGAGAGAGACCAGGACGAGGAAAAACGTTGAATGTTTATCTAAAAAGCTATAGTCTTTAACCAAGTTTGTTGAGATCAACCCGAGATACCAAATTTGCCAAAGACAATAACAGGTTGTCTTGCTTGTTTGTTGTTGTTGTTGTTTTTAAGAAGTTTGGACTAAGCAGCAAGACAATGTGAGATGGAAAAGAATAAAACAGAACTGGCACTTTCTACAGATGTGCTGAAAATGTTTCATTCCGATAATTTTCGATGTCCAATGAACATTGCACGAGTAATTTCATGGTGTTTTAATGCGACGTTTACTACCAGTCGGTGTTGAGAAATGAACTGTCCAACTAGCTGCTCAACAGTGACAGAAGGTAAATAAAGGGTTGGGGTCACTAGGTTTTGACTAGTTGTTCATAAACTTTTATGTCCTATTTCTTGGACAGACGGAGACATTTTTTCCAGTCGTGGCAGACGGAGTTGGGTTCGGGTTTTTTTTTTTTGGTTTTTTGGTTTTATTTTTTTTTTTACTAAATTTTATCCGTTCAAACCGTTAATATAATCATTTCTTTGCTTCCCTCGTTCATAATTTTATTGAATTTCTTCAGGTTACGTTTGTTTTCAAATCTGTTATTGGCTCTAAAGTCTCCCAACGACCTCACAATCTCTTCATTTTAGTTTTCTAACCATTTCTTGAATCTAGTCATTGTCAATTTATTCAAGTCATATTGTTAAGACGCTTATTTTAAAATGAAGTTCCGACAGAATGTGAAAGAGAATGAGAGAAAGAAAGAAAGAGAGAGAGAGAGAGAGAGAGAGAGAGAGAGGGGGGGGAGAGAGAGAGAGAGAGAGAGAGAGAGAGAGAGAGAGAGAGAGAGAGAGAGAGAGAGAGAGAGAGAGAGAGAGAGAGAGAGAGAGAGAGAGAGGCCTATATTTAGATCATTAGAACTAAAACCATGACAGAGCACATTGATATCAACTACAAAAAATAAGAACTGACAGGACTTTTGACATGGGACTAGAATCCAAACAGGAGCCAAGTCAGGTTCCCCTTTACTGGGCTCAATAGTGAGACACCGCAACTGGACGAGGCCGACACGGGAACTTGGGAATGAGCAAATGCAAAGGATATGCATGAGAAGAACTGTTGAAAAAAGAAGAAGACAGTGAATTCTGTAGCTGCGACTTCCAACAGGCCAGAAGAGGACAGCGACAAGAAAGAGAAACAAACGACAAACCTGCATGCAAATTTATAGAAGAGGCCTTGGAGATTAAAGGAGAAAGTCATGGAATCGAGATGGAGACCCAGAGATGAGAAAGATAGAGAGATAAATAGCTAGACTGGTAGAAGATGTATTACGTAGACAAGTGGATGTATAATTTGTTCCAAGCATCAATATATAAATAGTTGAATAATAGCATAGATAAACAGATAGAGAACTGTATATGATAGAAAGAAAAAGAGACTGGTAGAGAGATAGATAAAGAGAGAGAAAGGGAGATGAATAAGTTGACAGGTAGATAGTTAGGTAGAAAGAGGCACAAGTTATAAAAGCATAAAGAAACTGAAGAAGCCGAGAATGAAATAGGGTGAGACAAGGGGAGAGAGAGAGAGAGAGAGAGAGAGAGAGAGAGAGAGAGAGAGAGAGAGAGAGAGAGAGAGAGAGAGAGAGAGAGACCGAGACAGAGACAGAGACAGAGACAGAGACAGAGAGAGAGTAAAGCCAAAAATAAGTTTAAAAAAATAGTAAATAAACCCGAACTGGTTCCATAAATCGAAGACGGCGCCCAACGCCAAGACATCGCGACTCAAACTGGTCGAGAACAAACAGTTGGACAGTTAGTTCCGATTAGACGGTAGACCTTGCGACATCAATCACCGGACGCCAGACAATTCACTTCCGGTTTGGTTCTAACGGAGAACAAACAGGTTGGCTAGAAACCAAGTGAATCAGGAGGATGTGGTTTCGATTTCTATCCTGCACCAGTTTTTGCCCTAAATCAGTCAAGTTAGCAGCTTTACTAATCATAAAAATATCAGCTTAGATGTGGCAAAAAAAAAAAATCAAAGCCAATTTTTGGGAAGGGATGACAACGAAAGGTGTTTTACGAGGAAATGTTTTTATTCTAGGAGAGGCTGATAGCAAACTCTATAATGGGTTATAAATTTCTAAAAATCGTATTAAAAAAATTTTTCTCGTCACAATTATTGGCAAAACACCAAGAACTGTTAAGGATCTGTTACTATCATGATTTGTAAGAGAAACCTTCTCAAAGAGGGTATCTTGTGTGTCAAGCTATTTGACAGCAACAGCGGCTATAAGATATAAAATATCTGTCATGGGCGTACATGTAGCCAGATAAAACCAACAAATTAGCAATGTAGAACGTTCACAGCAGACACCCGTGTTAGGCTCAGGGTTTAGAGATCATAGTGGACTGTTTTAGTAAGACCAGAGGAAACGGGGCTGTTGTCAGTTTGCTCGTGGTGAAAGGAGGTGGTACGTTTGGAGAGAGACAGAGAAAAGAGACTTACGGACACGTGACAGAGAGCAGAGATGTTTTGGGCACGTGACAGAGAGAAGAGATATGTTAAGCTCGCGCCAGAGGGAAAAATATGATGGGCACGTGACATACAGAAGTGGTGATATGTTGGACACGTGACGAAGTGAGGTGATATGTTGGGCACGTGACAGAGAGAAGTGATATGTTGGACTCGTGCTAGAGAGAGGAGATATGCTTGGCTCGTGACATAAAGAAGTAAAATGTTGGGCACATGCCAGAAAGAAGTGATATGTTGGACTCGTGCCAGAGAGAAGTGATATGTTGGACTCGTGCCAGAGAGAAGTGATATGTTGGACTCGTGCCAGAGAGAAGTGATATGTTGGACTCGTGCCAGAGAGAAGTGATATGTTGGACTCGTGCCAGAGAGAAGTGATATGTTGGACTCTTGCCAGAGAGAAGTGATATGTTGGACACATGACATAAAGAAGTAACATGCTGGATTCGTGACAGACATGTTCGGTTCGTGACTTACAGAAGTGATATTTTTGGCCTGTAGGATAGAAGTTATACCCTGGGCACGTGACACAGAGAGACGTGATATGTTGGGCACTTGACTGGAGGAATTATATATGTTGGGTGGTAACAGGAGAACTGATATTGGGGTTCTTATTATGTTGGACACAGAGAGAAGAAGGGTGTTCAACACATGACAAAGATATTGAACTCGTCACAAAGGGAAGTGATTTTCGAGGCATACGACAGAGTAAAGTAAGACATTCACAAAGGAAAGAAAACCTATTGGTCTAATTCTGGTGGTATTTCAGCCTCCAAGGAAAAGCGAGAATAGAATCAAACTTATGTTAGAAGTAAAGAGAAGTGAGATGGTCGACATGTATTATACACGGAAAGTAAGAAGTTACTCTGTGGCTATACCATAGCTTCATCTTTGTTTGAGGGATATAAATCGGAAAAAGAGAAGCGTGAATGTGGCAACAGTTTGCTCATAAGGAACGGAGATTGAGTGCTAGGGCAAATGTGAACAAAATAGATTGAGGCTGCACTCCATATAAAAAATGAAACTAAATGATGTTTAGCAAAAGAAAGAAAGAAGGTTTGTGTAAAGAGTCACCTGGACAAATATCGGAGTAAGTAAAATACCACTGCCTTTCTCCGTCGAGACGATGATTGACGCTCACGTTCTTATATGAAGATAGCAGTGAGTACTAAAAAACATATTCCCAGATAATGTGAAGATACTACAAACATATTCCCAGATAATGTAAGATACTACAAACATATTCCCAGATAACGTAAGATTCTACAAAAATATTCCCAGATAATGTAAGATTCTACAAACATATTCCCAGATAATGTAAGATTCTACAAACATATTCCCAGATAATGTAAGATTCTACAAACATATTCTCAGATAATGTAAGATTCTACAAACATATTCCCAGATAATGTAAGATACTACAAACATATTCCCAGATAATATAAGATTCTAAAAACATATTCCCAGATAATGTAAGATTCTACAAACATATTCCCAGATAATGTAAGATTCTGCAAACATATTCCCAGATAATGTAAGATTCTACGAACATATTCCCAGATAATGTAAGATACTACAAACATATTCCCAGATAATGTAAGATTCTACAAACATATTCCCAGATAATGTAAGATACTACAAACATATTCCCAGATAATGTAAGATTCTGCAAACATATTCCCAGATAATGCAAGATTCTACAAACATATTCGCAGATAATGTAAGATTCTACAAACATATTCCCAGATAATGTAAGATTCTACAAACATATTCCCAGATAATGTAAGATTCTGCAAACATATTCTCAGATAATGTAAGATTCTACGAACATATTCCCAGATAATGTAAGATACTACAAACATATTCCCAGATAATATAAGATTCTACGAACATATTCCCAGATAATGTAAGATTCTACAAACATATTCCCAGATAATGTAAGATACTACAAACATATTCCCAGATAATGTAAGATTCTGCAAACATATTCCCAGATAATGCAAGATTCTACAAACATATTCCCAGATAATGTAAGATTCTACAAACATATTCCCAGATAATGTAAGATTCTACAAACATATTCCCAGATAATGTAAGATTCTACAAACATATTCCCAGATAATGTAAGATTCTACAAACATATTCCCAGATAATGTAAGATACTACAAACATATTCCCAGATAATGTAAGATTCTACAAACATATTCCCAGATAATGTAAGATTCTACAAACATATTCCCAGATAATGTAAGATTCTACAAACATATTCCCAGATAATGTGAAGATGCACAGAGAATGTAAAGAGATACTCGTAGACATCATGAAAAGAGACGTTTACTGTGAAGATACCCTAAGATACTGGGGAGATACCCAGATACTGCCGGCATACTCAGTATACTGTAAAGATACGCAAAAGTATCATAAAGATACGCATATATTGGAAAGATAGTCTTAAATGCGATAAAGATACTCACAGATACTGTGATGATACAAACAAGTGAATGACGTACATTTCGACATTACAAGACGGTCTAGGACTAGCTAAACCAATGAGATATTGATTTCAACTATCGACGAGTGATTGAAAAGCACAGCTCGACATAGACCTAAACTTTGGATTATTGAGACATTCAAGAAGGTTACCCAAGAATGTACGTATTTGAATGTGTGTTTGTGTGTTAGTTTCTTAATTAATGCACTAGTGTCAAGTCCACCTCCAAGGGACTTTCAAGTGGTTTTTGGCGGAGCCGCAAGAGTAGCAGCGGTGGTAGAGCACGCCAATCTGGAGCAAGGGGCGAAGGGAGAGAACTCCAGATGACGGATCTTGGGGTAGAGATGATTTGCATTCAATCTGTCTGGCTGGCTAGAATCGTGGGGTTTTGATGACTTAGCGTGCCTGTATATATCAGGGTCTCTTCCACTCTGGCGGTCGTAATATTCTCCTTTGCTTAAATATGGCTTTCGTTATTCACCTCATCTCTCTCTGTGTCTGTCTCTGTCTGTCTCTCTCTGTCTCTGTCTCTCTCTCTGTCTCTCTCTCTCTCTCTCTCTCTCTCTCTCTCTCTCTCTCTCTCTCTCTCTCTCTCTCTCTCTCTCTCTCTCTCTCTCTCTCTCTCTCTCTCTTTCTCTCCCTCTATCTCCCTGTCTCTCTCTCTCTACATATATATATATATATATATATATATATATTTATTTATTTATTTATCTCTCTTTTTTTCTCTCCCTCTCTATCTCTCTGTGTTTCTCTCTCTTATTTCTCTCCCTCTATCTTCCCCCCTCTCTCTCTCTCTCTTATATATATATATATATATATATATATATATATATAGAGAGAGAGAGAGAGAGAGAGAGAGAGATTATTTGATAGTTATTCTAGCATTTATATATATATATATATATATATATATATATATATATAAATATTTCTCTGTCTCTCTCTTTCTCTCTCTCTCTCTCTCTCTCTCTCTCTCTCTCTCTCTCTCTCTCTCTCTCTCTCTTCGCCCCCTCCCTCTTTCTGTTGTTTCTCACAAACTATTTCTTCCCCACTCCTCCCCCAAGTCTATCATTGTAACTTTTTAGTATTTTTTTGTGCTTCCGAGTTAATCATTTTCTCTCTCTTTTTTTATTCTTCTTTTAATTTTTTTGTCATGATCTTATTTTTTATCACTGATTGATCCATGCTTTACAATCAAGTTAATTATAGGAAGAATCCTCTGGAGACAAAAGTGGAAAACTTGGAGAGAGAGGAAGAAATATACATGTATCTTCCTCCCTCTGCTCAGGACTGGAGCGCGATGGCAGGTCCTGAGTAGCTCTCCTAAATCACTGAGTCGCAACTCTACCGACATAGCATTGACAGCAGTCTGCAGTGTGCAGTTTCTGAATTAAAATATTTCTTCTGCCTCGTGTTTAACGTGAAGCTTAGTTTTCTCTTTGCTTTAGGTGACTACTTCATGAGGAAACAAGCTGGAACCAAACAGTGATCAACCAAGACAAGGTCGGGCGTAATAGCGTGATGACTCTAAATGCTGTTTCCCCAAATCTACTTTACACAAAAATAGGAGCTTAGGTTGTTTTCTATTTTTTCCAGCTTCCATCAACTGAACACAGGTAGATCAAGTGAGACTGTGTTATTGTGTGGGTGGGTGGCCCTACCGACTTAACCCTCTAACAAGACCCAACCAGCCCCAGAATTCTATCTAACCAGGCCAAGAATTGTGGGCCTGGAGTCTGGCTCGTCACCTGACGGGGGGCTCTAGGTCATCTTGAGGCTGGAAACAGCGTTACGATTACCGGCTGTTTGAAAACCATTTAACATCTGTGATTCTTTACAAATAACAATTTTCTGTAACGATTTGAATCTTCCTTTCGTTGTAAATACTTTGGTCTATCGTGATTTTCTAAACTGGTTTCAATCGCTGATGGACTCACTTTACTATCTGTTTCCTTTCTAATATCTGCTCATGACTGTAAGAGAGGGAGACGTTTCGGCAGGATGACCTCATGCTCAGCGTCACGTCTAGTCTGTAGAATATTGTAGGTGTGTTTATCATCAACACGACTTGTCGAAGGAATGGAACGAGAAAAATTTGTTATCGGGTCATTGAGGTATTGTGGGGGTTTATTGTTAATGAAAGTTTTTTTCAGTATCCTAGCAACACTTACTTCAATCAAAAGTTCATATCTTGTTTGGAACATAAAGTCTTTTCAGACTACCACAATAAGATTAAGAATACTTTTCTTATCGCCATTTAATGTATTTTGTATACAGCTTTTCGATTCTTTTCTTAACATCAGTGGAAATGGTGAAAGCGCACCAGTCAACCGTCCTGTACTACTCCCTGGTGGCAAGAATAGTTTCAGGAAGATCACTCAGTGCTCAGTTTTAGTCGCTAAAAACTGTGAGTGAGAAATGAGAAAACGTATTGGTTTAGATCTCAGTCTTTCAAAAGTGAGTGGTGATTTTCGAATATCGAAAAACGAAACTGACTTACGTGATAGTGAAGATAGAATAAATTGAAACGAATATTATTTAAGCTCAAATTAAAATGTCAACGACAGGAATTAAGTAATGGGGACGCTGGTAGAGAAAAGAAGGATTACATGTGCTTAGGTTTCCATGTACCCGCATATTGTTTGTAAACCCCAAACTTGGGTGTTGTTGAGTGGAGAAATTAATGGTGAGATATGTTGATGCCGACCTTTCCTGTTATTGATGTTGATCCAGAGCACAGGACCAGGATGTGGTCAAGGCCATAGAACAGTGTCGCTGTCTGATGTCAGTAACAGATACCAACCCGCATCTCTTAACCAACAGATTATTACAATGATGAATTTATCGTTTTGCAACATTTGTCAGTTTTTGCAGCGTCTGTGGAACCGTGAGGCTGAGCCAGTTGTGTTGACACTGTCAGCTGCCAGCGACACACCCACACTTCCACACACAGCCCCCCCACACACACACACACACACACCTACACACCGCAAGACTTCACTAATCCTGCTGTCTGCTAAAGAAATCCAATAAGCAGCAACAGTCTATCCTCTTAGCGCTGACCTGACACCAAGTTGTAACCCACTAAGTCTGTTTATGATGTCAGCTCTCAGCTGGAGCGACACTGAATCACAAGGAAGTTCCACTGAAAGCTTTTAGCGAAGTGGTTTCTAACCCTTCCAGTCCCGACTAGTGAATATTTTACCATAGGTCGAGCCCTGTCGCGGCCGCCACTCTTCACACTCTGAGATAGACAAAGACAACTCTCCGGTATTAGATGCGCAGCCGCCAAGTCCTAATCCCCAAGCGATGTCTTTGCGTAATGTTTAGTTTACGACACGGTAAGACCCTCCCTGGGGAATCCGGAAAGAGTTAAACCTCTTCCGAGGACGCTGGCTGTGGGTATAGGGCATCAGAGACTTGCGAAAAGACCAGCTTAGAGCGTCAATATGGAGCTGCTCTAGGGAGAGGTAGATCTAATTAGGACAAAAATTTACACTTCCTTTGTTTGGGATAATGCAGTTTACGGAACTTTAAACAATATGGGCATTTCAAATCTGTTTATATGCTGATTCAGTTCTTTGCCAGTTTTTAAACTTCTTTTCAAACGATTATTATAAACAATTTTAAGTAGGAACAAAAGTGCATAGGGCTGGACTGCCTAGCGGGAATACACACTGTTCAGTTATTCAACCAAGGGTAGATCTTATTCAACCAAGGGTAGATCTTATTCAACCAAGGGTAGATCTTATTCAACCAAGGGTAGATCTTATTCAACCAAGGGTAGATCTTATTCAACCAAGGGTAGATCTTATTCAACCAAGGGTAGATCTTATTCAACCAAGGGTAGATCTTATTCAACCAAGGGTAGATCTTATTCAACCAAGGGTAGATCTTATTCAACCAAGGGTAGATCTTATTCAACCAAGGGTAGATCTTATTCAACCAAGGGTAGATCTTATTCAACCAAGGGTAGATCTTATTCAACCAAGGGTAGATCTTATTCAATCAAGGGTAGATCTTATTCAACCAAGGGTAGATCTTATTCAATCAAGGGTAGATCTTACTGTTTCTGTTTCTCCTGGGTCTCAGTTTATCTAAAGATACGAAGGGAAGGCGCACCAGCTCTTTCATATTGTATAGGTCTATCAAAAATGCCTTTCAGTACCACTTAATTCTGCCATCTAATTATAAAAATTGGTTGTGAATAAGTAAAACATCAGGCAATTGTGTAACTGCTACGAATCGTCCAATAAAACGTTTAATTACAGCACACAGTTCTGAAAGATGGGTCGTCCTATTTATCAGAAGTCAATGAGTCAATAAATCTTGTGACTGAAGAAAGGGTGAAAACACTCAATGGTAGCAAAAAAAACAATGCATATAATTATGTACAAAAATCGGAAAATGAAAACCAAAATCTCTAGAAAAATGAAAAACTGTAGGATTCGTTCCAAAAGAAATGTTTGATTCTCGTGATATCTCGAGATAACAGAGTTCGATCTGTCTGGATTTATTTGCGCTTCATCTCGTTGAAAACTTTCCTCGGAGCTATAATAGTAAACAAGTTTCTTTCCTTTCAGAAGAGATTGCAGATTTTCATATTAATCTCTGTCTCTATCTCTTCCTTTTTTTTTTCTTATTCTGATGATGAATACTGTTTTGTTTTGTACTAGTTAAAAGCCAGTTTTTTTTGTCCTACTTTTTCAATTCTCTTTTTTATTTTATTTCCTTGTTTCATTTTCTTTTGTCTTTGTTTTTGTTTGTTTTTTGTTTCGTTTTGTTTTTTGTTTTGTTTTTTTGTTTCTGATGTTGTTGTATATGCTTTCGATCTGATGATTTGTTGTTGTTGTTGTTGTTGTTGTTGTTGTTGTTGTTGTTGTTGTTGTTGTTCTTGTTCTTGTTCTTGTTCTTGTTCTTGTTTTTGTTGTTGTTTTGTGTTTTTTAGGGAGGGTTGTTTTGCTGTTGTTGCTTTTTTCTTGTTGTTTTTTACCCAACGATATTTGATTATTCCCTTATCGAGTGAGAAATATGAAAGAAAATCCCTATTGATGAAAATGATAGATGAGCATTCCATGAAGTTTGGCAAGGGGAGAGTAAAAAGCGATTAGCAATTTGGGCTGAGTGAAACAGGTCATCTTGAAGACCTCTTTCCGGACTGGTGACAGGATCACATGGTTGTATGATGTCAAGGTGCGTCTTGCACTCTTGTTCTGATGTCATCTTGAAGACCTCTCCCCGGACTGGTGACAGGATCACATGGTTGTATGATGTCAAGGTGCGTATTGCACTCTTGTTCTGATGTCATCTTGAAGACCTCTCCCTGGACTGGTGACAGGATCACACGGTTGTAAGATGTCAACGCTTGTACGTCGGCAAGGCACGGTGCGTCTTGCACTCTTGTTCTGATCTCATCTTGAAGACCTCTCCCCGGATTGGTGACAGGGTCACATGGTTGTAAGATGTCAAGGTGCATATTGCACTCTTGTTCTGATGTCATCTTGAAGACCTCTCCACGGCCTAATGACAGGATCACATGGTTGTAAGATGTCAAGGCTTGTATGTCGGCACGGCACGGTGCGTCTTGCACTCTTGTTCTGATGTCATCTTGAAGACCTCTCCACGGAGTGGTGACAGGATCACATGGTTGTAAGATGTCAAGGTGCGTATTGCACTCTTGTTCAGATGTCATCTTGAAGACCTCTCCCTGGACTGGTGACAGGATCACATGGTTGTAAGATGTCAAGTTGCGTATTACACTCTTGCTCTTGTGTCATCTTGAAGACCTCTCCACGGCCTTATGACAGGATCACATGGTTGTAAGATATCAAGGTGCGTATTGCACTCTTGTTCAGATGTCATCTTGAAGACCTCTCCACGGCCTAATGACAGGATCACATGGTTGTAAGATGTCAAGGCTTGTATGTCGGCACGGCACGGTGTGTACTGCACTCTTGTTCTGATGTCATCTTGAAGTCCTCTCCCCGGACTGGTCACAGGATTTCATGGTTGTATGATGTCAAGGTGCGTATTGCACTCTTGTTCAGATCTCATCTTGAAGACCTCTCCCCGGACTGATGACAGGATCACATGGTTGTAAGATGTCAAGGCTTGTATGTCGGCACGGCACGGTGCGTCTTACACTCTTGTTCTGATGTCATCTTGAAGACCTCTCCACGGAGTGGTGACAGGATCACATGGTTGTAAGATGTCAAGGTGCGTATTGCACTCTTGTTCAGATGTCATCTTGAAGACCTCTCCCTGGACTGGTGACAGGATCACATGGTTGTATGATGTCAAGGCTTGTATGTCGGCACGGCACGGTGTGTACTGCACTCTTGTTCTGATGTCATCTTGAAGACCTCTCCCTGGACTGATGACAGGATCACATGGTTGTAAGATGTCAACGCTAGTATATCAGCACGGCACGGTGAGTACTGCACTCTTGTTCTGATTTTAGCTGCTCTCAAAGAACCCAAGACGGTACGAAGTACTGGTTGATCTCTCGTCTTTCACTAAATCTGGGGCTACCGGCTTCACACAAGGGGAAAGAAGTAAGTGAGGACGTTGGCTTCTGAGTTGAGCATGTGGGCTTGAAAAGAGACTCACAGACAGTGAACCATCAGTAGCGGTGATATACCACTGGATGTTTAGCAGGTGGCCGCCATCATTCCCACGTCTGCCCTCAATCGCCGACAAAGACCGTGCAAAACTCTCAAAATAGCAGGAAAGGCTAATGAAAAAAATAGATAAAAATTCATTTTCTTGGATGCGATGATGGCGTTTTCAGCTGCTTCAAAACTAGTTGCTTTCATAGTTTTGAGAACAAAAAAAAAGTAAAAAGAAACAAACCAGTTGAATATGTTAAAAAAAATTTTAGACGGTGATATTTTACATGAAAAAAAAATTTTGAGATACATATTATTTTCTTGACTTGAAAGTAAATGGCGATGTTGTATTATGATTTACAGACAAATCTGGTCAAATGACTGACGTGTAGAAAACTCCATGTTCGATGTTACTGCAAGCAAAGAGTTCATTAATATCAGATTTGGTTGATCTGTTTAGTAGCACTTTGATTTTAACAGAGATGATTTATTGAGAAGCTCACTTGTCCCAGAGGAGGATATCTATATCTATATCTATCTATCTGTCTATCTATCTATCTATCTATCTATCTATCTATATATATATATATATATATATATATATATATATATATATATATAGATATAGATATAGATATAGTGACACGTTAGTTTCCTGGGAAAAGGTTTGTTAACTAGGGTATTCATTTCAAGACAGGGATTATATTGGTCAGCTTTAAATATTTTCATCATAAACGTGTTTGAGCTCTTTATATTTTATAAAAACATGAACATTCATGTGTCATACATTTCTGAGAAACCAAAAAACAAAACCCGATGTGTTGTTTTTATTTCGAAGCTATTTAAACGTGTAGACAAGTTGAGGCCGCCTTCCATTTTTGTCAGGAAATCCGAAAAGATAATAATGACAAACGCTTTCCCACACCTGAAGCCAGATATGCCGATACTTAATTTTTTATCATATCTAGGACAAAAGTGTGTTAAACCTGATTCCCCTACCCATAAGAATTTGTTTCATGATGCAATGTGTTCAAGTGCTAACGGCCTTTATCTCCTTTTACCTAAACCGGACAGAAATATTTCACAGAAGGTAATAATATTGTTGTACCATGTTTCGTCAAATGATGTAAATGTTCCTAAAGATTACCATTTATTAAGTTTAGTTTAATATTCCTGCTGGTATCAAAACATCACAGAATGTGAAATATTTTCATAACAGTCCAAGCAGGTCGATCCAATATGGAAAAACCATTATCTGTGGTGAGCGAATCAAACGCTCATAAAGGTCATATGAGTGATGTTTTGATACCAAGATAAGTTGGCTAGATCTAAGCAACATACACATCATCTTGTGCAGGTTTTCTCTGTATGAGTCTATATGTGTGTGTGTGTGTTTCTCTATTCCGATTAAATCGTCATTTTATTTAAAACTTTAAGGCTTCTGGGCACAAGTACCTGAGATGTTGGTCCTCCATCTCGAGTCCCAGGGTGTGAGCTAGATCTTCGGCATTCCTTATTGCTGCTCAGGTCTATAAATAGGAGGACAGTGTGAACATTTTTTTTTATATTTTAAATACAGCAAAGAGATAGGAATTCAGCAAAGAAATATCTTTAGGAGAGTAAATCAAAATCAACTGAATGTGATTCTATATCGTCGGCCTCACGAAAGGAGAGAAGAGTGACTATTTATCCAGCCATCATAGTATCTAACTACGTAAATTACAATAAAAAAAAGTATATAAGTCCTATTTCTACTAATGCTTTTATCTTGAAATCTGCAGTTTCCATTTCCCAGATTAAAAAGCCGTCTCGAGTTGATAAGATCTCCTGCCATCAGTTTTATGCAGATTTTTTTCTCTTGATAAGATTTTGAGAATATTTTAATTTTGGTTACAAATTCTCTCCGGTTTGAAAAAAATTAAAAAACCATCGCGTTGGCTAGACAGACAATCTCCTACACAGGGATGTCTGGGGTGGGGGGAGGGTCGAGACAGTGCGGCTAGGTCTGGCTAGTCATAATGTGATGATTTGTCTGCTGTTTGTGTGTGCGGGTTTCTCCGGCTTTAATTCTGTATTTTATTGAAATAGCAAAAGGGACATTTTGAGCTTCGATAATGCTGTCGAAAAGTTTGGGTTTATTTTTCTACGAAGATTAACATTCTGCATTCCTAAAATCTCTCTGTTTACTTAGCTTTGAAACGTTCCACATATTGTTTTCAGCATTCTCTATATCTCTTTCTCTTTCTCTTTCTCTAATCCCCTTTCTCTTTACTACGCTTTACCTTTTCCTTTTATCTAGCAATTTATGTTTTCTACTATTTATCTTTCATTCATTCTAATCATTTATTTATTTTTACGAAGCTGTAAGTTGGCATTGGAATATCGATTTTAAAAAAAAACTTCGATTAACGAGTCTTCAGCTGAAAGCCGTCACCTAACAATCATAATCTGTGAACGTCGTCAGTTTTCTGCCCTCTGCTGTTACGATCTCTTGATGATTTCTTCTCCCTGGCACACACGTCGCTTCCCGCAGAATGCTCTGCTTGCAGCATCTCGTGTGGATGTTGGATGCACCATGTGTGATGATGGCCTCCTGCTCGCTCCTCGCTACCTACCTGGGGAGAGACGGACAACTCCCTTGCTGATCTGCTCCCTCCATCACCAGAAGAACCTTTCCCCAAACTACAGCGCCACATTCTCAGCTCTTCGCTTGACATTTGCAGCGTGAAATCCTGCACACACAAACACGCATTACACAAGTGGCTACATCCAAGGTTTCTCCATTAATCTAATGTGGAAGTTAAGTACTAGAAACTTGGCCTCTCATGCATCGAGAATCAAAGGTCACAAGTTGCGAGGATGATAAAAGAAAATACACGGCAACAAAATCTACCCGCCTCGGATCCCTGGTGGAATCTATAAAGTTAAACGATATTTTCGTTCAAAAATGAGAAACAGTCACATCCTGCAGGTAATGGAACTCAGAGTTCAAATTAAGACCTACATTTAGGATTCCTGTGTTCTGTATTCAAAAGATTGCTCCTTCCCCCACCCATCCACCCATTCGTCTTGTTCCCCCACCTATCCACCCCCTCTTCTTGTTTTCCCGTTAAGACAAAACAGAGCAGTCTGTTAAAAACGTTAGAAATTGACTTCAGGCTGGAATGTTAAAACATCTCACTCATTTCTCTAAAAATTCAAACATCTTTTTCCCCTGCTAATTGCTGTTTCATCGGCGTTCAGGAAATCTAGAAGCCTATGGTTGTCTTATTTGTCTGTTTACTTTCATTCCCTTCATCATGGAATCACAGCTGATCAAGTAGCTCTCTCTGTCCCCTTTTTTTTAAGTGTGCACGAAATATAATTTAAATCATCACAAAATATGAGAGAAGTTTTCTCTAATTGACATTTCCTACGACCATGTAATTTTTGCATTTTTTGCTGGCTGTTTGCACTACATTGCCTTACAAGCTCCCAAGTTGTATTATCCCCGCGCGCCTTTTAGTGTTTCCGTCCTTTCATTAAAGGCGTTTCAAGAACTTCTAACTGCATAGTGAAAGATACAAGATCCAGTCTTTCTATGAAGGAAGCACACAAAAAATAACGCATGATCGGTCGAAATAAAATCCAGGATTAATATCAGAATGTGGAATCTAAACTTTTATCATAGCGAATCAACAAGGGTAATCGACGTACAGTAAAGATCAATGAATAAGGCTCTTCCTTCAACCCAAATAAGAGCTCCAATGATGACGACAGATTGCGTCGCTACATCGGTTTGTCTGTATAGGTCCCGCAGACCAGAGATGTTTTCCCCAAGATTTAAGCTGTGACGATTGAACCAGCACGTTTGATCAAGCTTTGATACAGTTTGAGCCAAACCGTGACAAAATTCAGTCCTAAAGGACCAAACTTTCCCTTTATTTCTGGCCAGAACTGAACATTTCACTGGCAGAGTTACCAGATTCTCTGTGGTTGGGCGCCGCTTCCTGTATGTACAGCATGGCCTCGCGGGTTCGAACACACAGGTCCTAAGCTAAAGACTCGGTTATACACCTTAGCTTGACGGGGCTTGGTTGTGTTGTCTGTCACCACTCTGTTAGAGGAGATGCTTTATTCGATATGAAACGGATGAAATTTAACGAGTGCTCGATCTTCCACTAATTGATAATGTCATGTGGTAATGTGTTTGAGAGTGAGAGAAGGAGAGAGAGAGAGAGAGAGAGAGAGAGAGAGAGACAGACAGACAGACAGACAGACAGACAGACAGACAGGCAGACAGAGTCAGAAAGTAGCGGTAAGTTTTAAATATCCCAATCCTTATCTTTGTCTTTTTTCTGTGCTGAATTCGATTTTTAGTCATAAGATTTTTTTTAATTGAGATCGATTTCTGGCATACAAGGCCTGTGATCTTTTCTTAAAATTGAATAAATGTTATTGGATATTCAATTTTTCCTCTTTTTTTTCCACTGACGTTGTTTGAATGTTTTGCAAAATCAATTTAACTGAAGACGTTGAACTATTTTTTTGAAAGGAAGATTAAGCCTGATTTTTATTAGATTCGTCTGATATAAGCTTTCCTGAGCAGAGAAGACTTTTCTCATCTAGCTAGGGGGACTCAGGCCATGTATGTATGTGTGTATAATGTATAATATATTTATATATGTAAATATGAGTGGATGTGTGTGTATGGGGAGAAGAGAGAGAGGGAAGGGGAGGGGGGGGGGGGGAATATCGACATAGATAAAAAGTGAAACAGAGAAGGAATCAATATAGTGCATTAAACATTAAAACTATGATACCAAAACAAATCTAGAGAGAAGCATTATAAAGAATGATCGCTAGAGAGGAGAAACTGAATCAAGAAGAGCTACTCGCCATGCTCTAAAATATCAGTAGCAAAATCCACAGACCATGAGGGAAAATGTTCTATTACACTTAAATTGCTGCCATCAAACCCGGAATAGATCGTAGAGAGACCTGTGGCCTTGAAAGCGCTGTAAAGTGTTCTGGTTTTCTTTCTCTTGTCAAGTAATTTGGCTCCAATGTCAACATGGTACTGGCTGCGGGGCAGTTCTTCTCCTTCCTCTGTCTATCACTTGACATTTCTAACTGAGGCTGCAGGCTTTTCACAAGATACTCGGCCAAGATCATGTTACACATTAAGTAAGGCTGGGCACTCTACGACTTTCCGCGGGGGGGGGGGGGGGGGGTTCGCGAAGGGAAGGGATGTGGACATAGTCGACCCACTAGACCTGCACTTAGAGTGGATTGGTCATTGGTCAGACAGGTGAGGTCTGGACAACCAGCACGTGGAGATGTGAGGTTATTACTCCTTGGATCATTGGTCGATGGATAGGTTGTAATATTGTGAACCTGCTAGCAAGGAAGTAATCATGGCGTTGTGAAGGACAGCTAAATAGATCACCGTAATGATCAAACCTGGCAACTTACAGTTTTATTCACAGAAAAGACCTCCCTGATCTTGGAGGAGATGAAAATCAAATGATCATCAAAAATACGTACCACTGTCCAAGAAGTATTCTTGGTTCATACAGACTGTTTCCAGATAAGACAAACCTGAGTTGTAGTCGGTGTTCTTGGTCCAGAATTAGATACTGTGTTTTGAATCATGTCCAGTTCTCTCTCTCTCTCTCTCTCTCTCTCTCTCTCTCTCTCTCTCTCTCTCTCTCTCTCTCTCTCTCTCTCTCTCTCTCTCTCTCTCTCTCTCTCTCTCTCTCTCTCTCTCTCTCTCTCCCTCTCTCTCTCCCTCTCTCTCTCTCTCTCTCTGTCTATCTATCTGTTTCTCTCTCTCTTTCTATATGTATATAAATATATATACATATATATATATATATATACATATATATAGATAGATAGATAGATAGATAGATAGATAGATATAGATATAGAAGATCTTACCTTAAATTATCTTCAAACTATATATATATATATATATATATATATGCATCTCTGTTGATATATATCTCTCTCTCGTTCTGTCTCCCCTCAGCATCTCTATGTTTCCACAGTCTGGCCACCATCCGTGCCACACTACTGTCCTGGAAGCTTGTCTGTGCTCACTGAGACTCTCATTAGAATGATGCTCCATCTCACACTCAACATGGTTCTTTAAGATTTCGAGAGCTTCTGGTGAGTACCGTTTGAGATTTTAACAAGAGAGAATCATCTTTATGCATCGACATTTTCAAATTCTTATTTCAAGGCAAAATTAACCGAGAAAGAAAACATTTTTTTTTTTAAATGTTTTCGCCATTTTTTGTGTCATACATGCGGCTCACCGGAGAGTTCAACTGCTGTGACTTCCGGACTTGACAAAAATATTTTAGGAGCGCCTTAAAGGTTCCTGTGGGCCCTGCCACAGTTTCCACCAAGAATGAGGAGCGCCTTAAAGGTTCCTGTGGGCCCTGCCACAGTTTCCACCAAGAATGAGGAGCGCCTTAAAGGTTCCTGTGGGCCCTGCCACAGTTTCCAGCAAGAATGAGGAGCGCCTTAAAGGTTCCTGTGGGCCCTGCCACAGTTTCCACCAAGAATGAGGAGCGCCTTAAAGGTTCTTGTGGGCCCTGCCACAGTTTCCACCAAGAATGAGGAGCGCCTTAAAGGTTCTTGTGGGCCCTGCCACAGTTTCCACCAAGAATGAGGAGCGCCTTAAAGGTTCCTGTGGGCCCTGCCACATTTTCCAGCAAGAATTAGGAGCGCCTTAAAGGTTCCTGTGGGCCCTGCCACAGTTTCCACCAAGAATGAGGAGCGCCTTAAAGGTTCCTGTGGGCCCTGCCACAGTTTCCACCACGAATGAGGAGCGCCTTAAAGGTTCCTGTGGGCCCTGCCACAGTTTCCACCAAGAATGAGGAGCGCCTTAAAGGTTCCTGTGGGCCCTGCCACAGTTTCCAGCAAGAATGAGGAGCGCCTTAAAGGTTCCTGTGGGCCCTGCCACAGTTTTCAGCAAGAATGAGGAGCGGCCTAAAGGTTCCTGTGGGCCCTGCCAGTTTCCACCACGAATTAAAAGCGCCTTAAATGTTCCTGTGGGCCCTGCCACAGTTTCCAGCAAGAATGAGGAGCGCCTTAAAGGTTCCTGTGGGCTCTGCCACAGTTTCCAGCAAGAATGAGGAGCGCCTTAAAGGTTCCTGTGGGCCCTGTCACAGTTTCCAGCAAGAATGAGGAGCGCCTTAAAGGTTCCTGTGGGCCCTGCCACAGTTTCCAGCGAGAATGAGGAGCGCCTTAAAGGTTCCTGTGGGCCCTGCCACAGTTTCCACCAAGAATGAGGAGCGCCTTAAAGGTTCCTCTGGGCCCTGCGACAGTTTCCAGCAAGAATGAGGAGCGCCTTAAAGGTTCCTGTGGGCCCTGCCACAGTTTTCAGCAAGAATGAGGAGCGCCTGAAAGGTTACTGTGGGCCCTGCCACAGTTTCCAGCAAGAATGAGGAGCGCCTTAAAGGTTCCTGTGGGCCCTGCCACAGTTTCCAGCAAGAATTAGGAGCGCCTTAAAGATTCCTGTGGGCCCTGCCACAGTTTCCAGAAAGAATGAGGAGCGCCTTAAAGGTTCCTGTGGGTCCTGCCACAGTTTCCACCAAGAATGAGGAGCGCCTTAAAGGTTCCTGTGGGCCCTGCCACAGTTTCCACCAAGAATGAGGAGCGCCTTAAAGGTTCCTGTGGGCCCTGCCACAGTTTCCACCAAGAATGAGGAGCGCCTTAAAGGTTCCTGTGGGCCCTGCCACAGTTTCCAGCAAGAATGAGGAGCGCCTTAAAGGTTCCTGTGGGCCCTGCCACAGTTTCCAGCAAGAATGAGGAGCGCCTTAAAGGTTCCTGTGGGCCCTGCCACAGTTTCCAGCAAGAATGAGGAGCGCCTTAAAGGTTCCTGTGGGCCCTGCCACAGTTTCCAGCAAGAATGAGGAGCGCCTTAAAGGTTCCTGTGGGCCCTGCCACAGTTTCCAGCAAGAATTAGGAGCGCCTTAAAGGTTCCTGTGGGCCCTGCCACAGTTTCCACCAAGAATGAGGAGCGCCTTAAAGGTTCCTGTGGGCCCTGCCACAGTTTCCACCAAGAATGAGGAGAGCCTTAAAGGTTCCTGTGGGCCCTGCCACAGTTTCCAGCAAGAATGAGGAGCGCCTTAAAGGTTCCTTGGGGTCCTGCCACAGTTCCCAGCAAGAATGAGGAGCGCCTTAAAGGTTCCTGTGGGTCCTGCCACAGTTTCCAGCAAGAATGAGGAGAGCCTTAAAGATTCCTGTGGGCCCTGCGACAGTTTCCAGCAAGAATGAGGAGAGCCTTAAAGGTTCCTGTGGGCCCTGCCACAGTTTCCACCAAGAATGAGGAGCGCCTTAAAGGTTCCTGTGGGTCCTGCCACAGTTTCCACCAAGAATGAGGAGCGCCTTAAAGGTTCCTGTGGGCCCTGCCACAGTTTCCAGCAAGAATGAGGAGCGCCTTAAAGGTTCCTTGGGGTCCTGCCACAGTTCCCAGCAAGAATGAGGAGCCCCTTAAAGGTTCCTGTGGGTCCTGCCACAGTTTCCACCAAGAATGAGGAGCGCCTTAAAGGTTCCTGTGGGCCCTGCCACAGTTTCCACCAAGAATGAGGAGCGCCTTAAAGGTTCCTGTGGGCCCTGCCACAGTTTCCAGCAAGAATGAGGAGCGCCTTAAAGGTTCCTGTGGGCCCTGCCACAGTTTCCACCAAGAATGAGGAGCGCCTTAAAGGTTCCTGTGGGCCCTGCCACAGTTTCCACCAAGAATGAGGAGCGCCTTAAAGGTTTCTGTCGGCCCTGCCACAGTTTCCAGCAAGAATGAGGAGCGCCTTAAAGGTTCCTGTGGGCCCTGCCACAGTTTCCAGCAAGAATGAGGAGCGCCTTAAAGGTTCCTGTGGGCCCTGCCACAGTTCCCACCAAGAATGAGGAGCGCCTTAAAGGTTCCTGTGGGCCCTGCCACAGTTTCCAGCAAGAATGAGGAGCGCCTTAAAGGTTCCTGTGGGCCCTGCCACAGTTTCCACCAAGAATGAGGAGCGCCTTAAAGGTTCCTGTGGGCCATGCCACAGTTTCCACCAAGAATGAGGAGCGCCTTACAGGTTCCTGTGGGCCATGCCACAGTTTCCAGCAAGAATGAGGAGCGCCTTAAAGGTTCCTGTGGGCCCTGCTACAGTTTCCAGCAAGAATTGTACGGAATAACTTGGCTGCTTCAAGTCTTAAACTCTGGATAGTAACTCTCCAAGGGTGCTCAATGATCAGTTCCGACCAATAGGAACCCTAAAAAATGCGGCCTTGACGTAAGTCATCGGAGAATGTATGTCCTCACTCCTCCCAAAAACAGAACTCCTTGTCATAGGGAAGTATCAATGAAATTTTTTTTACATTATTCATCATAATGAAGAGGGATAGAAGAAATTACGGCAGAGCAAGGCTTGCACGGCTGGTATGGATTGAGTAGCTGTGATCACAGTAATCAGCCAGCAAAGCTTCATAGCTCTAGGGATATCGGTTTTACTAAAACCTTGCCGTTATCTTTATTACATTCTCAATAAAATCAACTGTTTGAATTTCTTTTTCATTCTGTACTGTCTGAGAATCTCTCTCTCTCTCTCTCTGTCTCTCTCTCATTCTCTCTCTGTTTCTGTCTCTGTCTCTCTCTTTCTCTCTCTCTCTGTCTCTCTCTCTCTCTCTCTCTCTCTCTCTCTCTCTCTCTCTCTCTCTCTCTCTCTCTCTCTCTCTCTCTCTCTCTGTCATCTCTAATATCGGGAGAGTCTCTAGGTGCATATTGTAACTTAACCATCTTGCAAGTTGATCATCTTATCTTTGTTGGGTTGTTTCCGTCTTTATTTTTTTCTAATAAAATGAAGTTAATTTCAGTTATATATCATGTGGGTATTTTGTTTTTTTTATGGAAGTCTGCCTTTATCATTCTTTTTCTATAATTCATAAACATCTCTGTCTGTCTATATGTTTGTTTGTCTGTCTGCTGTCTCTCTTCTTCGTTACCATCACTCTCTGTCTTCTCTTCTTTATCTCTCTCCCTCTCTCTTTCTCCTTTTCTCTCTCTGTCTCTCTCTCTCTCTCTCTCTCTCTCTCTCTCTCTCTCTCTCTTTCTCTCTGATTCTCTCTGATTTTCTTTGATTATATTTCCCTAGATTTCTCTCTCAGTGTCTGTGTTCTCCCCCTGATGCCCCAGCTCCTCTCTCTCCTGCAGACTGTAGTGTAGGTTGGCCTGCAGCTAACACATCCACGCACCTGGCCCGGGAAATATTCGACTAATTGCATCTTATCACTTTTTTCTCGCGTTTCATTATAACTTATTTGTTTTATACCTCTTATCTTTGCTTCCTTCCCCGAATCATGCCATGCTCTCTCCTCTGACGGAAATAGAAGTGTTTGGAGAACAAACCTTTGGCGTTCTCCAGAAGAGAAGATTTCTTGTTAATCTTCTTTTATTTTGGGATGTGAACTGGGCCTCGCTTTCTGAACTTTTTCGAAATGCCAAAAGTGGCACTTGTGCCACAAGATGTTTTCATTAACCTAATTATTTCTTATTTCTTAGCGGTTTTTAAACATTTTTATTAGTTGAGTAAATGTGGCGCAGTTTTTTAATATTTCCTGCAGAGGTTCTCAAGTGTTTCATGATGTACTCGATAATTCGGCGAGAGTAAACAGCGGACAGAGACAAGAGCTCTCTCGCCAGCTCACACAGTTTATCTTTAATATGAAAGGTGGATTACGCGAGATCAAAGACGATAAAACACACAAACCTCGGCGACTAAAGCTGCGAAAAGTTGGGCACAAACCGGTGAAGGTGGTTCGGAATTAAATGGAAACATTTTTTTTTCCGGCAAGGTGTCAAAAACGATATTGCTTGTTTGTTCAACTCATTCTTTGATTACAGCTTTTCTATTAAAATATGATTTCATTTTTTCCCCATAATGAAAATTTTCTTCAAATCTTCAGGATAGATTTTCACAACGTTGTCAGAACTCGCACGGTTTAAAATGTTTAGAAAAACCAACCAACTTCTGTAGCCTTGCTGTATTCCACAAATATTTTCTAACAGGTAGGATTTTTTTTTCAAAAGCATCTCAAATTAATATATACACGTGATATGTATGAAATACGTGTTTAGCTCTGCTTTTTAAAGACTCTTCTTTGTTTTATTTTTGTCGGGCCAATGCACATGGATGCCATTTTTTAAAGCAAAAGTAACATCAAATGTTCTCTTTTTAGTTACAAAAAAGGATGTGATAGTTAAGGAGATTTCCATTTATTTGTGAAGGCCTTGGTTTTAGCGAGCTCATTGTAGGAGTTTTATTAACACAATGTCAATATTTGGTGATAGCACTAGGTCTGGTGGCGCCTCGGACACTGACATGCAGATCAGGAGGTCAAGGTTCGAACCCACGGTGATAACGGTAAGGTTTGTTTTGGTTTCTTTGTTGTTGTTGGTTGTTTTTTTTTTTTAACGAAGAAGCTGTCCCACCCTCTCTTAATAAAAACAACCTTTATGGGGAGTGGAAGTTTCAAGGAAAATATCATTGTGTATGTTATAGGCAGATTTATAGGCAGACTTCCCTAACACCTTGCTTTTCTGCTAATCTTACTCGAATGTTTTACATGTTTCGAAGTCTTTTGTAGGCCGCGCATGTAAACATTATTAAGTATGAGCGACGCTGGTTGTGAGACAGAGTGCACATCTGGAGATCTTATTTTATATTAGATTCATACTGTTAGCTTGCGGGACGCAGCTACTAAACGCCTTTTTTTGAACTTTTCGGCGTAGGATTCTCTTGGAAGGCATGGCATGGCCGATATCAGCTAGACTTTAGCTCGCTTGGACAAAAAATTATCAAAGAAAATAACAAATTTTAAACAGATGACAAACAAACCATGGTCTCCTTCATTGTATGTATGTGTGTATGCCCATCTGTGTATGGGTTTGGTGGTGGTTATTACTGAGAGTGCTGACACCAGAGGCCGCACAGCTTGGCGTCCCCTGATTGACCTAGCTTAGCGGAGTAGATAGGTGAGCTGGGGTCGATGAGGCCCAGACGGGTTTGTCATGTTCTGTCCCTGGCCTCATCTGGCGCGGAGGGTCATCCATATTGGAAATCTTTACAGTTTAATTTTATAGAGTGATGAACAAAATCCATCGGAGAAGTGACTGGGTTAGATACAGATAAAGACACGGAGAGATTGACACAGATACACTGGCAAACAGAATCCATCGGAGAAGTGACAGGGTTAGATACAGATAAAGATACAGAGAGATTGACACAGATACACTGGCAAACAGAATCCATCGGAGAAGTGACTGGGTTAGATACAGATAAAGATACAGAGAGATTGACACAGATACACTGGCAAACAGAATCCATCGGAGAAGTGACAGGGTTAGATACAGATAAAGATACAGAGAGATTGACACAGATACACTGGCAAACAGAATCCATCGGAGAAGTGACAGGGTTAGATACAGATAAAGACACGGAGAGATTGACACAGATACACTGGCAAACAGAATCCATCGGAGAAGTGACTGGGTTAGATACAGATAAAGATACAGAGAGATTGACACAGATACACTGGCAAACAGAATCCATCGGAGAAGTGACTGGGTTAGATACAGATAAAGATACAGAGAGATTGACACAGATACACTGGCAAACAGAATCCATCGGAGAAGTGACTGGGTTAGATACAGATAAAGACACGGAGAGATTGACACAGATACACTGGCAAACAGAATCCATCGGAGAAGTGACAGGGTTAGATACAGATAAAGATACAGAGAGATTGACACAGATACACTGGCAAACAGAATCCATCGGAGAAGTGACTGGGTTAGATACAGATAAAGACACGGAGAGATTGACACAGATACACTGGCAAACAGAATCCATCGGAGAAGTGACAGGGTTAGATACAGATAAAGACACGGAGAGATTGACACAGATACACTGGCAAACATGTTGAGAGAAACAAGAACATTATTGGAAAGAAGCGCAGAGATGAAAGCACAGAGCCAAAGAGGCAAACAGGAAATAAGAGAAAAAAGAGACGTCGCCAGAAAAAAGGAGTGTAAGGGAAAAGAAAATGAGAAGGAAAAAATTGAATGGAAGTTTTCCACGAGAGAAACTGAGATGGACCAAAAGAGGAGGAGGTGAGAATCACAAGTGACCGCTGACTAGACCGGAAACCAGATCAATTCCATCTAATTTCCTCCACCGGTCCATCCTGTAATCAATTTCTACAGTTCCCCCCCCCCCACCCCCCGCGGTTCCTCACGGTAGGGACTATCAGCAGAAACCCAACCTTTCCCAATCTTTTCCTTATTTGACTTTAAGTAAATTGAAACATAAGACACAAGGGAACTTTTTGATCCCAAGAATCTGTTCGTTTTGAACTTCAAGGCGGGTCAGAAAGAAACAGCGTGTCTGTGATCGAACGGTAAACAGTCGACCTTCAGGTTTTCAGGAACTTCCCATTATGGATTTGAACAATGTCATGAACAGCGCATGAGTTTCACATTTTTATCCTTTACATTAATTATAATTTCATACATACATGGAAAGTTGGACCAGTAGTTCGATTTATAGATAGATAGATAGATAGATAGACAGAGACATGTAATTACACAGAAATATACGGTTGTAATTTTTAACATTTCTCACAAACAGAAACAACAGCATTTCAAATCACCTCCAATTTGATGATCCTATGGAAAAATGACAAATTCCATACCGCACATTTTTTACTCTAAGATTGTGAGTTGACTGAATGCAAAGCATTTAACCATTTCGAGAAATCAGCCATGCAGGGAGGGACTAAAACTTTGAGGCCTTCAGCTATTCTATTGACAGTGTGGGTCTCTGACCTGCGGTAGTCAGTGCTCTAACAGCCACTGCACTGGGGGGTTCAAGAGAGAGTGGAAGAGATAGAGAGAGAGAGAGAGAGAGAGAGAGAGAGAGAGAGAGAGATACCATTTTCCCAGAAAATTATTCTCCTCAGTTTTTTAGATCTATCTGTATTTTTGTTTATTTTTTATCTCGCCAGCCGAGCACTAAGTAACAAAGAATAAAGTCGCAAATTATCATTGCGTTCGACGTTCACGTCATTTTTTTCTTAGGACCTGGAGACCAACTCTTTCATAGATCAGCTACTGACATTCCCGGTAAACCACAAGTTGTGACAGAAGGAGAAACTGTTTCCGGAAACATTGTTAACACCTTCTTTTTTTTTCTTGTATTAAAACATAAGACTTTTTTAGTCATAAGAAATAATGTTTGACACAATGTATTTTGTGCAATTTTTAATACTGTTTTTTGCTGGTTTGTTTGGTTTTTTTTTTGTTTTTTCTTGATATTGGCTGCTAGTCACAATATCTAAAACGTTTCCGTTTCCTGTTTATCAATTTTCAGATTTTATATCAAACCAGCAATATGCGGTACTTACAATCCGAAGAAAGTGTATATTTTTTATTTATTTATTTTAGAGAAAATGTTTAGCTGATGGTTCAAATGCAACAGGTGTATGACCTCATTAACAAGACAAACTTCTGGCAGAAAACCATCTGTTCTTCTCCTGATTCAGACAAAGGGACACACATCATCACATCCGATCTGAATATTTCTCGCTTCGAGTCTGTGCCTCTCATCTCTGTGTTTACACTCAGATCTTCAACAAATTCTTCTCCGATAGGAGTCGGTCATGCGCACCGTCAGATTTTTCTGCTCTAACGTTATAAATAGAGAATGACATTCCATCTACTCCCACAGCTTTGTTTGTGTGTATATTTAAAGACGGACAGTAGAATCAACTTCTAAGGGTCAGGAGACAGCAAGGCGATCTAATTAACCTCAACTCTGTGGCATCTGTTGAGACTGAATGGCCTGAAGATATAAATACATCAATCTCTCTGGATATTCTGCCAGGAAAGAGATGTGCTAGTCTTCTTTGATCAGACCGCTGTCGCTTCTGAGGACATAAGAGATAACCAGTAAAATAATTATGTCCTTCACTTGAGAAAATCTCGCTTCTGAGGACATAAGAGATAACCAGTAAAATAATTATGTCCTTCACTTGAGAAAATCTCGCTTCTGAGGACATAAGAGATAACCAGTAAAATAATTATGTCCTTCACTTGAGAAAATCTCGATTCTGCAATTGCTAGCAACAATTGTGCCGTTATGATGTCATTAGAACATGGACTTAGCCAGTTAGCTAGCTTTCCTAAAACAGGAAGTGAAGATTAGGATTACATTGAAAGAATTAGTCAGCGCCATCTGGTCAAGCCTGGAGACAGACCAACTGTTGTCTTGAGACTTCCTCATTATTAGATGAGCGGTGAAAAGTCAGTCTAGAGAGCGCTTGTTGATGCGCATGCCCCAAGCAGTCCGTCCGACACCCACGAAGTAGTTATGAGGACATAACTTATGTAAGTGACTTTGACAGAAAAACAGAAACACTGAACGGTGGATGAGATATGAACAAGTCGATGTCTACTCGCAAGTAATAGATATAAAATCTCGACATGTAAAGATGCATGTCTTTCATTACTATGATACCTCTGGCAAATTTCCTTAAAAGTGTTTTAATCCTTGCTTAGATTTCTTTCAGGAGTTTCTGGTCGACTCCAAGTTGACCTTTCTTCTGCTGATATGATTTGCGCCAGCAAAATAAATGAGATAAAAAAAAATAGAGAGCAGCAAAAAGTCGCGTATTGTCTTTGTTGTCATTGATAAAGCAGCAGAATCCGTCGGTACCACTATTCTCTCTGCTCATCAAGTTTTCTCCAGCAGAAACGATAAAGCAGCAGAATCCGTCGGTATCACTATTCTCTCTGCTCATCAAGTTTGCTCCAGTAGAAACGATAAAGCAGCAGAATCCGCCTGTACCACTATTCTCTCTGCTCATCAAGTTTGCTCCAGCAGAAAAGAAACGATAAAGCAGCAGAATCCGTCGGTACCACTATTCTCTCTGCTCATCAAGTTTGCTCCAGCAGAAAAGAAACGATAAGGCAGCAGAATCCGCCAGTACCACTATTCTCTCTGCTCATCAAGTTTGCTCCAGCAGAAAAGAAACGATAAAGCAGCAGAATCCGTCGGTACCACTATTCTCTCTGCTCATCAAGTTTGCTCCAGCAGAAAAGAAACGATAAGGCAGCAGAATCCGCCAGTACCACTATTCTCTCTGCTCATCAAGTTTGCTCCAGCAGAAAAGAAACGATAAAGCAGCAGAATCCGTCGGTACCACTATTCTCTCTGCTCATCAAGTTTGCTCCAGCAGAAAAGAAACGATAAGGCAGCAGAATCCGCCAGTACCACTATTCTCTCTGCTCATCAAGTTTGCTCCAGCAGAAAAGAAACGATAAAGCAGCAGAATCTGTCGGTACCACTATTCTCTCTGCTCATCAAGTTTGCTCCAGCAGAAAAGATAAAGCAGCAGAATCTGTCGGTACTACTATTCTCTCTGCTCATCAAGTTTCCTCCAGCAGAAACGATAAGGCAGCAGAATATGTCGGTACCACTATTCTCTCTGCTCATCAAGTTTTCTCCAGCAGAAACGATAAAGCAGCAGAATCCGTCGGTATCACTATTCTCTCTGCTCATCAAGTTTGCTCCAGTAGAAACGATAAAGCAGCAGAATCCGCCTGTACCACTATTCTCTCTGCTCATCAAGTTTGCTCCAGCAGAAAAGAAACGATAAAGCAGCAGAATCCGTCGGTACCACTATTCTCTCTGCTCATCAAGTTTGCTCCAGCAGAAACGATAAGGCAGCAGAATCCGTCGGTACCACTATTCTCTCTGCTCATCAAGTTTGCTCCAGCAGAAACGATAAAGCAGCAGAATCCGCCAGTACCACTATTCTCTCTGCTCATCAAGTTTGCTCCAGCAGAAAAGAAACGATAAAGCAGCAGAATCCGTCGGTACCACTATTCTCTCTGCTCATCAAGTTTGCTCCAGCAGAAACGATAAGGCAGCAGAATCCGCCAGTACCACTATTCTCTCTCCTCATCAAGTTTGCTCCTGCAGAAAAGAGACGATAAAGCAG
>JAWDGP010005269.1:755000-765000 GCA_033675545.1 Elysia crispata
GTTTGTGTGTCACTCCATTGCTCAGTTCACCATGGTTTTCTAATTATCGGAGATTTATCAGAAAATGTGATAACCGTTCTTCACTCCATTTTCTGAAAGCATTTTTAGATGAAGGACTTTGATACTTGACAGTCCTTTTTAGACATTTTATGTGGGGCACGCATTTAAGATCAGGCAGTTTCATAGTCCTTTCACAATAGTTGTTTCTTTTTTATCTTTTGTAATTGTCAGGAAATTATCGTAAAGTGTAAATGCGGGCGAACTATAATTATTTGCAGATCATGTTGTGAAGTGCAAAGTTCGTGATTGTAAGCCTGCAGAGCTGGGAGTCGCCTCTGACCCATTCTCAACAAAATTGAAACGCGGAAATCAATAGACAGATTGTAGCAAACATAGGAACTATCACATCTCTACGAATGAATGGAGAGAAAGCCCAGCTTTGTTCACTTAGTGGCTGAGCAGTTCTTCCTGTTTTGTTCCTTGTCTTCAACACAGATTCTTTCCACACGAAGGAAGGCGAGAGGGTATTCAGTGGCTTGTGTTCACCTCCTCCACCGAAGCTGGGTCACTTAGTGCACTCAGAGGAGGAAACAGAAACAGTCAGACAGAAGAGGAGTCAGAGACAGATGGACAGGGGTGGGGAGAGGGAAAAAACAGACGACAGAGAGCAGTAGAGGCAGAAGAGGGAGACAGACAGACAGACAGACACAGACACAGACACAGACAGACGGAGAGATAGAGACAGTAAGAAAGATAGAGACAGAGACAGAAAGAGAGACAGAGAGAGAGACCCACAGACAGACACAGACAGAGAGAGACAGAGAGAGACAGAGACAGAGACAGTGAGAGAGAGAGAGAGAGAGAGAGAGAGAGAGAGAGAGAAAGAGAAAGAAACACTCTAACTTTCAGAAAATCGGTTCCTCTTAAAATAAGCTGCATTGATTGAAATTGAACAGATCTGTAGGATTCATAGGTGCAGCTATGAAACAGAAACAGTCAGACAGGCAGATTTTGAGAGTCAAATAGAGTCAAGACAGAGACAGAAAGACAAAGGCACACGGGCAAAAATTAAGTGATAGAGACAGAGAGAAAGAGACAGACAATCAGACTATGATGGACAGAAATGGAGCAAGAAGAAATGTTGACAAGTATGGGAGAGTTTATTCCTCATTTGTTTTAGGATTGACTCAAACTCAGCGCTGAGTTGGCTTCATTTTGCCACCGCGCCAGTATGTGGGAAGAGAAAGCCTGTACACTTTAGGTCAGCACCAGTGTCTAGGAGGAGAAAGCTTGTACATGTTTGGTCAGCATCAGTGTCTAGGAAGAGAAAGTTTGTACATGTTAGGTCAGCACCAGTGTCTAGGAGGAGAAAGCTTGTACACTTTAGGTCAGCACCAGTGTCTAGGAGGAGAAAGCTTGTACACGTTAGGTCAGCACCAGTGTCTAGGAGGAGAAAGCTTGTACATGTTAGGTCAGCACCAGTGTCTAGGAGGAGAAAGCTTGTACATGTTAGGTCAGCACCAGTGTCTAGGAGGAGAAAGCTTGTACACGTTAGGTCAGCACCAGTGTCTAGGAAGAGAAAGCTTGTACACGTTAGGTCAGCACCAGTGTCTAGGAGGAGAAAGCTTGTACACTTTAGGTCAGCACCAGTGTCTAGGAGGAGAAAGCTTGTACACTTTAGGTCAGCACCAGTGTCTAGGAGGAGAAAGCTTGTACACTTTAGGTCAGCACCAGTGTCTAGGAAGAGAAAGCTTGTACACGTTAGGTCAGCACCAGTGTCTAGGAAGAGAAAGCTTGTACACGTTAGGTCAGCACCAGTGTCTAGGAGGAGAAAGCTTGTACACGTTAGGTCAGCGCCAGTGTCTAGGTACAGAAAGTTTGTGCAGCTTGGTTCAGCGCTAGTGTCTAGGAGGAGAAAGCTTGTACACTTTTGCTCAGCGTCAGTGTCTAGGAATAGAAAGCTTGTACACTTTGGCTCAGCGTCAGTGTCTAGGAATAGAAAGCTTGTACACTTTGGCTCAGCGTCAGTATCTAGGAATAGAAAGCTTGTACACTTTGGCTCAGCGTCAGTGTCTAGGAATAGAAAGCTTGTACACTTTGGCTCAGCGTCAGTGTCTAGGAATAGAAAGCTTGTACACTTTAGCTCAGCCTCAGTGTCTAGGAATAGAAAGCGTGTACACTTTGGTTCAGCACCAGTGTCTATGAAGAGAAAGCTTTGGTTCATTGCTCTATCTGAGTTGAATTCTCTGACAATTCTAATTCAACATTATGATAATTAGTGAATTTTACTTTTTTATTAAGTTTTTCGTTCGCATTATGGTTACCCCGTGTTATAGTTGTGTCTACTTAATCTCTTTCAATACTTTTATCTGTATTAATAACCTTGCTTTGTCGGAACATGTTGAAGCAAAACTTCTTGTCATTTCACTAAACCTCCGAGATTGTTTCGAAATTTTGATTGATATAGCCCGTCCACTGCTGATAACCCTAGGATGTGGAATGATAATCAAACATGATTCCGGGTGAAGCACCAAACTCACTCACCAAAGTTCCCAGTGAAGCGCTCTAACTCCTGGCCAAGAGTTTTATCATTGAATCTAAATACCTTTCTATCATTCGTTTCGCTTGAGAACCGTTAACAAACATGTCTGCTTTACGTAAGGCGAAAATTTACCCGAAGTCGATGTACTTTTTCTGCGGTTGAAAAATAATCCAACTTCTTATTATGTGTAAACATCAGAGCAAAGTTATCTGATAGAGAAACATGGGTTATTTGATTACGAAATTATTTATCCAATTTTTGAATTATCAGTTTACAATCTCGATTATTACTTAAATAACCTATAATATATTTAATGATGGTTATGCTTTGTTAGCAGCCAATGCAAGAGGAGATCTATCTGTGCTCTGTTACAGTGTATTACATTAAAATTGCCGATTGTGACAATTATAAAGCTTACATCCTTACATTGGACGAAATGTCGTATCAGCTGAGAGGAACATAATAGGGTGCCACAAATCGCGAGCTCCGGATGGAAAGGTTCAATCTGTGAGATATTTGATAAGCATGCGTCTCTCACGGATGGGATCCTTTCATTCTCAGCCCCCGATATATCGTTTAAATTTCACGATCAATACGCGCTGTTTGATGAGATTAGTTGTGAGCTTTAACGGGCGCAGCTTTCGGGTGCCCGTGACCGTGTGCATTCCTACCCAGAGCACGCGAACACACACACGCGCGAAGCTTGCGGCTATTTTCAGGCCTTGTACAGGGCAACAGGAGAGGATCGATGAGATCAGATCATTATTTTAGATCACTTAAGTAAAGAAACCAATTCCCATATTATAATAAGAAAAGTCAGTTTTCCAAGGGATTATTCAATGTAAGGTATTTAAAGAAGGAAACAATTAACTTCTGCAAATAATTATTTCCGAAACAGGATAATAACACAGAATTAAAAACCGAACATCTCAAAGCTTGGCGTGAAAAGATAATACTGAATTGGGCGTCTAATCAAACACTCAAATCTTTGAACAGATTTGCCTTAATTATATCTTCATTAAATATTGAGGCATAAAAGGATAATTACTAGTTTACCTAATTACCTAATCGTTCGCGACTGTCTGGCCGTATTGCGACCGTCATATCCAGTAAAATACAGAGATTTTAAGTAAGGTCGCACAAATAGGAGCAGCGCCACGATATGTTTCTATTAGTTTTGCTACAACTCAATAAAAAAATTTAATACTAACTTTTTCAATTGTTCTTGTCTTATATTTTATAACTCATTCATGTATTTTGATTCTTTTAGCCCACATCTTTCTTTGAAGGTATTTTACAGATTTAAATTAAAAAAAAAAAAAAAACACCATAAATTTCACTCCTTAAATCTGAAAGGAGGATGTTAAAAAAATTTTGTTGAGCAAAGGTGTGTAAAAGGGACTATATATAATTCAGAACCGGTATATTAAGGAACATGTAATAGAATGTTAAGTATGTAATAGAATGTTAAGTATGTAATAGAATGTTAAGTATGTAATAGAATGTTAAGTATGTAATAGAATGTTAAGTATGTAATAGAATGTTAAGTATGTAATAGAATGTTAAGTATGTAATAGAATGTTAGGTATGTAATAGAATGTTAGGTATGTAATAGAATGTTAAGTATGTAATAGAATGTTAAGTATGTAATAGAATGTTAAGTATGTAATAGAATGTTAAGTATGTAATAGAATGTTAAGTATGTAATAGAATGTTAAGTATGTAATAGAATGGTTTTTGAACTACTTGAACACTACTCCTATAATATCCGAAACACTTCAAGCATTAACGTTAACTCTAGCAGCCTATGTCGACGCGTCTTCAAGTATCTACTATTTCTCTAGGAACACCTTCTGTCTAGATCCTTTAATCTATTGAAAATCCTCCTTTTATTTTTCTCTTTGTTTATGGAAAGATAGTTTATGGAACTTAGCGTAAGTCAACGTTATAAATGAATGTGTTATTACAAATAACAATTGACAGAGTGCCTATAAGCAATACTCAGACTCACATGCTATTCAACATTGTCATCACAGACATGACAGCATGCACAGATTTACATGATATTGCTATTCTATGAACCCGGTGCACAAGCAAAACAAAAGGCATTTAGAGATTTTAAGACTAATTCCTCAGATACACAATTCTTTTACAGGGATCTCAAAGGCTTAGCATACGTCGAGTCCACGCGAACAAATTATGAATGTAGTCCACATAGGAAATGTCTAGAAACTCCATAAACAATTAGTGCACAGTCACCACACAGACAAATCCTGCAAAGAATCATCTATGGCAATCCATGCAAAAAAACCTTCTGAGATACTTGTATAGTTCGCATAGAGAAATCATGTATTGAGGTCATATAGATAAAGCAAGAATTATGCAACCCGCAGAGAAAATCATGTAATGAGGTCACATAGATAAAGCAAAAATTAAACAACCCGCAGAGAGAAATCATGTAATGAGGTCGGATAGATAAAGCACGAATTATACAACCCACATAAACAAATCATGTGATAAGGCCATGTAGATAAAGCAAGAATTATACAACCCACATAAACAAATCATGTAATAAGGTCATATAGATAAAGCAAGAATTATAGAACCCGCTCAGAGAAACCATGTAATGAGGCCATATAGATAAAGCAAGAATTATAGCACCGGCACAGGCAAATCATGTAATGAGGCCACATAGAGAAGATAAAGCAAGAATTATACAACCCGCACAGAGAAATCATGTAATAAGGTCACATAGATAAAGCAAAAATTATAGCACCGGCACAGGCAAATCATGTAATGAGGCCACATAGATAAAGCAAGAATTATAGCACCGGCACAGACAAACCATGTAATGAGGCCACATAGATAAAGCAAGAATTATAGCACCGGCACAGGCAAATCATGTAATGAGGCCACATAGATAAAGCAAGAATCATACAACCCGCACAGAGAAATCATGTAATGAGGCCACATAGATAAAGCAAGAATCATACAACCCGCAGAGACAAATCATGAACAGAACTCGCGCTGACATATCAACACATAAAGACTGCACGGACAAATTCTTTTAAAAGACCGCATAGAGCGTTTTGTACGGAGTTCGCAGGAAAGATCATGCCAAGTGGATGCACATATAAACCATGCAGAGAGATCACATATATAAATCATGCCAAGTGAACGCACATACAAATCATGCCTTATAAACGTGCATATAAATCTTGCCAAGTGACCACACATACAAATCATGCCAAGTGAATGCACATAAAAATTATGCAAGGCGAACGCATACGGTTCATGTCTAGAGCTTGCAAGGACGAATTATGCCCAGAGATAGCGCACACAAAGCATTCATAGAGCTCGGTCAGATAAATCATGTATAGAGCCCGAGCAGACAAATCATGTATAGAGCCCAAACAGACAAATCATGTATAGAGCCCGAGCAGACAAATCATGTATAGAGCCCTAACAGACAAATCATGTATAGAGCCCGAGCAGACAAATCATGTATAGAGCCCGAGCAGACAAATCATGTATAGAGCCCGAGCAGACAAATCATGTATAGAGCCCGAGCAGACAAATCATGTATAGAGCCCGAGCAGACAAATCATGTATAGAGCCCAATCAGACAAATCATGTATAGAGTCCGAGCAGACAAATTATGTATAGAGTCCGAGAAGACAAATCATGTATAGAGTCCGTGCAGACAAATTATGTATAGAGCCCGAGCAGACAAATCATGCATAGAGCCCGAGCACACAAATTATGTATAGAGTCCGAGCAGACAAATTATGTATAGAGTCCGAGCAGACAAATTATGTATAGAGTCCGAGCAGACAAATTATGTATAGAGTCCGAGAAGACAAATCATGTATAGAGCCCGAGCACACAAATTATGTATAGAGTCCGAGCAGACAAATTATGTATAGAGTCCGAGCAGACAAATTATGTATAGAGTCCGAGCAGACAAATTATGTATAGAGTCCGAGCAGACAAATCATCTATAGAGCCCGAGCAGACAAATTATCTATAGAGCCCGAGCAGACAAATCATGTATAGAGCCCGAGCAGACAAATTATGTATAGAGTCCCAGGAGACAAATCATGTATAGAGCCCGAACAGACAAATCATGCATAGAGCCCGAGCAGACAAATCATGCATAGAGCCCAATCAGACAAATCATGCATAGAGCCCGAGCAGACAAATCAAGTATGGAGCCCGAGCAGACAAATCATATATAGAGCCCGAGCAGACAAATCATGTATAGAGTCCGAACAGACAAATTATGTATAGAGCCCGAGCAGACAAATCATGTATAGAGCCCGAGCAGACAAATCATGCATAGAGTCCCAGGAGACAAGTCATGTATAGAGCCCGAACAGACAAATCATGCATAGAGCCTGAGCAGACAAATCATGTATAGAGTCCGAGCAGACAAATCATGTATGGAGTCCGAGCAGACAAATCATGTATAGAGCCCGAGCAGACAAATTATGTATAGAGTCCGAGCAGACAAATTATGTATAGAGTCCGAACAGACAAATTATGTATAGAGTCCGAGCAGACAAATCATGTATAGAGCCCGAACAGACAGGTTATTGAATGATTACAGAAGGCGTATATATTTATGAAGAGTAGCGTCCATATAAATTATTCATACTTAGAGCTCGCATAGGTAAATACATAAATTCAGGCAATGAATTATGAACGCAGGCTATAGAGACAAATAACGTATATTCGAGTGGATGAAACAGAAAACCATTCATGCACACATACACACTATGCATCTTAGCTTCAGAGAAACCATATTTTGTACGAATAAGTGCAGTATGTAGAAAACTTTTCTGGCACTTCAGACAAGCTTCTTTCAGAGTTCAGCAGAATGGAAAATCTCAGATTATAGCCCGAACCTGGGACGGGAAAATTTGCGTTGACAGGGGGTGAACGTTCCACGACAGTGGCAACAAAGTTAAGCCTCAAAAGTCTAAAATGAGAGTAGAAGTGAGCTAGCCTGATCTGTGATGGTCGTTAGATCAGCCTGTCGGCTTGCTGCCTGTGACGTCACGCCAATCCGCTCTCACTGGATGACTCCCCTTAATGCTACTCCAGGTCGAGAGGGAATCCCCGCTCTCACCGCCGTAGCTAAGGGTGTTTCCTGGATGATGTTGTTGTTGGAGCTAATGAATCACGCGGATGATGATAGAGGATGATAGCCTCCAGCCTGACCGCTGCGACCCTCTTGAGACAGCATCAGCAGTGGCTGGAGTGGCCACAGCCCGACCTGGGCAGGGCGGATTAGGCCGGGCTCTCATGAGAGCTCAAGGTACAGCGATATATTGGTTGATGGTACCAAGCACGGTTTCTGACGTCACTTTATGCGGATGCAGCAGCTAAAGATTCGATATCTCTTCTCGATGTTTGACCTTGACTATTAGTATACCTTTGTAGTTCGAGCTAAAACATGTTAAGATGCTAAAGTTGCTAACCGAGCAGTAAGGGTTTTGTTCATTGATTAGGCATCACCAATCTCTTGGAAATGCGGATCTGGAAGACGATGTCTTTAGATATATAAATTTTTGTCCCCCTTGTACTATTCTTTTACGATATGCCATGTGAATTTTTCTTTGTATCTGAATGTTTTCAAAGGCTTGTCCATGTTTGCTATTGATCTCGAGAACCTGTTCATCGTTACTCTGCCTGTAATCTTCCCGACAGGCCAACCTGGCCAGCCTCCATGGACTGGCCAGCTACCGCCGAGCGCCGCTACAGCCAGAACCGCATGAGTCGATCACCACAAGCTTCACAACTCTCAGTATCTATTCAGATCAGAACGGCATGAGTCGATCACCACAAGCTTCACAACTCTCAGTATCTATTCAGATCAGAACCACAAGAGTCGATCACCACAAGCTTCACAACTCTCACTATCTATTCAGATCAGAACCACAAGAGTCGATCACCACAAGCTTCACAACTCTCACTATCTATTCAGATCAGAACCACAAGAGTCGATCACCACAAGCTTCACAACTCTCACTATCTATTCAGATCAGAACGACATGAGTCGATCACCACAAGCTTCACAACTCTCACTATCTATTCAGATCAGAACCGCATGAGTCGATCACCACAAGCTTCACAACTCTCAGTATCTATTCACATCAGAACCACAAGAGTCGATCACCACAAGCTTCACAACTCTCACTATCTATTCAGATCAGAACGACATGAGTCGATCACCACAAGCTTCACAACTCTCACTATCTATTCAGATCAGAACCGCATGAGTCGATCATCACAAGCTTCACAACTCTCACTATCTATTCAGATCAGAACCACAAGAGTCGATCACCACAAGCTTCACAACTCTCACTATCTATTCAGATCAGAACCACAAGAGTCGATCACCACAAGCTTCACAACTCTCACTATCTATTCAGATCAGAACCACAAGAGTCGATCACCACAAGCTTCACAACTCTCAGTATCTATTCAGATCAGAACCACAAGAGTCGATCACCACAAGCTTCACAACTCTCACTATCTATTCAGATCAGAACCGCATGAGTCGATCACCACAAGCTTCACAACTCTCACTATCTATTCAGATCAGAACCACAAGAGTCGATCACCACAAGCTTCACAACTCTCACTATCTATTCAGATCAGAACCACAAGAGTCGATCACCACAAGCTTCACAACTCTCACTATCTATTCAGATCAGAACCACAAGAGTCGATCACCACAAGCTTCACAACTCTCACTATCTATTCAGATCAGAACCGCATGAGTCGATCACCACAAGCTTCACAACTCTCACTATCTATTCAGATCAGAACCGCATGAGTCGATCACCACAAGCTTCACAACTCTCACTATCTATTCAGATCAGAACCACAAGAGTCGATCACCACAAGCTTCACAACTCTCACTATCTATTTAGATCAGAACCACAAGAGTCGATCACCACAAGCTTCACAACTCTCACTATCTATTTAGATCAGAACCACAAGAGTCGATCACCACAAGCTTCACAACTCTCACTATCTATTTAGATCAGAACCACAAGAGTCGATCACCACAAGCTTCACAACTCTCACTATCTATTCAGATCAGAACCACAAGAGTCGATCACCACAAGCTTCACAACTCTCACTATCTATTCAGATCAGAACCGCATGAGTCGATCACCACAAGCTTCACAACTCTCACTATCTATTCAGATCAGAACCACATGAGTCGATCACCACAAGCTTCACAACTCTCACTATCTATTCAGATCAGAACCACAAGAGTCGATCACCACAAGCTTCACAACTCTCACTATCTATTCAGATCAGAACCGCAAAAGTCGATCACCACAAGCTTCACAACTCTCACTATCTATTCAGATCAGAACGGCAAGAGTCGATCACCACAAGCTTCACAACTCTCACTATCTATTTAGATCAGAACCACAA
>JAWDGP010005269.1:770000-905000 GCA_033675545.1 Elysia crispata
TAAATACTGTCAGCACGAGTGTTGTCTTAAGCCAGCCCAATAGGATTCTAGTTAATACTTTGCGCGGAATTGTGACAGATCTTTTTTCTTAGGCATTTTCACCAATTCTCTTTTCTGCGAGTCTTCTGATGCTCGCTCTTGCTCCCATATCATGTTTAGCAGTGGCTGAAACAAGATCTTTTGGGAGGGAGAATATAATAATGTAGATTTAGACTTTGTCCTAATAGATCCTTTGAGGGAGAGAATATAATCAAGTAAATTTAGACTTTGTCCTAATAGATCTGTTGAAGAAGAGAATATAATCGAGTAGATTTAGACTTTGTCAAATAGATCTGTTGAGAAAGAGAATATAATCAAGTAGATTTAGACTTTGTCAAATAGATCTGTTGAGAAAGAGAATATAATCAAATAAATTTAGACTTTGTCCCAATAGATCTGTTGAGAAAGAGAATATTATCAAGTAGATTTAGACTTTGTCAAATAGATCTGTTGAAGAAGAGAATATAATCAAGTAGATTTAGACTTTGTCCCAATAGATCTGTTGAGAAAGAGAATATAATCAAGTAGGTATAGATTTTGACCTAGTAGCTGTATTAAGTAGCAGTATATTTTTATGTAGATTTAGACTCTGTTCTAGCAGATCTCTCGAGGAGAAGATTATTATCACGTAGATTTAGTCGTGTTCTTACTAAATCTTTAGGATTGGAGAATATTGTTATGATCATGCAGACTTAGATTTGGTTTTAACAGATTTTTTATGAATAAATTCAGATTTTTATATAGGTCAAGTTCATTTTTAATAGGACAATATATCTAGATGTATATCTTTTTGTACAGTATCTTTTAAGTTGTTAGATACAAAAATCGAGATTTAATTTTTTTTTTTTCAGTAAGGCAAGCACAAAAAAGTAAGTGATAGGGGTAGGTCCTGGACTTACTAATGATCACACGTCTAGAGATACCGGCATCATGTTTAGTGTGAAAACACAATGGTGTATCCATGTGAGCATTTTGATCCTTGGCTAATGACTTCTGACGCGTGGCTTTCATGAAAAGATGCTTATTGTTTCAGTTTGTTGTGTACAATGAAAAACACAAGCCCAACTAGTGCAAATAGGAGCAGACACAGGTCTCATTAATAATTATCACCCCTAGCCCTTCTTGTCCAGGAAAGATTACTGCTAATCAGGTACAACTTCTTGTACACAAAGAGCGTGCGAGATTTAGGGCTGAGTGTCCACCCCGTGCCTCTAATGGAGGAGGGTTCCTGCTAAAAGCTTGTATTCATGGCTAACAAAGGGGTATGAATATTCATGCCTTCTTTTTCATTAGGTTTTTACTAACGGGGTGCGGCTAAGGGATTTGTCTATAGCTTTTGTTCTGATTTATTTGGATCAGTAAATGGCCATTAGAAGATTTGTGGAAGCAGTAGCCTTCCAATAATTCGGTCGTTTCTTTCAGATAGAATTGATATGGAATGAAAATACTTTCTGGTATCATCTTTCCATAGCCTGAGTATCTACACAGATTGCTTGCCTTTGATAATTATAATCGTGGCTTATGATTCTGGTTCTTCGATATAATGTCTTGCTTTCGATAGCATTACTCATTACCCTTGGTTTTTTATAACTTTTTTTTTTTTTGCTTGCTATCTGTCTTAGCTATTATCTGTTTTTAGACACTGTTGTTCACGATTAGACCCCGCCACCCAAAATATGTTGCCTTAAAGCAGTAGATTAGTAATGGAGATAGCTCGCATGATATTTTAAGACTCCTATCAAAAGGTCTATAATCCGTGACAGAAAATGAAACTAAAATTACATGTACATATCACCAGCGTGTTTCCAGCTCCAGACTTCAACATAAGTGATTTGAAACCAGTCATAGTGAACATATAAGGAGAATTAAAAAGGTCAAGAAAGAACACATCATATCGGTGGAAATTCTAAACATACCGAGGCCATATACAACAACAACAAATGAAATCTGTGCATAGCTGAAAGGGTTTTTTTTATTCTTACGAAAAAGCTAAGCTTGAACTAAAGAAAAGAAATTTTCTCTCTATGTAGACACCGTAAACAAACATCTGGAAAATGTGAATCACTGGAAATCAGCTAATCCGTCTGAAGAGAGGAGACTCGAAACGCTGTGTAGCGAATGTAACAATGAGCAAATCTAGATATTATATCTACATGTATAAACATACACTGTCGCAGCTGCTTCAAACATAAACACTAACGAGCTCGATAACTACTTCCTCCATTAAACTTGAGGAAACTGGAGGTCACCATAAAAAGGTTTTCTTTATTTATTTATTACATTCGATAATTTTGTTTTAGGGTACATCTTTTATTTCCGTAGAAAAGATCAAATCGCATGTTCCAATCAATTCAAACAATGAAGTTTATGTTTTCTCAAGTAAACTTTTGGCTTCCTTTGCCAGTATAAATAGATCTTCATTTGAGATTTATGATAGACTTAATGAAAAGGTTTCTGGGTGAGTTTCTGATTGTTTTCAATCTTTATCCGACACTCATATGCAAACATGCTGGTGAGAGGGTGAAAGAAAGTGACAGAGAGAGATATGGGGGTGGCAGGGGGTGGAGAAAATTATTTTCTGGAGAACTCTCAAAAAGTCTACTGAGAGTTGTAAAGTTAATTTAAACCATTTTACGTTGATGTCGTTACTTTTAACAGGACTGGTTTAGGGTGTCACTTGCATGCGCATATTTTACACACCATTTCATGAATAACAACATAGTGAATAATGAAAAGAATTAGCCATTAAAAGCAACTGTAGACAAAAGTGGTTATTTTTTCAAATGACGTTACACTTTCAGCTGGTGCGGTATACTTTGATCAAATCTTTTAAACACAGTTTTGTCAGTAAGCTTAACATTTACTTCGGTCAAATCCTTTACACGCACTAATGTTTTGACTCAAGAGTAAACATTCTTTGATCAAACGGGTCGCACACAGTTTTGTCAGTAGGCTTAACATTTACTTCGGTCAAATCCTTTACACGCAGTAATGTTTTGACTCAAGAGTAAACATTCTTTGATCAAACGGGTCGCACACAGTTTTGTCAGTAGGCTTAACATTTACTTCGGTCAAATCCTTTACACGCAGTAATGTTTTGACTCAAGAGTAAACATTCTTTGATCAAACGGGTCGCACACAGTTTTGTCAGTAAGCTTAACATTTACTTCGGTCAAATCCTTTACACGCAGTAATGTTTTGACTCAAGGGTAAACATTCTTTGATCAAACGGGTCGCACACAGTTTTGTCTCAATGGCAAACATACTTTGATCAAACGGGTCGCACACAGTTTTGTCTGAAGGGTAAGCGTTATACTTTGATCAAACGGGTCGCACACAGTTTTGTCCCAAGGATAAGCGTTATACTTTGATCAAACGGGTCACACACAGTTTTGTCACTCCGATAAGCCTTATACTTTGATCAAACGGGTCGCACACAGTTTTTTCACAAGGGTAAACATGCTTTGATCAAACGGGTCGCACACAGTTTTTTCACAAGGGTAAACATGCTTTGATCAAACGGGTCGCACACAGTTTGTCACTCCTGTAAGCGTTATACTTTGATTCCACCCGTCACGCACAGTTGTATCACTAGTGTAACAGTCATAATGGATAAAACAAGTGCTCGTCGGACCTGGATGAAATCAAAAGCTGAGGCCCTACAATCATACAATGCCAGAATCGAATCGAACCCACGAAATTGGTCCTGCTAATGTCACAGTGGAGCTCTAACCCCAGAGCCACCCGCGCTCCCCCTGTGTGGTCAACGAATTGACGTTCAGGAGAAAAAAAGTCCAGGTCTAATATCCGAGTGCGCGACCACTTATTCTCCCCCCTCTGTCGAGACTGAGAAAACATGCTGAACCAATTACTGATTATTCGGTTAAGTGCCTATAATTTGAGGACCTTGATATCTTTATTTCAAGCTGGCTTGCCATGGATCAGTGACCCCTGACCCTCTTGTCAACTAGACATAGCCAACGTAAGTGACTTTTCTCGTAGGCGCATATACATCTTTACAATACTAGTGTGTTTGGTTAATACCTGCATTTATCCCTCAAAGAAAATTTTCATGATATAGAAACATTAAAATGATTTTTACATTAGATCTCAAATAACGAAAGTGTAAAAAATATATAAAAAAAAATTGTTTCTTCAAAGAAACTTGTTTGATCTCGAGTAATATAAAAAAAATTACAAATAAGGATGAATAACAGTAACTTAAATAATACATGATAAACATGAAGTTTTGTAGAATTGTGTATTCCAAAAATGCCGTCTATCAATTGATGGCGCTGTGGAACGGATTCTTTGATAAAGTAGATATCATAGCATGAAGGACTGCGTTTTTGATATCCTGGATCTTTCACTCTGGTTTATATTTGGGATACTATATGCTTGCCTTTCACTTGTTTAGTTTTTACTGTGTCTTTTTCTCAAAGTGTATCAAAATAATCTTGGCTTTTCCCCCTTATCACTGCACCGCTTCTAATAATGTTACCAAGCCTGTCCGCATCATATAGAAGTGTTCCCTCTGCAACTGGATCTACCAAAAGTGGGGATGCCGCGGAAAATTGAAGTGTGAAAGATTTGTAAAAGGTGTTTGTTTATTTCAAAGTCTTCCGTATTATTAAGCAATACATTCGAGTTTTTAGTTTGCTCTTCTTTTCCCACAACTACAGTAACTCCTTAATCTACGTTTTCTCTCTGTTGTTTTTATACTTGCCGATGTTGGATGTAAAATTAAGGAACAGCAAAACTGTCTGGTTTCTTGTATTCTCTTAGGCGGTCATCAAAATAGGCCGACTTCTCCGCGTGCCTCAGGGTTGGTACTAACATCACATAGCCAATATCGCAATGTAGAACATGACACATAAATATAATAAGTATGGACTGAAGATTTTTCGCTGTCAAGCGCACTCTGTTAAGAAAAATGAATACCCATAATTCAAGACTTTTTCCAATGTAAATTTTACGGTGGTCTTGCGATTCGAAGAAAGTGTATCACATTTCTTTAGTCATTATTTTTTTTTTCCCTCTTTTTAAAAGCAAAATTTTCATCAAGCCCAACGATGGGATTTTTCAATTGGTTCCAATCTTCCATCATCATTGAAATAAATCCCAGCCTGGATATTGGACTAGGGCTGGGCGATTTGCCTTTGTAAACATTTGTGTTTATTGTATCGGTGAAACTCACGGTTATAAAAAAAAAAATAATTTGCTCAGATTTTAGTCTGGGTCAGACTCACTTGCCATGGTCCGTGCCCGTCGAGGGAAAACAGAATCTGTGCCCTTTAAAAGGTTACGTGGACGAAGTGTTATAGAGGATTTTGGAAAAATTCAGATTTCATTCGGTAATGATTGCCTACTATTCTTTTTTCTGTAACTTGAGTAAACTAGAAAGTAACCTTTTCTTCCATCTCGTCTTGGTGATGAAGATAAGAATGTCAATAACAAGTCGTGCAAATTAATGCTCGAACTTACTTAAAAATCTAAGTTATACGGTATCTAGAACTGTTTCTAGACTGATTTTCACAGTAAGTTGATAGTAAAATATTTTATTACAGCGTATCGGATAGAAGATTTACTAAGAAACTCGACTTGTGGTCCAGTATACCATCCGTGCAGCTCGAGGCCCGGCAGAACCCGGAGATGTTTCACTGGGTCCCCGGTTTTCTTGAATCCACAAGCTGCAGAGTGCAAACTTCGCTGTGAAGTACTTAAGTCATTCTTGCCATGTTCTCCTCCACACAATAAAGCTCGCACTGACTGTCCCCCCTCACCGGCCTCTCATATCCCCTCCCCCCCCCCCCCAAACCACCACCACCAGTTAAAGCTACAGAGATTTATTGTGACCACACCGGATACTCAGCTCCAAAACAGAATCATTCGCTCGTGGGAATTTGGGTGAAAGAATACTCCATTTTGTCTTTTTTATGCTTTTTATTGTTTTCATTCTTTTCACCATAATTGAGTCTTGAGACACTGCTTCGCTCTGTCGCAGAGCTTGTGTGGCGGTCTGGGCGCGCTGCCTAATGCATATTCCATGTCCCGCAGTGTGATCAATGCAATCATTGAGTTCGTACCGACCAGGCGAGTGGTGTCGACCTGTGTTTCCCTGTCAACACTCTCAGCCTTTAATTTGCTTCACTGCTCAGGATACAGAAGATCTTCAGCGCAATTATTGCAATGATTATCTTAACTTCACAGCCGGGGTCAGCGTCCATGGTCAAACTATTCCTGGACTTTGTACGGTTCGCCTAATGCCGCACGTTACAAGAATAATGCCAGGCATTGTCTTGGTTACAGTTTCGAGAGTACTTTTAACTCAGAGAGGTGGCCACAGGTCTGCTGAGGTATTTCACTGTCCATTAGAGTAATACAGACATATCTATGTGTGATTTCTCAAGCTGAGATCCACAGATATCGGTTATTGTAGAGTTCAATTTATCTCTTTTTTTTGTTAGGATATGCAAAATAAAGACATTTATTCAGACTTTTAAGACAGAGACACAGAGAGAGAGAGAGAGAGAGAGAGAGAGAGAGAGAGACGGGGGTTGGTGGATGGGTTCGGAAATACAAGAGGGATAGGACAAGGAGAAAGAGAAGATGAAAATGTAACCCATGAAGGCTAGCCAGATCTAGGGAGCTGGGTGTGTTCAGGCGCGGACCGCGAGGTGTGGAAGGAAACAAATTGACAAAGCTATTACGTGAACTAAATTGGAATAAGAATTGTCACCATTCCGGCCCGGGAGAATTTTCTACATCTTTGATTGGGCAGTTTGCTATTGGCATCTCACTACCTCGCTACCTCGCTCTGGGCATGGCAGGATATGACGAGAGATGACATAGTTGAGGAGATTCCTCCCAGTTAATTACCTGTTCCGCCTAGAGCCATACTGAGCAAAATCAACCTGTCCCAGGAGGCTTCGGCATTTCTATAACTCAATTCAGGTCACTAAATGGCTGGTCATAAATCATTCGCTTTGTATTTGTTGCTAAATGCAGCGTGTGGAATAAGAATGATGGAGAACTACAGATGGGAAATTAGAATACTATCGGTACTTGTCTAACTGATTCTGATACTGAAGACTGGGTCGCATGCTCAGAGCAACCATCGCTCACAGACTATCTGGTTCTATTAATGTTTGTCAATGAGAAATTCGTGAAGCAATGACGTTCTTTCATATCGTGGAATTTGAAATCGAAAATTTCTTTCTATTATCTTCAATAACAGAGAGAAAATGTGTGTGTGGTGTGTGTGTGTGTGTGTGGGGGGAGAGAGAGAGAGAGAGAGAGAGAGAGAGAGAGAGAGAGAGAGAGAGAGAAAATTGGGAGAGGGGAAGAGACGAGAAAGGGCAATAAGAATTAACATCAAGTGTGCAGAAAAAAAAAAATAATCAAAGTAGTCACGAGATTTCGGTATCGCTAGTAAGATGGCCACCAATCATGGTTTGCCTTGGCATGTTTATATTGTGTTAAGTTGAGCATCTTTGAGACCCAGAGATGCTCAGCAAAACAACAAAACCAACCAGAGGCTTTTCCCTGTCAAGGACTGCCCCGGATATTGTACTGAACGCTCGATTAACTCCGCCAAACCAAGATGCAAACTGGTGAAAACGCTTTTACCTCATTGGAAAACAATTGCTTGGTTTCCTCGATACGACAATCACATTTAGAGAATTAATTGCTTCACCCGGTTCTGCATTGCTTGGCTCGGAACATCTGTACGGTGGAATGTTCTTATTGTGGACGCGTCATAAAGATATTTCTCTTCACTCTTTTCTCCTCGCAGTTATTTTCTCAATTTTCTCTAACATAATTGTAAGTTGGCCAGTAAATCATTAGTGTCAGCCAGATAGAGCTCAATTTAATTGTACTCGAAAACAAACAGTGAATAGAGGACACATTCTTGTACATAGGAGATATGATAAATAATGTGGTTGTGCTTTTATTCTGTTCACAGTTCGATCCAGATATATCAATTCAAATTACAAAAACCGCTGAATAAATGGGCAGACGATACTGTATACCCAAGATTATCAATAAGTTGTGAAGTTTTTTCTAGATTAATAATACTGATATATCAGATAGATAGATTGAAAAGAACGAATAGACAGACAGGCAGACAATCAGGCAAACAGTGAGAAAAACATCACCAAATATGTTATAGGTTCTGAAAGCATATTCTATTGTAGCGTAGGTAGATCTCTGATATCACAGAGAGAGAGAGAGAGAGAGAGAGAGAGAGAGAGAGAGAGAGAGAGGGAGAGAGAGGAGAGAGAGAGAGAGAGAAAGAGAGAGAGAGAGAGAGAGAGAGAGAGAGAGAGAGAGAGAGAGTGAGGGAGGGAGAGAGAGGGAGAGAGAGAGAGAGAGAGGGAGAGAGGGAGAGAGGGAGAGAGAGAGAGAGAGAGAGAGGGAGGGAGGGAGAGAGGGGAGAGAGAGAGAGAGAAAGAGAGAGAGAGAGAGAGAGAGAGAGGGAGGGAGGGAGAGAGGGGAGAGAGAGAGAGAGAGAGAGAGAGAGAGAGAGAGAGAGAGAGAGAGAGAGAGAGAGAGAGAGAGAGAGAGAGAGAGAGAGAGAGAGAGAGAGAGAGAGAGAGAGAGTGGTTGTACCATTTATGGAACTGAGATAAACTGGAGAAAGAAAAAGGGCGATAGGGAGAAAGAAACAGAGACAAAAACAGACGGACACACAGGCAGGCAGAGACAGAGAGAAACACAGGTAGCAGACAGACAGACAGATAGACAGACAGACAGACAGGCAGAGATTTGGAGACAGATAGTGACAAACAGAACCATAGAAACGAAAGATGATGTATTTAGAAAGAGAAGAGGGACAGACATACTTACGGATATGCAGACGGTCAGACGTCGCTGACATGAAGAATCCCTCCACAAACAAGGTGGAGTAACTCTACATTCTGTTTTATAAAAACACTGGGAGTTATTTCAATCTGGTTTGGTTAATTATACATGAGTGGCTATATTTGATTATTATATTTTTTTCAGAATGATGTGTTTGTTTATCTGATTGAAATATCGATACAAATAGAATTATCGTTATTCCTACATTACTTGTATTGGAGTCTCAGAGTGAAAGCAAGTTATACTTGTTTTAACAAGCATCCATTACTTAGATTACTTTTTGTAGAAGAACATTTTGGCTTCTATATATTTTGTTCTAGAAAGCGGACGTGAGGTCGGGGTAGGGGTGGCCTTCTCTTCATCAATTATTCGACTGTCGGCTGGTGCTGTGGGAGTAGCACATAACTCTCATACTCGTAATAGCAATAAGAGTTTGTAAGTTTGACATTATTGCTTGAGTTTAGCACAAAGCTGTTAAGACACTCACTGCATTGTTTGACTTTACCATACACCTGTTACATAATTGTCACCTTTACGACAGAGTGTAAAGGGTCTCTAAATTATTTGTCACTTGTACGCAGGAGTGTAAAGTGCCACTAAGATATTTCACACTTACACGCAGGAGTGCAACACATCAGAACATTATTTGTTGCTCATACACAGGAGTGTAAAGTGCCACTAAGATATTTCACACTTACACGCAGGAGTGCAACACATCAGAACATTATTTGTTGCTCATACACAGGAGTGTAAAGTGTCACTAAGATATTTCACACTTACACGCAGGAGTGCAACACATCAGAACATTATTTGTTGCTCATACACAGGAGTGTAAAGTGTCACTATGTTATTTCACACTGTCTCGTATGCAGCGATTTAAAGTGTCTCACTTACACGCAGGACTGTTACGCGTCAGTACATAATTTGATACCTATACACAGGGGTGTAAAATACCACTATTATTTAACATATATGTGCAGGAGTGCCAAGTGTCACTACATTATTTGATTTTTATAGCAGGAGTGCCAAGTGTCACTACATTATTTGATTCTTATAACAGGAGAGCCAAGTGTCACTGCATTATTTGATTTTTATAGCAGGAGTGCAAATTGTCACGACATTGTTTATCGAAATAAAACGCAGGAGTACAAATTGTCACGACATTGTTTATCAAAGAGCACGCAGGAGTACAAAGTGTCACGACATTGTTTATCAAACAGCACGCAGGAGTGCAAAGTGTCACGACATTGTTTATCAAATAGCACGCAGGAGTGCAAAGTGTCACGACATTGTTAATCAAACAGCACGCAGGAGTGCAAAGTGTCACGACATTGTTTATCAAACAGCACGCAGGAGTGCAAAGTGTCACGACATTGTTTATCAAACAGCACGCAGGAGTGCAAAGTGTCACGACATTGTTTATCAAACAGCACGCAGGAGTGCAAAGTGTCACGACATTGTTTATCAAACAGCACGCAGGAGTGCAAAGTGTCACGACATTGTTTATCAAACAGCACGCAGGAGTGCAAAGTGTCATGACATTGTTTATCAAATAGCACGCAGGAGTGCAAAGTGTCACGACATTGTTTATCAAATAGCACGCAGGAGTGCAAAGTGTCACGACATTGTTTATCAAATAGCACGCAGGAGTGCAAAGTGTCACGACATTGTTTATCAAACAGCACGCAGGAGTGCAAAGTGTCATGACATTGTTTATCAAATAGCACGCAGGAGTGCAAAGTGTCACGACATTGTTTATCAAATAGCACGCAGGAGTGAGAACACCTCTGAACAATCGCTAACACTTCCATGCACAAGATAAGGGAGTTAATTCTGTTAAAAAGCGAGGTTGAGAGGAACAAGACACGACCGCAGGCCATATCGCCATTGTCGGTTGTATTGTCTCGCTGAGACAGAGTTACATCTACTATATCGGTTTGTCTGAAGCTTTCAGAAGTGGAGATTTCTCTGAATTTCTTTCTTATTAAAGCAGACAGTGCTTCTGGAGAAGGTGTCTGTCTGATTAAAACGTCAGAACTAGAAGGCTTCCTGTATTGCAAATCTTAAAAAGGGCAAAAATGGAGATTTCTGTTAAATGTTTTCTTCTGTTTTCTTTTTGTTTTTGTTTTTAAGTTTCTGATTCTTTTTTGTTTCGCTGTCCATTTGACTACTGGAAATCGTTTTCCAGTGATTAATAACTAAGGAAAACATCAGCACTGAATAACCAGACTTGCATTTAGTCTCATTAATCTGATCATATCTCCCATAGTTGGGTCGCTGTAAGTGAATTCATTCACAGCCACTCAGATTTCTTTTGTTGCTTTGAAACCACAAGCGTGTATTTGGCGGGTTCTCAAGTTAATGCAAAGATAGCTGCTCAAAACTCCGGCTATTTGTATCGAATGGCGTGTGCGTACCACAGGGCCAATGTTATGGAGAGTAGCAGTTGAGGAGACGGCAAGCAAACTTGATGTTTGTCGAACAAACAATGCGGTCAGATTGTACACAGGTGCTAGGGAGGCGCCGGTCATATTCGATTGTCGTTAGCGTGTTATCATATTTGTTTTGTCCTCGCCCACTCTAAGTTAATCCACGACAGAAATCGATTCTCCAGTCATGGAGACTACTCAGCATCACCCAGTTTTTACATGCGTGCACTTGTATCACTCTTGTTGAAAATATTGGTACAATCGATACCAGCCGATTATGTATTCATTAGAATTATACTACTATAGTTATTGCGGGAAAAAAATCAATGTGGCCACAATAAAATAGATCTTATGAGGTCAAGTCACAAACGCACCGAACTGGTAAAGTGGCTTAATCACACGGATATATACAAGCATTGAAGTACTCGGTTCACTAGAACACTCGTGTTCCAATTAGAACGGCTACGAACACAATGTGTTCTCTGCACTATCGCCACGGCCGCCATTACGTCATGTTCATCAGTTCATCATGGAAGGGAAATTAAAAGAGACATAGAGATTCAAACAAAGCGAAACCCAGGCCTTTAAAAACTTTTTTGATATTCTTAAAGTAGAACACAAACATATATCATGCTATCAGGTGTCAAATAAACCGCAAGTTTACAAAAATACATGAAATACCAAAAATAAAGATAAAGAAGTTTTAGTTATTGCGCATTAAAAATGATCATTTATCTTAATGTTTGACAGTTAAACTATTAATTAACCTGCATGTCGTTGTTTTTTTGGTTTTTTTTGTTTTTTTTTTGCTTTTTGTTTTTTGTTTTTGCTGTGTGTGGTTTTTTTTTTTTAAATCTAAACGCCCAGGTAGACCGCCAGTTGATGCTGCGGCAAACTTTTATTACAGATTTACAATCTAATATTACTGTCTAGAAGTTCAAACACTTGGTAGCGGAAGAAATGATTGAATATGAAATTTCAGTTAATTATAAATGAAAGATTGTTGGTTTTTTTTTTGTGTGAAATATAATTTGTCCTATCGCTACCTTGTAACCTAGTGTCAGAAACTGCTCGAAGAATCAATAGAGGGTAAAGAATTTTATCAAAAACTGTAAAGGAGAGGGTAAAAAAATTGGATGAGCCTTTTACATTTATATGAAGCTAGTGTGTTGTTACAGAAATAAGCTCTCAAATCCATCAGATATTAGTAGTTTTTACCTCTAGACTATGGAGCCTCGCTAAGTCACCAAACTGACGTAAGTATTAATTTTTTTTCATAATTTCACGATTTTCTCAACCTCACTATCTAGATCTAAAGGTTTTAATATTGGAATAGAACTTCTCTTAGTTCCTGATTGGTCTGTGTCTTCCAACAATAAGATAATCTTTGAAGGTTTTCACGATTTGATCTTTCATATAAAGAGATCTTTATTCAAGTCTGAGTTATCTGCATTTCTACGTATTCTGCATAATCTGAAATTTCAGAACACATTTTTTTGGAGTATTTTTATTTCATGAGTGGGCTCATATAAATCAATTTTTCTCGCTTCGCTGTTCATTTGATAGAACAACCTTTACGTTCCTTCAAAATATTTACCTGCCCTGCTCTAACTTAGACTTATAGATAGGGTTGACATACACCTCCTTCCCTGCATCTCAACACTCGAAATACTTTCACCACTTGGGCCGCCGTCATCACGGGCAGAGACTCTCCCCCAGAGGACTGTCATGAGGTCCTTGGTGGCTTCACCGAGTCGCGAGAACTGTGCTGAGAGAGGCATCCTCTGTCCTGTACACGTTCTCTAACTCGACTGGAGGCGCTCACTCTCTGTTGCCGCTGACACATCAACAAACAGGCGTTGAAGAGTGTTTTCATATCAACAACATTGAGCTCTAATATGAATAGGATCGTCTCTCGGCAGGTGCTGGCTGACTCGCACGTAAAGACCCTGTCACTGACTGTACAGTCTAGATGGGAAAGCGTACGTATAAAGAAGGTAGAGTCTTGCCTTAGCAATTATTCTTCATGCATCTGTTTAGTCAACCATGAGAAATTTGTTCCTATTTAACCAAAACCAATCGTTTTAGGTGATCCTTACACCTGTTTGAGACGAGAGACGAGTTTTGTTCTAAAGAACAGAGATTAAGAGGTTTGTTCTGAAAGAAAAATAATCATCATTTATTGCATGGCTATAGATTTCTCAACCGTGGGTGTTGTGTTTTTGTTTTTTTTGTTGTTGTTTTTTTCTTTTGTTTTTGTTTTTGTTTTTTTGTTTTTTGTCATTTTCCCGTAACAGTTTAATAGTGCAAACGTTTTGTATATTTTTAACAAAGTAGTGTGTTGTACTTATAAAACAATGGGGAGAAATGTCTCTTGTGGCCTCATTGTGTGTCAGTAGGGCAGTTTCAAAAACTGTTCTTGAGGCTGGCTAGGCGTGAGTTCACTCTGGTGGGCGAGTTGTTGCCACAGCTGATGCTTTCAGTGGAGCCTCAATCTTTGATGACGTTTACTATGTGAATTTGAAGAAATTATGGAAAGTTGTTGACAGTTAAAAAAAAAAAAAAACAAGAATGCCATTCGATCATGTGATCAATAAATCCACATAATGAAAGTTTTTTTTTTTTTTTTTTTTTTAATCAATTTCAATCAATCAGGTGCCGAGCTCTTTAGCGTAGGCGATTATGACCTTCCGCATGTCTATCCCTCTTTGCTTTCAGTGTTTCTGTCACTCCTCTTACTTTGAGCCACTTTGTTAGTCCATCCATCATCTTTTCATGCTGTTTTCCCCTGCTGCGTTTTCCCTCGGTTATGCCAGTTGTCATATGATGGCTCTAGTTTCTCTCATCTCATCACATGGCCAAAAAAAATTTGCTTGGCGTTTCCGTATTCTGTTTGTGAGTGATCTTGTATCAGCTTGTCGCAACACTGTTTCGTTGGATTTCTTTGCAGTCCGACAGATTCGTAGCATTCTCCGAAGGAACCACATTTCTGATTCCTGCAATTTCTTTTCCACCTGTTTTGAAATTGTCCAGGTCTCGCATGGGTTCAGTATAGTACTTCAGGACTCTTCGACTTGTGTGAATCGAGATGTAGTTAGTTGTTAGTATTGATTTCATTCTGAAAACTTTTTTTTGCTTGCGCTATTTTTGATGCAATTTCAGTTTCATTGCGTTTACCACTTGATATTAAAGTACCCAAGTATTTAAATTGATCCCTTTGCTTGAATTTATTCTTGTTGATAAAGATGTTGATCTTTAGACACTCATTGTTTCTACGACCGTTACTTCTGTCTTTCTGTTATTCAATTCCAATCCTTTCTTACTGCTTTCTTCCTCAATGATGTCTAATAATTGTTGCAGGTCTTCTTTATTTTCTGCAATTAATACAGTGTCATTAGCGTATCTCAAGTTGTTTACGTTGTGCCCTCGATCAATTTGATATGTCCAATAATGAAGCATTGACAGCCTCGGAGTATCATAACCGAGTGTGTGTATTATCATTTTTACATCCTTTGTATAGTTACAGTTGCTGTTTTACTTGGGAAAAATGTATGTTATACCATGGTTAAAAAAAATAGCTAAGGTATATTTCAACAAATAAGGTTGCCCTTTCAAATATGAACAGGTGGCAATACAACTACACAGAGAAAATGCAAACTTCATAAGGAAAAAAAAAACAGACAGAGCCATACAACTACATTGAAGTAAAGCATAATGTTACAACAATATCTGATATATCTCCTCCAGAGTCACTCATGGTACAGTTACAAAAATATATAGAATTTAGAAACATTGAAATTCTTGTTACTTTGCCATGAAGTCGTACTCTAAATAAAGGAGATATCTCAAGCACAAAAAATAAAATGGTTTAATACATATGTTTCTATTTTTCTTTTTCAACAACTCGTGGATCTGATCGATATGTTAGATATTAAAGAGGATAAAAGTACAAAGTGCTGGCAAAGAAGCAGAAGTGGTGTTTACATTCTCAACGGCCGCCCGAGAAGGAAGGGCGACAATGTTTCCATGACGCTTATATTTTTACGCTGGACGAGGTTAAGTTTCATTAAATTTTTTTTTTCAGTTTGCCACCCCATTTAAGTAAAATAGTATGGTTTTTATAAATCAATAATTTTATGAAATAACAATAGTTTGTTTTAAAAACATCACCCGCTTTGAAAAGTGTAAATCGCTGGAATCAGTCTTTTAAATGTTATTTGATTCAGAATAACAATTTTGCCAAAAATTTTTGATCGTTTCATTTACAATAAAATACTATATATAATGAACTTTCACACGCACTTTTAGCCTGAAACCAAAACTTTTCCTAAGTTATTTTTGTACTGCGTGGGACACTGATCTCGACAGGTTAAAATTCAGTAAATTGCATCACTGTACATTGGCTGGTTTTGGAGGAGATAGCGGAGAAAGAAATCAAAGTTGCATGTTTTAACATAGATGTTGAAAGAAGACAATCAGAGACAGGGAACCACAACGTGTCCTCACTAACCTGTCCAGGGAACCACAACGTATCCTCACTAACCTGTCCAGGGACCACATCGTGTCCTCATTAACCTGTTCAGGGGACCACAACGTGTCCTCATTAACCTGTCCAGGGGACCACAACGTGTCCTCATTAACCTGTCCAGGGGACCACATCGTGTCCTCACTAACCTGTCCAGGGGACCACAACGTGTCCTCATTAACCTGTCCAGGGGACCACAACGTGTCCTCATTAACCTGTCCAGGGGATCACAACATGTCCTCACTAACCTGTCCAAGAACCACAACGTGTCCTCATTAACCTGTCCAGGGAACCACAACTTGTCCTCATTAAACCTGTCCAGGGGACCACAACGTGTCCTCATTAACCTGTCCAGAGGACCACAACGTGTCCTCACTAACCTGTCCAGGGGACCACAACGTGTCCTCACTAACCTGCCCAGGGGACCACAACGTGTCCTCACTAACCTGCCCAGGGGACCACAACGTGTCCTCACTAACCTGCCCAGGGGACCACAACGTGTCCTCACTAACCTGCCCAGGGGACCACAACGTGTCCTCACTAACTTGTCCAGGGGACCACAACGTGTCCTCACTAACCTGCCCAGGGGACCACAACGTGTCCTCACTAACTTGTCCAGGGGACCACAACCTGTCCTCACTAATTTGTCCAGGGAACCACAACGTGTCCTCACTAACCTGCCCAGGGGACCACAACGTGTCCTCACTAACTTGTCCAGGGGACCACAACGTGTCCTCACTAACTTGTCCAGGGGACCACAACGTGTCTTCACTAACCTGCCCAGGGGACTGCTTGACGCTCGCATCCTGCGCCTGAAGCGCAAGATAACGCTCTGATCAGTAAGAGAAAACCAGCAATAGAGAATCAACTGTCAGAAAATTACAGTTTATTGAATAACCTTTGAGTGACTTTTGTTTTATTTCTGCCGCTTTTTCCAGAGAGTTGATAGATTATGGGGTTTTTTCCCTGTTTCGTGAGTCTTTATCTGAGGAATTGTGTGAGTTTGTCAAATTCAAATAGGCAAGGCATGTATATCAGCAAATATTCTACATACATGATCCAAGAGTTATGAATGCTCGGAAATAACGACTTCAATCCCAGCAGCTATCTTTGCTGAATTCAATGTTTTTAGCGTGGATTCCTTTTCCGCAAGTAAGCATTTGTCATTGAAGATAATTTAACAATAGTCCCGTTTGTCTAAAGGCCGTTATATGAATATTATATTTATGGAGATTAGATCTTTCACAAAATGACGAACCTCTTGAATAACGAACTGAAGGACATCTTTCCTAAGTAAATACACGTGAGATCCAAATCAATGCAAAAGGCACTGATATGATGATAAATCTAGGGTAAATAATATCGCATCTAGATCTTTGAAAAAACAATAGTTATAGAGGATGTAAAAATATACCTTACGCCAACATTCTGTTCTCTTTTCTCATAAATATTCATCACAACGCATCTCTTACATCTCTCTCATACTTCGCGCAAGCTTCTATGGATTTCCGTTTCGATTGTGATAGAAACATGTGAAGACTCGACTATGTTACAGCTTTTTTAAGGTTCTAACAGAAATTTTTTTCAAGAGGAAATATTTCTAACAATATGCTACACTGTCGTTTAGAAAAATATGAGAACATCCTGAGATAAGAGTGCACTGCTCAGCTAACTACAGTCATATAACTGGATTATTTCAGACGATCTTCACACATACACACACATACACACGTCTTTCCTTGGATTCTTTCCCTCGTTATTAATGTGAATTCACGGAATTCCTGGCAGTGAAAGCAGAAGGAATTTGGTCCACGGATTAATACAGCAGGGTGGAATCATTTACTCCAGCAGAGAAACGAGGAGGTTTTTAGTCGTGAACCAGACATGTGATCATAATGATGATGATGATAATGATGATGATTAGCATAGTAATGATGATGTTGAAGATGATGATGATGACTAGCATGGTTAGTATAGAGTAATGATGATGTTAAAGATGATGATGATGATGATTAGCATGGTTATCATAGAGTAATGATTATGTTGAAGATGATGCTGATGATTAGCACGGTTAGCATAGAGTAATGATGATGTTGAAGATGATGATGATGATGATTAGCATGGTTAGCATAGAATAATGATGATGTTGAAGATGATAATGATGATGATGATGATAATTAGCATGATTATCATAGAGTAATGATTATGTTGAAGATGATGATGATGATTAGCATGGTTAGCATAGAATAATGATGATGTTGAAGATGATAATGATAATTAGCATGATTAGCATAGAGTAATGATTATGTTGAAGATGATGCTGATGATTAGCATGATTATCATAGAGTAATGATGATGTTGAAGATGATGATGATGATTAGCATGATTAGCATGATTAGCATAGAGTAATGATTATGTTGAAGATGATGCTGATGATTAGCATGATTATCATAGAGTAACGATGACGTTGAAGATGATGATGATGATTAGCATGATTAGCATAGAGTAATGATGATGTTGAAGATGATAATGATGATGATGATGATCAGCGTGATTGGCATAGAGTAATGATGATGATGATGATGATGATGATGATCAGCGTGATTAGCATAGAGTAATGATGATGATGATGATGATCAGCGTGATTAGCATAGAGTAATGATGATGATGATGATGATGATCATGGTGATCAGCGTGATTAGCATAGAGTAATGATGATGATGATGATGATGATGTTGAAGATGATGATGATGATGATCAGCGTGATTAGCATAGAGTAATGATGATGTTGATGATGATGATGATCAGCGTGATTAGCATAGAGTAATGATGATGATGATGATGATGATAATGATGATGTTCATGATGATGATGATGATAAGCGTGATTAGCATAGAGTAATGATGATGTTGAAGATGATGATGATGATGATAATGATGATGATTAGCATAATAAGCATAGAGTAATGATGATGTTGAAGATGATGATGATTAGCATGGTTAGCATAGAGTAATGATGATGTTGAAGATAATGAGGATGATGAAGATGATGATGATTAGCATAATAAGCATAGAGTAATGATGATGTTGAAGATGATGATGATTAGCATGGTTAGCATAGAGTAATGATGATGTTGAAGATAATGAGGATGATGATGATGATGATGATTACCATAATAAGCATAGAGTAATGATGATGTTGAAGATGATGATGATTAGCATGGTTAGCATAGAGTAATGATGATATTGAAGATAATGATGATGATGATGATGTTGATGATGATGATGATGATCAGCGTGATTAGCATAGAGTAATGATGATGTTGATGATGATGATGATGATGATGATGATGATCAGCGTGATTAGCATAGAGTAATGATGATGTTGAAGATGATGATGATGATGATCAGCGTGATAAGCATAGAGTAATGATGATGTTGAAGATGATGATGATGATGATTAGCATGGTTAGCATAGAGTAATGATGATGTTGAAGATAATGAGGATGATGAAGATGATGATGATAACAATGAAAATAATGATGAGCATGATGATGTTAGATGATGATGAGGGTGATGAAAATGATGATGAATATATTGGAAGATAATAAAGGTGAATGATGATGAGTATGTTGGAAGATAATAAAGGTAACAGTGATGATGACTATGTTGGAAGATAAAAAAAAATAAAAATGATGATGAGTGTGTTGGAGGTAATAAAGATAAAAACGATGATGAGTTTGTTGGAAGATAATAAAGGTAAAAGTGATGATGAGTATGTTTGAAGGTAATAAAGGTAAAAAATAATGATGGGTTTGTTGGAAGATAATAAAGGTAAAAGTGATGATGAGTATGTTGGAAGATAATAAAGGTAAAAATGATGATGAGTATGTTGGAAGATAAAAAAAATAAAAATGATGATGAGTATGTTGGAAGAATATATAGGTAAAAATGATGATGAGTATGTTGGAAGATAATAAAGATAAAAATGATGACTAGTATGTTGGAAGATAATAAATGTTAAAATGATGATTAGCATGTTGCTCAAAATTAATAACGAAGAAATTTTGTCACCATATCAGACTCTGAGACTTTGAGACAGAGACAGGAGACCTCTCCCACATATCAGAGCGTGGTCGTAAAGAGAAACAAAGCGTGGTCGTAAAGAGAAACAAAGCGTGGTCGTAAAGAGAAACAAAGCGTGGTCGTAAAGAGAAACCTATGTATCGTGTAGAGTGACGTCTTTATCTGTTTACTACAGATCTAGGCTGTTTAGTTTTAATTTTGGGGGGTTGTGAGGCTAGGTTGTTCTACATTAGTACCTGCTACTAGAAGTTTTAGTTTTGCCCACCAATTGAAAAAAATAAAGTAGAATATGAAATAGACCTACTCTTCTCTCTTTTATTGCACATAACTAGAGCACAAATCTTGCTGTTCATTTTCAGTCCATGCATCTGTTTTTTGTTGTTTTAAAGAATCTTATGCAAGTCTCTGAAGGTGAAAACTGGGCAGACAATGACATCTCTGTTACATTTTGCATTTTTGTCCGCTAATTTTTCTCAGCTTATAAAGACAAAAACAGATTTTCGATCAACACTGGCGGGTCATTATCTAGCAAAGAGAGAACCACTTAATCAATTAAAGGCAGGGGGAAAATATATGCGCCTCTGGAATTCTAATGTAAAGAGAGCTATATTTTTCGGAGAAGCAGAAACAGAGAGTAAAACAGACAAAATAGAAGCAGAGTCATAAAATAAGAATTTTATAGGAGGAAACTTGGCTTTTGAAATACAGAAAGCCATACACGCAAATATTCAAACACATGGTGTCTAAAAGACCGAAGACAGAGACAGAGAGAGAGAGACAAGGTAAAATGGACAGAGAGATACATAAAGAGAGGGATGGAAAGAAAGAGAGTGAGTGGATGGAGAGATAGAGAACATACACTATGAGCCGAAACAAAAAAGCGACTGTGCCAAAAAAAATGAGAAACAAGAAAAGCCGTAGAAAATGGCAGCCGCTGTTGCTCAAGTGAGAGTGTAAGTTAATGGATAATCCATAGATTGTTATTAGATACGCGACTGAGGCGATCAATTCGGTTTTCATTGTCATTCGAGCTTGGCTCGCCTCCAAACCTTTCTCCTGTAGAATGTCCTCGCTAAGTCATTAAAAACAGTTCTTGGTATTCGCATTCTTCAGGTTTAGATCGAGAAAATGTTTAAACAAATGTGATTAGAAGAGGCATTTTGGCTGTTCGCTGTTGTTTGTTGTTGGTTTTTTTAATTGTTTGCTGTTTTGATATTTTTGTCTCTTTCGTTTTGTTTTGTTCTTAACTAAAAGCAAAAATTTGTTCCAAACCAGGAACGCCATTGATCTTGCGTCAAACAAAGCGACAGCACTCTTAAATATTTCTCCGGGCCGGCCCAGATCTGACCTGATGAACATTCTCCAAACTGCCAGGAAGGTACCAGATCTAGATCTATGGCCTATACTAGACACAAAGGTCTGGAGAGAACCGTGTTGAAGAAGCCGGCCCAGATCTGACCTGATGAACATTCTCCAAACTGCCAGGAAGGTACCAGATCTAGATCTAGGCCTATACCAAAGACAAAGGTTTGGAGAGAACCGTGTTGAAGAAGTTGGCTCGACCGAGAGCTTTTGATGTTAACACAAAACAATCAACCGTTCAGCAGATTTCGCTGGAAGGAATCTCAGAATAAATAATTGACAGACATGTGGCTAGCAAAATAATACAATGGTTTCGGTTTGGAAATCCATGGTTCCATGGCAGAGGTCACAACAATAACATAAAGGACTGATCTGCTCAGTTGTGAATGGAAACTTAAGACAGGGCTCTAGACGTTAAAACATACAGACCTCATGTAACAAAGGAAATACACCAATATGTATGGTGACATAATTCATACAGAGATCATAATAATTCTAATGTGTAATCAGATATAAATCGTAACACAATATAGATGTGTAAACAAGAAAACAAAACGTATAGATCAACAGCATAATCTGATATGTGGAACCAATACACAAAAATAGGCATTTGAAGCATTGCATACGGAAATTAAAGCAAAGGTGAAGACGTGGAAGCTATATCAGGTAAACAGATGAGGGCAGTAAAACCCAGCTATTTATTCAGTTACACATGCAGAAGATTCAGATTATATTCAGAAATAATGACGAAATCACACACACACACACACATACACCGAAGATATGTGGAGATTAGAGCATTACGCTGAACTAGATCATATTCAGGAGTTTGGACATGAGAACATGATTATCCAATGGTTTGGACTGCAGTATGATAAGGACTTTAGACTTTAGAATATGATCATCCAGTGGTTTGGACTGCAGCATGTGGAGGACTTTGGACATGAGAACATGATTATCTAGAGGTTTAGAGTGAAGTGTGTGGAGGAGTTTGGACATCAGATCATGATTATTCAGAGGTTTGGAGAGTAGAATATGGAGGAGTTTGGACATGAGCATATGATTATCCAGAGGTTTGGAGTGTAGAGTGTGGAAGAGTTTGAACATGAGCATATGATTATCTATAGGTTTGGAGAGTAGAGTGTGGAAGAGTTTGAACATGAGCATATGATTATCCAGAGGTTTGGAGTGTAGTGTGTGGAAGAGTTTGGACATGAGCATATGATTATCCAGAGGTTTGGAGAGTAGAGTGTGGAAGAGTTTGAACATGAGCATATGATTATCCAGAGGTTTGGAGTGAAGTGTGTGGAAGAGTTTGAACATGAGCATATGATTATCCAGAGTTTTGGAGTGTAGCTTATGCAGGGACGACATTTGGCCACCTCAATTTTTAAAGGTATAGACAATAAAACATTGTGACATAGGCCAACATACACAAGCACTTATTTAGGCACTAACACTTTGAGACATAGGTCTACATACTCAAGCGATTATTTAGTCAGTAAAACTTTGAGACATAGGCCTACATACACAAGCCACAAGCGCTTATTTAGACACTCACACTTTGAAACATAGGCTTATATACACAATCGGTTATTTAAACAGTAACACGTTGAGACATACCTACACAAGCAGTAGCAAACATAGATTTTGGTCACAAATACACAGCAATTCCAACTTAGTATGATGAAGCATGCAGACCAAAACACGAACAGGCCAATGATCAGATTCAGCAACGATTTCCACCGATAACAAAGTTATCAAAAAGATTCATTACCAAAATCATTAAAATCATTCAAAATATTCGAGTAATGAGAGAAAAGGTTAGAATATTCTTGAAAAAAATGAATAAGGTTGTTTAGATAGAACACAAAATTGTGAAAGAATTCGATATTGTAATTTATTGCCTCGTGTTACGTCATATTCGTTTGGTTTGCCTTCAAATGTAAGTATATTCCTCAGCGATTTTAGAAATAGGCAAAAACAATGGTTTTTAAAAGAAGGGTTTCAATATGGATGAAATAAAGGGCTAGGGGATCACTGTCATAGGAATGCGATTATAATTATAAATTTTGATTATTGTTTTATACAAGAAAAAGCTTGTCTATAAAACAGCTATCACAAAATTCGATTTGAGTCTTTTTCCTTACAAGTATGAATGCAAGCTATTGCTTGTCTCCCTCTCGTTATGGAGAAGGCTGAAAATCAACAGTTTTCAGTAGCAGGTTCACAAAGGTTTCATAAACTAAACGCTGAAACATGTTTCTATCAGAATGTCCCGTAGATCTACATCATTCAAATCAGGTAGAATTGATATTTTACATGATTCTAGAACAAACGCAGCACCTGAGTGGCCCACATCTCAACTGGTACGGTAATGGGAAAAGAATGCAAATCAGAAATAAGCCTCATGAAAGATTAACAAAATACTCGAGTATATCAGTAGGCTATTAACAATTCGTTGCCACGGACATAAAAGTATGTTTTATCATGAAGGCGTAATTTTATCAGGAAGGTCAAAAAGAAATCAGCAGAACATTAAGTCAATAATTAGTGGTTCCCAGAAATAATTAATGGCAAAGTGGGAAATCATGTACATGAATTTTCTGCCCCCCCCCCCCCTCTCTCTCTCTCTCTCTCTCTCTCTCTCTCTCTCTCTCTCTCTCTCTCTCTCTCTCTCTCTCTCTCTCTCTCTTTCTCTCTCTCTCTTTCTCTCTCTCCCTCTCTCTCTCTCTCTTTTTCTCTCTCCCTCTCTCTCTCTTTCTTTCTCTCTCCCTCTCTCGCTCTGTCTCTGTCTTTCTCTCTTTCTGTCTCTCTCTATCTTTCTATCTATCTATCTATCTATCTTTCACTCTCTCTATCTTTCTCTCTCTCACTCTCATAAGTTTCTTTCATCTTGCGCAATCTCTTTCTTCTATCATTCTTTATGTTTATCTTAACGTACTCTTCTCACTTGCACTGTTTCTTTTCTTTCTCCCTCCCTGTCTTTCTCTTTCTTTCTTCTTCCATTTATCCTTTTTTTCCCAGAAAGACTCTCGAGATTGTGTGAGGTATTTGACAAGCTCATACAAAGTGTGTCTCAGCTGTGCTATAGGTGCCTCGGTGGCTCATCCATTTCATCAATTCTCTTCCTCTGGACCATAAAAATGTTTCATTTTTAGAAACCAGCCAATCTCTCTCCTAAACTCAAATAAAAATGAAATCCATGAGGAGAACGACCTTGGGTCCTGACGTAACGAACTTTATAATACAATACGCCGAGATTAAAACTCTTTGCCCTCAGGTGTCATTCAACCAGACGGATTAGAGAGTTCAGGAGTATCATCTGACGCACTTCCTGTTTCTCACTTTGTACTGCGTCATTTTTGCTCTAGTCGTGGGGAGGCGAGAGAAAGAGGTATCATCGTCTGACCTTGGGTAGAGAATTAGGTCGGCAAGATTGATATTCAGAAAAAAAAAAGTTAAAGAACGAAAACGAAAAATGCAGTGTTTAAACAGCTTCAGCCTTACTGTTGGTCATGATTGTCTGGACAAGGAACTAAAACCAGTAGCGTAAAGGTTACTAGGACACTTGTTCGGCTTTTTTCATCATCAGCATACATGTGGGCCTGGGGAGGCTGGATGTACTTCACACCTGTTCTGGACACACGTCTTTACAGTCACGAGAATAAGTTCATCTAACAGTTCTTGGGTTTAGTTCTGACACAATGCGGACAGCCACAGGTTTGGTTTGACATCCTTTCATTCATGACAGTATCTAAACAGTTTCTCTTCATAAAAAAAGGACTTTTAAATACACAGTTCTTCTTTGTTTCGAGCACTCTATATATTAAATCACCTTTTTATATGGCATTCGTTATAAACATGCAGAGGTTAATGAAAGGTTAGATTGTATTTAGTAGGATCGAAGATTAAGTCCCGAAGTACGAGATGTAGTATAAAAATGTATATTGATTGATAGATAGATAGATAGATTTAGATATATAGGTAAATGTATCTTGATCTAACACGAGAAGACTGCATTAATAATTGTAAATCAAATGAAGATATCGAATGCAATAAAAACATTGAGAGATTCCAATATTCATTCATTCATATCTCTCTCTCTCTCTCTCTCTCTCTCTCTCTCTCTCTCTCTCTCTCTCTCTCTCTCTCTCTCTCTCTCTCTCTCTCTCTCTCCCTCTTGGTGCCGCAAGCAGTACCTGTAATAATCTTAGCATTAGAACTGTCCCGACTCTCCATTGGACAGAGCTAGCTCAGAACCACCCATTAAGTAACAATGACAGAAACGAAGAGATGTGACTTTCATCGTGCTCTTTAGATAGATGAATGCTGGGATCTCTCAGTGCATGTCCCGGGCGATTTACCTGGGATCCAGATAGACAGAAGGGGGCTGCATGGGGGAAAGACACGATGAGAGATAGACAGAGGGTGAGTGGGAACTACAGAACATGAGACTCTGGGATAAAAGATAAAACGAGACAGCAGAATTAGGGTGAGATTCAGTGAAGATGGTTGGGGGGAGGGGGGAGGCAGGTTAGAGGTAAGAAGGATGGGGGAATATGAAAGGAGGTGGATCAACAGAGAATAAGAACATGGGGGTGGGGAGAGAGAGAGAGAGAGAGAGAGAGAGAGAGAGAGAGAGAGAAACAGACAAAAATAGGCAAAGAGCGAGAGCAAAATAAATCTTTCTCCAAATTAATTGCTGACGTAAATCTATCCGCAGAAATTATCATATAACTCTTTTGAAGCAAAAGGTGTAAAAGAAGTATACTGAATATTTCGACGTATTTCCTGGAACAATATAATTTCATTCACGTATCTAGAGCTAGATCTTCGAAACAAGCTGATAATTTTTCAGTACTTTCTATTTTTAGAAATAAGAACTAGTATCTTATTTTATCGCAAAATGGATTATCTCAACTGATAATAATAATAATAATAATAATAATAATAATAATAATAATAATAATAATAATAATAGTGATGATGATGATGATGATGATGGATGCAAGATAAAAAAAAAAGAGGTGAGGGTGTAAAAATGCTGTGCGCTAAAATATCTGTTGTGGCGGAGATGGAATCATCTTAAAAAAGTTAATGTTTGTTGTTGTCGTTGTTGTTGTTGTTGTTGACGTTGTTGCTGTTGTTGCTGTTTTCATCGCTATAAGCCCGTGCAGCCAGTGTCCGTTAGAGAATCACGTCAAATCCCGCCCGAGCGTTTGGGCAATCGATAACATGCGAAGTATTGGTTTATCTTAAGGCTTATTCATAATTTTTGTCTTCTAGATCATTCTTCATTATTTGTTGTCCTTTTGTTTAATTTAGATGTTCGCTGTATATTTTATCCAAAAAAGTTTAGTCTTTCTTATTAATGTTTTCTTTTTTTATTTCAGGCGTATTTTCCTATGTTTTGCCTCCATAGAGTTATATGATAAATTTCTGTTGTTAGCCGAATTCATTTTTCCGTGTCTCAACTATCGAAGCTTGGTTTGTCACTGGTTTGCTTAGTTTGTTCAAGTTTTTCATTAATTCGGAGAGAACTGAATCTAAAGTGGATCTCCCTACATCCTGGCGCTGCCTAACGGGGGCTTGTTGCACAGTTAGGGTAATCGCGATGACTCGAGAAACTTGGTCTACACAGCACAATAATATACTTGGCGGCCATTGTTTCATCTTTAACCATCCAGGCAAATCAAAAACAGTTGGATGGGCTCCGCACCAAATAGTTTAATTTCGTTATTATTTTAACTACTATTAAGTTGAAAGTCTTGCAATGGGTGAAATTCGTTAGCAATCAGTATAATCACAATACAAAGGGTGTGCATCATAGTTTTGAGTTCACAGTTTTGGTTTCATTTCAGATCTTTGTTGTGTGTTATGAACTAAAGTGATACACAATAAATTATGTGGCACAAAGTATCGTCGTATATTTATGTAATTTAATAGTATGAAGTTGTCAGTAACAACCACAGGTCTCCTAAAGTATAAACTAGTTCAAACGGTCTCCATGTATAGCTTTGTAATTTTGTAGTTTGTCGTGTGCATTCAGCAGATATACATGCATATTGTAGTTTTATAACTTGATTTCGACAATGGCAGTATCAATGGGATTTTTTTATGTACAAAGCGCAAATTGTAATTTATGAGTATCATGTTCAAAGGATGTTGGGTATCGCATTGTCATTAAAACTTCAAGCTCTAATAGATACCGATCGGAGAACATTTAAACCTGTCAGTGAGCTGGCATGGCCTGCAATTTTCAGGCTCAATGACTAGTTTGAATAAATTGTGATTTCTATATTTTCCGAAACCCGAGACATTATGTATAAAGCGGTTTAAAATTTTGACATATCCTAAATTTTCGCTGAGGTATGACTCAAAATCTAACTCAGGGATGGGGAAAGAGAGATTGAGAAAACGTGTTTGAAGTTAGGACAAGTTTTGAATCAGCGTTGCAGGTAGCTTCACACATACAAAACTTATTTTTAGTTCCTTTTGGGCTTCGAAACCTTTTGACATGATAGAAAATGGATGATCTTTTAAGAGTTGTTAAAAGGTGGGCAACCTCGAGAAAGTGATTTTATTTATTTATATTTGGAGCCCCATATCTCAAAACATTTATATTGATAAGCTTAAACAATAGCAGAATGAGAAACCCGAAAAGTTGGACACGGTAAGCGAGATCCAGGAGTACCGAGATGGGCTGTCCACAGTAGCTGAGTCTAGCAAGAACCAGCGCGGATACTGGAGTACCGAGATGGGCTGTCCACAGTAGCTGAGTCTAGCAAGAACCAGCGCGGATGCTGGAGTACCGAGATGGGCTGTCCACAGTAGCTGAGTCTAGCAAGAACCAGCGCGGATGCTGGAGTACCGAGATGGGCTGTACACAGTAGCTGAGTCTAGCAAGAACCAGCGCGGATGCTGGAGTACCGAGATGGGCTGTCCACACTAGCTGAGTCTAGCAAGAACCAGCGCGGATGCTGGAGTACCGAGATGGGCTGTCCACAGTAGCTGAGTCTAGCAAGAACCAGCGCGGATGCTGGAGTACCGAGATGGGCTGTCCACAGTAGCTGAGTCTAGCAAGAACCAGCGCGGATACTGGAGTACCGAGATGGGCTGTCCACAGTAGCTGAGTCTAGCAAGAACCAGCGCGGATACAGGAGTACCGAGATGGGCTGTCCACACTAACTTAGTCTAGCAAGAACCAGCGCGGAAGCTGAAGTGGACTTGAGTTTCGGTCCGTGTCTAAATCTTTGCTCACTTGAGAAGCCTTTGAAGATCCTCTCTCTGTCTTTCTCTCTCTCTCTCTCTCTCTCTCTCTCTCTCTCTCTCTCTCTCTCTCTCTCTCTCTCTCTCTCTCTCTCTCTCTCTCTCTCTCTCTCTCTCTCTCTCTCTCTCTCTCTCTCTCTCTCTCTCTCTCTCTCTCTCTCTCTCTCTCTCTCTCTCTCTCTCTCCGTCTTTTATCTCTATCTCTAACTTAATATCTATCTATCTATCTATCTATCTATTCGTCTTCTCTCTCTAGCCGCCTTTTTCTATCTCTACCGTAAGTCTTCCAACTTCAGATTCATGTCAACCCGCCGTATCACTTGCTTTATCCAGTTGAAACTCATCATTTTCAAGTGAAGACAACAGAATGAAAAAACAGTCGCCATACTGTTTCCCTCTTCTTTGTTAAACAGTTTGTTAAAGTACAGCATGTATAGCGCTCTGTCCAGCATACTCTACAACCTGGATACTATAACCGCGTCTCTGAGTTAAAGGTGAAAGTGCAGTGTAGGATTATATCACACTACTTTAACATGACCATTAATCAGACTTATCATAGGTCGATAGTCTAATCAGTGTTTAAGATGGAGATGAGTTTTGTATCGGGTATTTCTATAACTTAACTTATAAGCAATGCTTTATCAATTAATTGATATTCTTAATGTGTTTTGGGATAAAAGTTATTCCGTATGGCTTATGTGTGCGAAATTTAATTCTTCTTCTTCTCAAATGCCCTGTCTGGAACAGACATCGGCGATCATGATTCTCCACTTGTCCCTATCTTCCGTCATCCGCAGTAAAGCTATGTTGTCTTTGTTGTTTCCTGTCACAGAAGAGCTCAAGCTATCAAGAAATGTAATCCTTTGTCTACCTCTGCTTCTTGTACCTTCTATCTTGCCTGTAAGAGATAAAAATTCCAGTCCCTTATGGCGACATATGTGGCCTAAAAATTTCAGTTGCCTTTTCCTTATTGTTTTTATGAGGGATCTCTCTTGGTTCGTTTCTTCTAATATCGATTCGTTTATCCTCTTTTCTTTCCATGATATTCTTAACATTCTCCTGTAGAACCACATTTCCGCTGCCTCTAAATTTTTCTTGGTTCCTGCAGTTATTGTCCAAGTTTCGCATCCATATAAAAGTATAGACCACACATATGTTTTCAAAACCTTCAATTTGGTTGAAAATGATATATTTCTATTTTTAAGAATGGTGCTCATTTTTTGGAAAGAAGCCTTTGCAATGGCTATTCTCTTCTTAATTTCAGTCCTGCATTTACCGTCAGATGTCAATGTATATCCTAGGTATTTGAATTTCTGTACTTGCCTGATATGTTCTCCCTTGCTAAAAAGCTTGCATTCTGGATTGTTTTTCTTCTTAGATACTACCATACATTCAGTCTTTTTTACATTTAGAGACAATCCCAGCTTTTCACTCTCTTCTACAACAATATTTAGAAGCCTTTGTAAATCCTCTTCCGATCCTGCTAATAGAGAAGTATCATCTGCATATCTTAGGTTGTTCAGATTTTTACCATTCGCTTTGAGTCCTTCACTTCCATCCAAGTTTCTTAAAATTACTTCATTGTACAAGTTGAACAGGTCTGGTGACATCACACAACCTTGTCTCACTCCCCTTTTAATATTTGTGTACTCACTAAGTTCTCCACCTACCCTTACCGCAGCAGTTTGATCCCAATAGAGATTTCTAAGCACCCTCAAGTCTTTTCCGTCAATATCTAGCTTTTCAAAGACAATAGAGGAGAGAGACCTGCAATAAAGAAAAACACAGATGGCCCACCAATTTTAAAAGCAGAAGTAGAGGCAGCCATAAGAAAAATGAAACGTGGGAAAGCTACAGGTCCCGATGGGATACCAATAGAAATAATTCTAGCTCTAGAAGAATTGGGTATAGGGATGACAACTAAACTTCTCAATGCAATTTATGATAGTGGAGCAATCCCAGAAGACTTGGCAAAATCTGTATTTATAGCTTTGCCAAAAATCCCAGGTGCCACTGAGTGTGAGCTACATAGAACAATTAGTCTGATGAGCCACATTACCAAAGTTCTACTGAGAGTACTGATGCTTAGAATGCGCAAGAGCTTAAGACCAGAGATAGCTAAAACACAATTTGGTTTTGTCCCTGACAAAGGAACTAGGAATGCAATATTCACATTATCAATGTTAATGGAAAGATGTATTGAAATTCAAAAGGATCTCTACATATGCTTTATTGACTATTCTAAGGCTTTTGACAAGGTAAAGCATGAAAAGTTGTTTGAGATGCTGAATCAGCTAGATATTGACGGAAAAGACTTGAGGGTGCTTAGAAATTTAATTATTTGTTTTAAAATAATTTTGCGAACAATGAAATTCGATTTAGTTGAAACAGCTTTTATTCAGGAGTCAAGTATAACACACTATGTCAACCCAGAGGCGAAGATACTTCTAGCCCATTTATAGCTGTAAGATTAATGGAGAGAAAAACAACTTTCTACCGCAAAAAAAAATAACACAATAGATAGAAAAATAAAAGACTAGCTATGGATGCCACTGCTAGTATTTTACCAACTCTGTCGATAACAAATACAAAAAACGATATAGACCTGCCAACAATCAGAAACTGGTCTATAAGAATGTTTACTTCGGAGGTCAGTAAAACGGTGAAGTAAAAGACCGCAGTAAATCCAACCATTTTACGACTATTGTAGAATTATCAAACAAGCTTGCTTGTCCCATCAAACAAATCATTCTCTGAAACCTATAGCGATATTACTACATTATACGTTGCCATTGCTCAAAAGTTGTGATAAAATCCCGTTTCATATAGAAAATCAGCCATATTGACCCAACAGTTTCTAGACGATCCATTCAAATCGATAAAACCTTATTATCTTGTCGAAACATACAGCCCGAATATTTTCTTTATGAAGAGAAAAGATACTCTAGACTTACAGGGTTCGCTGCAGCTCTTGTCCACTGGTTCCTGCATCAAATCATAGCCCTTCTCCTGGGTACGCATGACTTGCGTCAGTGGTCTGAACCACAACAAGATCTCTCTGCTTTCTGTTACAAGTGGATTCATACAGTGATTCATTGTGGTTTATTGCCAGCAGAAGTAATTTTGTGGATCATTATGTGGATAAGGAGTTGGAAAATTATGAAATATGGATCACGTTGGTCGCCATAAGGATCAAAATGTGGTGACATGTGTGTAAAGTGTGGATCGCTCAGATCAAGGTGAAGCGAATTCTTTGAATCGCGGTGAAGCGAATTCGTTCCTTGGATCGTGTGAAAGCGAATTGTTTCCTTGGATAGCGTGAAAGCGAATTCTTTCCTTCGATAGCGTGAAAGCGAATTCTTTCCTTGGATAGTGGTGAAGCGAACTCAATCCTTGGATCGAGTGGAAGCGAATTCATTCCTTGGATCGAGTGGAAGCGAATTCATTCCTTGGATCGCGGTGAAGTTAATTCTTTGCATCGCGGTGAAGTTAATTCTTTGCATCGTGGTGAAGTTAATTCTTTGCATCGCGGTGAAGTGAATTCTTTGCATCGCGGTGAAGTGAATTCTTTGCATCGCGGTGAAGTGAATTCTTTGCATCGCGGTGAAGTGAATTCTTTGCATCGCGGTGAAGTGAGTTCTTTGCAGTGTGGTGAAGTGAATTCCTTGCAGTGTGGTGAAGTGAATTCTTTGCATCGCGGTGAAGTGAATTCTTTGCAGTGTGGTGAAGTGAATTCTTTGCATCGCGGTGAAGTGAATTCTTTGCATTGTGGTGAAGTGAATTCTTTGCAGTGTGGTGAAGTGAATTCTTTGCAGTGTGGTGAAGTGAATTCCTTGCATTGTGGTGAAGTGAATTCCTTGCATCGGGTGAGGTAAAATCTTTGGATCGTGGTGAATGTGATCGTTTGTGTGCACTGTGGTATGGTGTCTTTAAGTCTATAACTGTGTTACATGTGGGTAAATATCAGCATCACGTCTCGGCTTAATTTCAGGAGCTTTGCGTGCGGCTGTGTGCAGTTATATGAAACACAGTGTGGTTAATCACAGTTTGATTATTTGCATGGTTGATGGGGAGTTCTATGGATCAAGAAACTTGTATGTGGATCGTGGAGTGGATATATCCACAAAACCCGAATGTAGCTTACATTGTGGAGGCCTGTGTTGCTGCGAGCATTGTATAATGTGTCACGGTGTAGCCAATAAGTGATTATCTTTTTGAACAAATGTTTGTGGTGTTCAAAATTTGGGTTGATGACAAACTGTCACCACTTTAGTGCTGTTTTATATGAATTCGCCCTCACTAGTTAATATGTTTAGAGCAATCGGTATAGAAAGCTTCTCAGATGAAACAAAACAATAAACTCACGTCCTTGATCTTGATAACTCTGAAATGCTCTGGCTAGATGTGATCTGTAGCATCTAAGAACAGATGAAGAGTGTGAGTTTTCTGGGCAAAGTGGTGAAATCACTCAAGCGTTTTGTGTTTCCCTTTCATTCTGATATCAGATGAAGACTTACCTAGCTAGTAGCTACCTGTAGCGTTCAAGATTAATAAAGCTTTCACTACCCATTGCGGAGATAAACAAGCCAAGATTCCACCCTGCCACGGCCGACGCCACGAAGCTTTATTTACCCTGGGAGAGAGAGAGACGGGAGAGTTTGAGAGCTGGACGAAGCGATGAGGTAGTCGCGGCTTTGTACCGTTATCAGTGATAGCTCCAGGGTGTTGACGGTTCCTCTTTGTTTGCTGTCTGTATCAAAGTTGGCTTTCAGTAGCTGAAGAGTTCCGCGAAGTGAAGTGTGTGTGGATCGACTTGCTAATTATGAAACAATAATCCTATGGTTTATTGGTGTTCGAAGGTAGTAGTAGCAGCAGCAGCAGCAGCAGCAGCAGCAGCAGTAGTAGTAGTAGTAGTAGTAGTAGTAGTAGTAGTAGTAGTAGTAGTAGTAGTAGTAGTAGTAGTAGTAGTAGTAGTAGTAGTAGTAGTAGTAGTAGTAGTAATCATAATAGCAGTAGTGGTAGTAGTAGTAATCGTAATCATAATAGCAGGAGTAGTAGTAGTATTGGTAGTTGAAATAACAGTGGCAGCAGTTTTTAAGTCCTGCTAAGCAATGGTTAGAAATAGGCTTTGGATGAAAATGGGGAAAGGGCTTGCCTCCGTGAGATTCGAACCTCGACTTTGAGTTGCATCGGCCCTCATCGCCTCCCACCTCAGAGAGAGCATAGCTTCCACCTAGAAAGAGAGGTTCACGCTGAAGGTTAGTTCTAAATCACCCGAAAGATGAGCTAACCTGAAATAAAACCTCACTAAAGCCAACCAGCAAAAGATGGATGACCGATCACATTAGTTATGTACGCTTCATAGTTATCTTAATTTTTTTTTAATCAGATTTAGAAGAGGCAGACAACTGGAAATAATTATAAGTAACAATCAAATAGACTTGGAATTTTAGGTTGCGGACAGTTGTCAGTAGAAATACGCTTTGAGAAGAGGTTTTGCCTCCTCTGATTTTCATTTAGAAATGATAATACATAAGAGGTACACAAAACACTGCTGTCGGTCGTCCTTTTCCTTCCCTGTCTGTCTTTCACTAGTATCATACCATGACTACTCTACTGTTCTATTCAGCCTTTAGTTTATCTATCTTCATTATTTTATTCATCTCGCTATCTCTCTCTCTCTCTCTCTCTCTCTCTCTCTCTCTCTCTCTCTCTCTCTCTCTCTCTCTCTCTCTCTCTCTCTCTCTCTCTCTAAATAGAAAGCAAAAACACCAAACTTGAAGGATAACTTGGTAATTATATAGGATCCAAAAGGACGCGTGTGTGCCTATGTATAGTATAATACAAGGTCTAAAAGGAAATGCGCACACAACTTTATAATTACAGGACAAAAAAGAAATAACAAAACTATTATCAATTGAACATCTAAACGTTTCACTTTAAAAGCTTCTCTCTCTCTCTCTCTCTCTCTCTCTCTCTCTCTCTCTCTCTCTCTCTCTCTCTCTCTCTCTCTCTCTCTCTCTCTCTCTCTCTCGCTCTCGCTCTCTCTCTCCCCTTCTCTCTCTCTCCCTCTCTCTCTCTCCTTCTATCTATCTATCTATCTATCTTTACCTCTTCTCTCCAATGTTTTTCTGTCACAATTTCATCATGTATTTAGTCTCCCAGCCAATTAAAATAGTTTATATTTTTTTTTTCATAAATTGTTTACTTCCATTTAAAATCAAAACGCGTGAGTATTCCTGCTAACGAGTCAGTTCAATGCTGAAAGGGAGCTGAACAGATAAATAGAGAGAAAAAGTGACAAAAACCGAAACTTTACAAAACAAGAGAAATGTGTCAAACATTGTATTATTAACTTTATTTTTTGTTACTCCTTTTTTTCGTTGTTTCCATCTGCCGGACTCCAGTTCTGAGTGTTGCCATGCTATATCAGTACTGAACGGATCTAAAGTTTGAAGATGTCCATCACTGACTTGTGTCTTCCTGTCTTGTTACACAGTGGAAAGGGGGAACCTAGAGATGGCGTGGGGAGCAGGGATCTCTAGCGGAGATATAATTATCATAGACAGTTGTGCTGCTCTGAGTTTTTGTTTTGTTGTTTTTGTTGTTTTCATAATTTGCACCAACGCTTCAAATTATGCATTTTTCTTTTCTTAACATTTCTGCTTTCGAAAACAAACAAAAAAAAAATTTCCACGAGCACCACCATTTTGTGCGTGACCTCTGGGAATACCAATTAAGGAACCGTACCTCATTTTTGTGAAGGAATGTTTCGTGAAAAGCGCTTAGAGTCGGAATATTTAGGCTTCTAAGTAGATCCTAGTAAATAAAGAAAAATCTCCGACTTTACGAGTCCCGACATAGCACAGTGAGCTTCGGTGTCCCGAAACACATGAATCCACATTCCCTGCGTCATGGATCTGAGCGTCTGAGACGCTTGTGTTTACCTGGCTTCATTTCAAATTATAGAAATAGCGGTTTTATAGGTACAATAATCAAGGCGCTATCTAGCATATCTGAGTCATCGATACTCTTATTTCTGCTCGACTTTTGACAACACAAGTGCCGCTTCTTTTCTTTCTTCTCCTCTCCTCTACGTTATTACTAATTTACTTTCTGGTTTGTTTGTTGTTGTTGTTGTTGTTGTTGTTGTTTTGTTTGTTAGTTTTTTGTTTTGTTTTGTTTGGTTTTTTTGTTTTTGTTGTTTTTTGTTTTTTTTTTGGGGGGGGGTATTTTTTTTTTTTTATTATTTTCACAAAGATTTTTATTTTTGTTCTCCGAAAGCCATTTGAATATTTCCTTTACTTCTTTCTTTCCTCCTGCTCCAGTTTTTCGTCCACCACTTTCTTCTATTGCACCTTCTCTTTTTAATCTCTTCTTTTCTCTTATTGTTGTTTTTTTTTCTCTTTTTATTATTATTATTATTATTATTATTATTATTATTATTATTATTATTATTATTATTATTATTATTATTATTATTATTATCAGTATTATCATTATTAATACTAATATTTTAAACCTTTTCTCTTGGTCCACCCTTGCTTCCTAGTCTTCCCAAGCGGTCGTTGTAGATAGTATAACAAGACAGTCTTGGTGAAGATTGGTTCATTTGTCAAGCGGTCGTTGTAGATAGTATAACAAGACAGTCTTGGTGAAGATTGGTTCATTTGTCAAGCGGTCGTTGTAGATAGTATAACAAGACAGTCTTGGTGAAGATTGGTTCATTTGTCAAGCGGTCGTTGTAGATAGTATAACAAGACAGTCTTGGTGAAGATTGGTTCATTTGTCAAGCGGTCGTTGTAGATAGTATAACAAGACAGTCTTGGTGAAGATTGGTTCATTTGTCAAGCGGTCGTTGTAGATAGTATAACAAGACAGTCTTGGTGAAGATTGGTTCATTTGTCAAGCGGTCGTTGTAGATAGTATAACAAGACAGTCTTGGTGAAGATTGGTTCATTTGTCAAGCGGTCGTTGTAGATAGTATAACAAGACAGTCTTGGTGAAGATTGGTTCATTTGTCAAGCGGTCGTTGTAGATAGTATAACAAGACAGTCTTGGTGAAGATTGGTTCATTTGTTTCGACAGATGAGAATCGATGAACATTGTCATAAACTTGGAAACTAACGAGAACTAAGAGATACTGAAGAAATTTGATGGCCGATCAACAAGGATCCCTTTTGCGCCAAAATAAATCATTGTTTGTTTTTTGTAAATCCATCAGTTTTCACAGCTTCTAGTTTTAGAATTTTGATGAAGTTAATGGTGAAGTTGGGGGGCGAAGTTTATTGATTTTTGTCTGTTGCGGTGAGTAATTTAAAAAACAGAATGGGAGAGAGAGAGTGACTGGACTTGGTTTAGCGAGGTGACAAGAAGTTGGTGTATTGAGCCATGGCGCTTAATTCGGCCAGTGCATGCCGCCGCAAACGATGACGTCACCGTGCAGAAGTTTGTTGTGACTCGAACACCGAGTGCCATTTGATAGGTTGCTTGACAAGCATTTCTGTGGTAACAGATAAGGATCGGGCCCTTCCTCTGTGGCTTTATCAGATAATGTGTGGCATAAAAAAATCTTTTCCTAAATTAACCTTTCAACAAGCAAGTTATCTTTCTATTGTCGTGGCTCTACATCTAGTCTAACTCGACAAGTCCGGGGTTATCACCTCTTAGATATTGTTTGTATAGGCCTATATATTTATTATTACATTTTTTTTCTAATTCTCTGAAAGCATTGGCGGCCGTGCTCTGTAGAAACGTGTGGGTTCGAGATTATATTTCGCGGTTGGGTTATGATGCTAGAGACATGACTGTGGGTTTGAGATTATATTTCGCTGTTGGATTATGATGCTAGAGACATGACGGTGGGTTTGAGATTATATTTCGCTGTTGGATTATGATGCTAGAGACATGACGGTGGGTTTGAGTTGGGTCACACGGACGACGGTTGGAGGGTAAGATTCCCGTGGTTAGAAGTAATAGGGCAAAAAAAAACTTGAAGTCAAAGGTGACTCGAACAACCTGCCATAGATGGGGACCAATGTACAGAAATGTATGTGATTTTTTTAAAGATATTATCTCAATTTAGGATTTTTATTTATTATTCCCAATAATATATATGAAGTTTGTGCTGCTTCGGTGGCTCCTCTCAACTGGTAATGTTTAATGTAATTGTTTCCTTCAAACTTTCTGATAATAAAAATTCGTACTGCTGCTAAGCATAAGTATTACATTTCCTAAATATTTAAGGGGAACAACCGTGTTATGCTCAGTACTTCTCTTCAGTGCTAAACAAACAAACAAAAAAACCTCAAGAAATCAATCCTTTAACTCCGAAATAATGAACAGGAGTGGCAAAATTCTCATACCGCAACAACAGAGCTTTGCCAGATCCAATCTTGTGTAACTTCCTGATTCAGTGAGACATAACAGAATCTGTGAGAGAAAGGGGGGAATGGCTTCCAGGTGCGGGCTCGGCCCTACCGTGCTCTCATTACTAACTGCTTACCAAATAAATGTGTCCAGTGAGAGGCTGGGAAGCAGCCATGATTAGAGCTGATTACTATCATCTGACTCGCCCTGGGTAAGGTGAAGCAGTTCGGTCTGTGTGTGCGAGCCTCCCACATCTACTTCAATGACTAACAGTTTGTCTTCTGCTTAGAGCTGACTTCCAGCTGCGGCTTGTGGGAGGGGGGGGGGGGGGGGGGGGGGGAGAGAGAGAGAGAGAGAGAGAGAGAGAGAGAGAGAGAGAGAGAGAGAGAAGAGATCTCCAGGTTTTTAGTTGGGACTAAGGACAGCTTCAGATACTTGGAATTACAGAAGATTGTGTGCTAAGGTTAATCGATAGCATGTGAGTCTTTTTCTTTCTATCTCTCTCTGACTCTCTCTCTCTCTCTCTCTCTCTCTCTCTCTCTCTCTCTCTCTCTCTCTCTCTCTTTCTCTCTCTCTTTTCCTCTATTTTTTCTATTGATCTGCAAATCTGTATAGCCGTATATCCATCTATCTTTTCTTCTCTTACTCTCTCTCTCTCTCTCTCTCTCTCTCTCTCTCTCTCTCTCTCTCTCTCTCTCTCTCTCTCTCCGTCACTCTCTATGAGTCACTTCCCATTTGTCTAACTGTAAAGAAGCTTCCGTGGTAGATCTAACTGTGGCGTCACCACAAAAAGGCAGGAGAAAGAAATCCTGAGTGATTATATGAAACTAAAGCCCATTGCGTGGGCGGTACTGTTTGGTGCGCCCAGCTCACAGTCACAGGAGCCCATCTGTCAGCCCACGTGGGTGAGTCCAGCTTTATCATTCCTGGTTTGTTACACCCGCGCAAGATACGGCCAAGCGCCAGTGGCTTGTGAGACGTGCGGCTACTCGGGACAGAATCTAGTTGTCTCACCTGTCTTCCATGATCGATGAGACAGATTAGAACTGTAAAGACAGCTTTAACCGCGACTTCCCACAGCTTAGTCATACACCAATCGAGCCACCAAGTCATTCGAGCTATGACATGGGACAGAATTTGGTTTTGTATTGTAAAAAATCTTGTTACACTGTTAGGCCTATGATCCAATCCAACCTATTTTTCCATTTTTTTTTTTTTTTATTATGTTGAAAAGATCAGTTACGATAGCGGCGATACTGTGGACTCCTTTGAAATAAAAAAAAGTGTGAATTCGCTAAAAGAGAGACAATCTCGTACGAAATTATAAAAACCAAAATGTTCATAAATTATATTTCGCTCACTATAAGACATTAAAAAATCATGACGAGATAAAATAGCATGTTACATGTCTGAAGCTGTTTTAATTATCTTGAAAGAGGCAAAAAACATATTTAATCTAAACTCCTTGCCTCGTGTAAACAATAACACAGCTGCAATTGGTTTCCAAAGAATTCTAACAATTTTTCATCGCTGTCATAATCGGCGTTTTCAATATTGTATTTATGTATTTAAAACAAATAATAATGATTGGTTGCATGATTGCTTCATTTATTAGTAGAGTGATCTCAAGCCTGTCTTCCACATCTGCCAAACCTCCGTCGGGCGTGGGTGAAGTCGGAAAGATAACGCCCCGGTGTGAGGATCGAATCCGAGAGGGCACGGCCCTGAGGTCAGTTATGATCTAAACAAAACTTCAAAATAAGCTTTGGGAAATTTCATTATCACTTTTGCAAGATTTGTAAAAGACACATATGAGGTAAAAATTTCCACTTCACGATTGACTGGATGTAAAGTTTGTAATTTTTTTTTAATATTGTATGAAAAGTTTTACAGCTAAGTTATTCTATATCTTTTTGGCTTGTTTCTGAAGACCTTGAACTCTAACTCTATATTCTCACAGAAATTCTTCTGCCTCATTCATAGAAAGTTCTCCTTAGTAGCCGTCTCTACTCTTTGCGCTCGTCTAACTTATTTTTAACTTCCTGTGTTGATCTTTCTCTTCATTTTTCAATGTATCATTAATTGATCAACCAGAGTTTTTCCTCCCTCCTTATCAGTCAATTAATAACAATGGAAACGCCCCTATCTAAATCCGATATCTAAGCTTTAAATTCAGTTTGTTAAGTCACTTTACAGAACTCAGCACCAGTGAAGGAACAGAAAAGGAAGCAGAAGTGCACCCAGTTAAATTATTGATCGAGCAGGTGTAGAATATTAGGGTGCAAAATAGCACCTTGTCGTGAACTAGAGGCGGAAGTGACGCTGTCAACAGCGATAGAGCATGTTACTACCCTGTTTCACGCAAGCTTGTCGGGTTATTTATAGAAGCAAGATTAAATCTGTCTTCATCGAAGTTGAAACTCGGGCCTGCCGTGACCTTGAAACGTTACATCACATGAATGTGTTTGGCGCATCACCCCAGATGACCCTGGCCCATCGACCTGAGTAAGGTGCAGCAGGCCGTGACCGTTGCTCCCCGTGGTGTGCGTGAGCTCAATCTGCGCGCCTCACGGCAGTGTGAGAGGCGGTCAGTGAGCCGTGGAGTGACGCAGCTTCTCGGGTCAATGGCCGCCTGGTGGCGCGCGCTCACCTCTGGGCCTGTCAGTGTCATACGTCTGGTGAGTCATGACTGGAGTGCTTCTGCGTTAATCTTGGTTCGGGTTAGTCATCTGGGAGCTGACCTGATTAAACTGGTGGTTACTTTCACTAGTTCAGTCAGTCAAACAGGCACTCTGGTGAGAGGTGACACACAGTATCAGGCTGATTCATCGCGCGCGGAGAGGGATGAGATGGCAGGTGATTCCACAAATAAGCCGACCCTGGCATTAGGATACTGGAGAGGAGAGAGAGAGAGAGAGAGAGAGAGAGAGAGCAGGAGAACCCAGTGGAGATGGGCATAATTGCTTTGATGCAACGGTTTAATAGTATTTGCTTGGGATAGTTTGTTTTGTTTAATTCTTCCTTTTATTTATTTGTTTTTTATTTGATTTTATTCTTGTTGTGTTTTGTTTTTGTTTTTTTGTTTTTTTTTTTGTTCTTTATAATCTCCTTTTTTCAGTTTCAAAACTTTTCGTGGGAGAAAAAAGACCATGATAAGTATCCAATATAGTATTTGGAAAGATACAGTAGACACTGCCAATGACTTTTGGTTGATTTCTACATTTTCTTCAGCAACTCCATTCCTACATTAAGTTTTCTTGTTGGTCATTTTTCTACCTAAGCGAAGGAACAAAATAACGAACTGTTACTTCAGAGAATGAGAGGCGAGAGAGAGAGAGAGACAGAGACAGAGACAGAGAGAGAGAGAGAGAGAGAGAGAGAGAGAGAGAGAGAGAGAGAGAGAGAGAGAGAGAGCGCAGTGTTGGATTTCGAAAGCAATCTTGGTTGTGAACGGTCTGTCAAGATATTACTTTGTAAATCACTTTGAAGATTGAAGTGATACAATTTTTTAAAAAAATTATCCGTCTCTGAGGGTAATATGTGGGTAGGCAAGACAAGCTAGTCAGAGGGCTATCCCATGTTTTGGCTAGCTTTGGTTGCCGAGGATCCACCTCTATGTGTGAAAAGCAATATCATGTTAATACTATGACGATGCAACCTCGAGATTAAATGTTTGTAAAGCTAATTCGGGGAGAATCCAACTCTAAATACTTTGTGTAAATGCTAGCTATCAACTCGCAATGCTGTAATCTTTTGATATCAGAAGGACAAACGGGAACTTCACGTGACAGATTACTTTGTTATCATTCAGGGTACACCAGTCAGTGGACATAAAAACTACAACGTGTAGGTGGCACCGCTGTGTTTGTACATGTTTTGTGAGCCCTGAGCCCCGTCCAGTTGTCGCCCATGTTTTGTGAGCCCTGAGCCCCGTCCAGTTGTTGCCCATGTTTTGTGAGCCCTGAGCCCCGTCCAGTTGTCGCCCATGTTTGTGAGCCCTGAGCCCCGTCCAGTGCGCTGTGTTTGTACATGTTTTGTGAGCCCTGAGCCCCGTCCAGTTGTCGCCCATGTTTGTGAGCCCTGAGCCCCGTCCAGTTGTCGCCCATGTTTTGTGAGCCCTGAGCCCCGTCCAGTGCGCTGTGTTTGTACATGTTTTGTGAGCCCTGAGCCCCGTCCAGTTGTCGCCCATGTTTGTGAGCCCTGAGCCCCGTCCAGTTGTCGCCCATGTTTTGTGAGCCCTGAGCCCCGTCCAGTTGTCGCCCATGTTTTGTGAGCCCTGAGCCCCGTCCAGTTGTCGCCCATGTTTTGTGAGCCCTGAGCCCCGTCCAGTTGTCGCCCATGTTTTGTGAGCCCTGAGCCCCGTCCAGTTGTCGCCCATGTTTTGTGAGCCCTGAGCCCCGTCCAGTTGTCGCCCATGTTTGTGAGCCCTGAGCCCCGTCCAGTTGTCGCCCATGTTTTGTGAGCCCTGAGCCCCGTCCAGTGCGCTGTGTTTGTACATGTTTTGTGAGCCCTGAGCCCCGTCCAGTGCGCTGTGTTTGTACATGTTTTGTGAGCCCTGAGCCCCGTCCAGTGCGCTGTGTTTGTACATGTTTTGTGAGCCCTGAGCCCCGTCCAGTGCGCTGTGTTTGTACATGTTTTGTGAGCCCTGAGCCCCGTCCAGTGCGCTGTGTTTGTACATGTTTTGTGAGCCCTGAGCCCCGTCCAGTGCGCTGTGTTTGTACATGTTTTGTGAGCCCTGAGCCCCGTCCAGTTGTCGCCCTGTAAACACGAAACGGTGGGATTAATAGGACCAAACGGTGGGAAATGGATACAAATACTCGCACAAGTGTTCTGTCCATCTGTCGCGGTAAAGTTCAATGCATTGTTCGACTGTGTGAAATTGGCCAATGAACCGGCCGGCTCTTTGATCATTGGGGCTCAACAGCACAAAGTAAAGGGCTTCACATCAGTGGTCAAGTTTGGCTTGCAGGACTTGCTTGGACAAAACAATATATCCTTCAAGATACGAGATTATATGTTTATCTGTAATTCTTTTCACGGCCCTAGCATCCTGGTACAAGCTATAAGAAATACCTGAACATGAACACGTTTGACCCCTCTTCCCTGACCCCTCACTGGCCAGACCGCCGTGTGAGCACAGAAACGGTTGATGACCTTGGACTATTTCGCTCGCAATGAGCCATTTTAATGGACAGCAGACGCTCTTCATCATCAACATCATCATCAACAACAGCAAACAATAACAGTAGCAATAACAACAAAAATTATATCATAAAGACAACATGACAAAAGCAGAAAGACAGTGTGATTAGAAGCCAAAAAAAGAAGCAGCTCTAATATTGTCATCGATAAAGGCAAGCACAATGTCAGGAGCAATTTTTAAAAAGCGTCAACTTTATTAGCGCGAGAAAAAGAAAAGCAACAGCTTGCATGCATAGGGAGAGAAATGATAGCAGCTTATATAGTTGTAACAATAATAATTTTAATAACAAAATAATATGATTAATGCAGCAATGTAAACAACAAAAGCTACAACGATAAAAGCGATGGTAGAGACGCCAGGTGCAACAACAACAACAAGATCTAGAGCAGCGATGTTAGCATCAACAGCTGCAACCACCACATATCAGTTACAGCAGCAACAATACAACAATAGAAGTCACCCACATGAACACGAACAGCATCTAATTACTCACCACTCATAACCAATTAACACCGAACACAAAAGAAGTTCTAGCACGAAATAAAGAGGGCATTTCATGATCTTGATACAGAAAGTTAATAACATTAGTTTCGTCAGCACCCGTTTGCCTGTCAAGACCTAGGGATCTTTATGCGGGGTTTTAATACAATGTATTTCTTTACAATTTCCCGCATTACTTCACACCATAGGAAATAGATAGATATTCATAACGCTAATGACTGTGTGTACTTTAAGATTAACCAGAATATTTGTTTTTGTTGATGAGATGTTGAAAACGGTGACAAATTCCTGGTCTGACAAATCAGCGAATCAGACTGGCCTGACTTCTAACAGTGCCTGGTACTTAGATATTCAGGGTGACCCAGTGAATTCTGGATCTGTTGAAGTTGTGTTCCGTGTTTAACCTCTTACTCTGATGAGTCCAACTACCTTTGGCAACATAATTTATGAGAATGGAACTCAAACTTCTGCTCATTTCAGACCAAAGCGAAAACACTCCGTTATTAGTTGTTCAAACGCTACTTTTCAGAAGATAGGCTGTACTTTTCTCTTTAATATCCCATTCCCTTGTGGTACGATAGCCGCAGCATAACCACTCTCTTTGAGAAAATAAATTGCAGACCAAGAGAGTCACTCTTTAGACACATCAAATAAGCAGTTCGTGTGTGGGACTAAGCCACTCTTGACATGTCAGTTTTAGATGAGGAAAAAGTCCGATTCATAGAGAAATGACTTATTATAATTACCGTCTATAAATATCTGAAGATGAGAGGCATATTTTCCACTGTTAACAGCCTCTTTTTCTTCATGGTAAGGTTTCTGTGTTGAAACAATTTGTTTGATCGCTAGAGATATGATTGTCGTGCCTTGCTCGAGCAATGTGATTAAATAATGCAAGTCAAACGTCTCGGCCGAATATGCGATTCTCTCACAGAAAAGCACGAAACTTCGAAATTTTCATATGATCTTTCTAAGGTTAGTCGTGAAAGTTAATCATAACTATCATATTAAATACAATAGATACATTCTGCTGAGATATCCACCTTGAGAAACAAACAGATTTCAAAAGGCAATAACGGACAGATGAAAATAGAATCAATCTTGTGTTGGCAGATATGAAAATTATATACGTCATCTTCTATCGAGCTTATGTTGGCAGATATGAAAATTATATACTTCATCTTCTATCGAGCTTATGTTGGCAGATATGAAAATTATATACGCCATCTTCTATCGAGCTTATGTTGGCAGATATGAAAATTATATACGTCATCTTCTATCGAGCTTATGTTGGCAGATATGAAAATTATATACGTCATCTTCTATCGAGCTTATGTTGGCAGATATGAAAATTATATACGTCATCTTCTATCGAGCTTATGTTGGCAGATATGAAAATTATATACGTCATCTTCTATCGAGCTTATGTTGGCAGATATGAAAATTATATACGTCATCTTCTATCGAGCTTATGTTGGCAGATATGAAAATTATATACGTCATCTTCTATCGAGCTTATGTTGGCAGATATGAAAATTATATACGTCATCTTCTATCGAGCTTATGTTGGCAGATATGAAAATTATATACGTCATCTTCTATCGAGCTTATGTTGGCAGATATGAAAATTATACACGTCATCTTCTATCGAGCTTATGTTGGCAGATATGAAAATTATACACGTCATCTTCTATCGAGCTTATGTTGGCAGATATGAAAATTATATACGTCATCTTCTATCGAGCTTATGTTGGCAGATATGAAAATTATATACGTCATCTTCTATCGAGCTTATGTTGGCAGATATGAAAATTATATACGTCATCTTCTATCGAGCTTATGTTGGCAGATATGAAAATTATATACGTCATCTTCTATCGAGCTTATGTTGGCAGATATGAAAATTATATACGTCATCTTTTATCGAGCTTATGTTGGCAGATATGAAAATTATATACGTCATCTTCTATCGAGCTTATGTTGCCAAGTATTAACACAATTTATTTCTTTTTCTATCAGATTTGTGTTTGTGTGTATTAAATTCATCGACTTGGTCTTCCATCAAACTTGTTTGCAGAGAGAGAAGCCTCCACATCAATGACAATCAAAGCTAGAAACTCTTTCATGTGGCAAAGTAGATTTGAAAAGCAAGCGGCATATCTTGTTTTCCCTCGTAATGTTAATTCTTACAATTCCATTCTTAGATTAGCAGAAGAACTTTCTCATATTACTGAGCAAATTATTTCTGGAAGGCGTCGCTAATAGTCTTCAATCCCATCCTTCTTTCGGAGGACCTTATTCCCTGAGGAAAAAATTTTTAGCAAAAATATTTATAGATTTGCGTTTACATCGTCCCGCTTATCATTGGGGAATCGGTAAATCTCGTAAATCTGCGCGAGGTCTCCATCTTCTAGTGATGGCTAATTATAGAAGCGCTACCGCTGCAATGTCTGATGCACTAAGGGAAATAAATCCAGAAACTTTTTTTCCCTCACGAGCGCTTTCTGTCTTTCTTCGTTTTTCTCTCTTTTTACACTCTTTCTTTCTTTTTATCTCTCTCTCTCTCCATAATTTTCTTTATCTCCATCAATTTCGCAATCTTTCTATCTCTCCTTCAATTTATCTACATTAATTTCTCTCTCTCTCTTTGTCTCTCCATCTACTTTTCTCTTCGTCTCTCTCTTCCTCTTTCTGTCTTTATCTCTCTCTCTCTCTCTCTCTCTCTCTCTCTCTCTATCTATCTATCTATCTATCTATCTCTTTCTCTCTCACTCCCTCTCTTTCTCTTCCTCTCTCTGGAAGGATGATGGCTGGAGTGGCAGCTCGAGATGTGGACTGAGTTTCACACTTAGTTGTGTGGTATAAAAATTAGATCTACCCAGTTCAGAATGTGTACAAACAGTGAGATGAGAGAAAACGGCAGAATATGGAATGAGAGTAGATAACATATTTCTGCTGGCTAGATCTTATGAGGATTCCCAAACTCTACCTACAGCTGATTGGGCTGGCTGATCAGGTCTTAGCGCACTCCATAGCAGGAAAAATTCGTTTAAATGAACTCTAAACCAATCCTAGAAAGTGCGCAAAAAAAATTGAACCAAAAAAAAAAAAAAACGTAAAAAGTACAAATGAAAATAGTGGCTAATGATGTGTTCTAAATAGTTGCACAGACTGTAGGGCATCACGGTAGCCTAAACTTTATAAAACCATATTCGATTTAAAGTGAAACATCTGGATGAGACTGTGGAAAAGATGAGGGAAACCACTTTGCCAAACCTGGCCAGACCTTGTGATCGATCGTTTTAGATGAGGTACGACCAGTCCCAAGCAGCCGTCATACCGTCTTGTTGGCTGCACCGCCCTCCGCTAATCAGCTGTCAAATAGCACAGAATCAAAACAAATAATTTAAAGAATTTAATGGTATATCAACAAATAGCAACAGAGCCAACAAGTGAAATACGAAGCAAAATGAGAGAGAAAGCAACAAAAATATGACATTTAGTAAAGAGAGAAAATTTCATTTTTGTTTTGAATATTTAAAAAATTAGAAAAAAAGGCCTTAACAGCTCGATATAAATTGTAATATATCAACAGTAGTTAAGTATAAAAAAGTCAACAGCAACAGATGGTGATGCAGTAGCATGGAGTTGTAGGGGCAAAACTTACGAATACTTAAGGGAAGGCAACAGAAAAGCAAGACTTCCTCAAACTTTAGAATAGAATTAGAGGAGGTAGCGATCGAAGAACGTATTGCACAGTGAAGATACAGAGACACCATATGCCCTACTACATAGCCTTCTTTCATCACGGTAGGAAGTCAGTATTAACGGCAAATACAGGAACAACAGCAATAAAAACAGGAGTGATCGATCTTTCTCTGTCCTGTCTGCTTCTCTTTCTCACTCTCTTCCTCTCTCTCTCTTTCTCACTCTCTTCCTCACTCTCTTTCTCACTCTCTTTCTCACTCTCTTCCTCACTCTCTTCCTCACTCTCTTTCTCACTCTCTTTCTCACTCTCTTTCTCACTCTCTTCCTCACTCTCTTTCTCACTCTCTTTCTCACTCTCCTCCTCACTCTCTTTCTCACTCTCTTCCTCACTCTCTTCCTCAATCTCTTCCTCACTGTCTTTCTCACTCTCTTCCTCACTCTCTTCCTCACTCTCTTCCTCACTCTCTTTCTCACTCTCTTTCTCACTCTCTTCCTCACTCTCTTTCTCACTCTCTTTCTCACTCTCTTCCTCACTCTCTTTCTCACTCTCTTCCTCACTCTCTTCCTCAATCTCTTCCTCGCTGTCTTTCTCACTCTCTTCCTCACTCTCTTCCTCACTCTCTTTCTCACTCTCTTTCTCACTCTCTTCCTCACTCTCTTCCTCAATCTCTTCCTCACTGTCTTTCTCACTCTCTTTCTCACTCTCTTCCTCAATCTCTTCCTCACTCTCTTCCTCACTCTCTTCCTCACTCTCTTCCTCACTCTCTTCCTCACTCTCTTCCTCACTCTCTTCCTCACTCTCTTTCTCACTCTCTTTCTCACTCTCTTTCTCACTCTCTTCCTCACTCTCTTCCTCACTCTCTTTCTCACTCTCTTCCTCACTCTCTTCCTCACTCTCTTTCTCACTCTCGTTCTCACTCTCTTCCTCACTCTCTTCCTCACTCTCTTTCTCACTCTCGTTCTCACTCTCTTCCTCACTCTCTTTCTCACTCTCTTCCTCACTCTCTTTCTCACTCTCTTTCTCACTCTCCTTCTTTGCATTTATCTCTATATATTATCATTTTAGCTCTATTTCTCTCACTTTCTCTCTCTCTCTCCCCCCCCCTCTCTCTCTCTCTCTCTCTCTCTGTGTGTGTGTGTCTCTCTCTCTCTCTCTCTCTCTCTCTCTCTCTCTCTCTCTCTCTCTCTCTCTCTCTCTCTCTCTCTCTTCTATATATATATATATATATATATACATATATGTTACAAAAAAAATGTAACATATATGTTACAAAAAAAATGTAAATGAAAGAAAAAAAAAAAATATATATATATATATATATATATATATATATATATATTTTCTTTCCTTTACATTTTTTTTTTAATTTTATGCGATTCCTTACCAATTTCTCTACTTCCCTCTCTCTATATAAATCGCTATGTCTCTCTCGTTCTCTCTCTCTCTCTCTCTCTCTCTCTCTCTCTCTCTCTCTCTCTCTCTCTCTCTCTCTCTCTCTCTCTCTCTCTCTCTTTCCTACACATTCACATCTGATATAATTCAGAAATAAAAAAAACTAATATTATAATATTGTTGGGGATTCCGAAAACTAATGAAATGATATTGATCTACCTGAAAGCGGGTGCAAGGGAGGAAATTGATTCGTTTGATATCTGGGATAAGGACAGACCAAGTAAGGCCCTACCTGCTTTATAAAAGAAATTTCGCTTTCGTAGAAAATATCATCATATTCATCATCTGTATAATCATTCGTTTTGACGATCATCATCGACATTATCAACATCAATGTTACAATAATTATCCTCGTGGTTATCAGTACTGTCTTCAATGTTACAATCACAATCAATGTTACAATAATTATCCTCGTGGTTATCAGTACTGTCTTCAATGTTACAATAATTATCCTCGTGGTTATCAGTACTGTCTTCAATGTTACAATAATTATCCTCGTGGTTATCAGTACTGTCTTCAATGTTACAATAATTATCCTCGTGGTTATCAGTACTGTCTTCAATGTTACAATAATTATCCTCGTGGTTATCAGTACTGTCTTCAATGTTACAATAATTATCCTCGTGGTTATCAGTACTGTCTTCAATGTTACAATAATTATCCTCGTGGTTATCAGTACTGTCTTCAATGTTACAATAATTATCCTCGTGGTTATCAGTACTGTCTTCAATGTTACAATAATTATCCTCGTGGTTATCAGTACTGTCTTCAATGTTACAATAATTATCCTCGTGGTTATCAGTACTGTCTTCAATGTTACAATAATTATCCTCGTGGTTATCAGTACTGTCTTCAATGTTACAATAATTATCCTCGTGGTTATCAGTACTGTCTTCAATGTTACAATAATTATCCTCGTGGTTATCAGTACTGTCTTCATAACAAGCTGCGCCATGGCCTTTATTAACCTGTCATTAGACAATGTTGTTGTTGGTGTTGTTGTTGTTGTTTCAGTCTGCAACACCGCCCGGACATGTTCCGTTCCTGTTACTGTTCCGGTAACTTTTCTGGGTTTCGACGTTATTTCTGTTGTGCTGTTGTTGTTGTTGTTGCTGTACCATATAAATTTTTGTACTCATCATTATAGTGATCATCATCAAGACTAGCCTCAGCCTCAGGAACAGTACCATAACCTGCTACGTTATGGTTAATCCAGCTGGGGAGGAGGGCGCATAACAAGAATTTAATGGGACGCAGAAAAGCTTTTATCAGCTCTATTATACAATCTTTCTTTTCTGTCACTTTTTCAATTTTTTAGTCCATAACGCATTCTTAAAATTTTGTCTCTTTCATCTTCTTATCAACCTCCTTCTCCTCATCATCCTCTTCCTTCTCCTCTTCCTCCTCATTATTCTCTTAATCCTCCTCCTCCTCTTCCTCTTCCTGCTCCTCCTCCTCCTCCTCCTTCTCCTCTTCCTCCTCCTCCTCCTCCTCCTTCTTCTTCTTCTTCTTCTTCTTCTTCTTCTTCTTCTTCTTCTTCTTCTTCTTCTTCTTCTTCTTCTTCTTCTTCTTCTTCTTCTTCTTCTTCTTCTTCTTCTTCTTCTTCTTCTCCTTTATATTTACAGCAATTTTAAAACGTGTCACTTTCTGTCCATTTTCAATTCAAAGGATTTGATTTAACCGGTTAAACCAGTGCACAATAATCATAAAGACGCCAAATCTAGTAACAGCTGGGTTTATTGTTATCACAGCAAGAACCTACCATTAGAAAAGATGTTAGAACAGATCGGAGCGTTTAACCTCAAGGTGATACTGGGCTTCGTTTATAATTAGACACCCACATGCCGAATCGACTTGAAAAAATATCAAGATGACTAGATGTGTCCTGATGGGAGGTGGTGAGGGGGGAGAGAGGGAGAAGAGAAAGGGTGATGGAGGAGGGGGAGGAGGGAGAGAGGAGGGAAAGTGAATACTTGGAAGCTGGTGAGTAAAGAGAGAATAAATTGTCTGGATTTAGAGGAGTAGAGAAAAAGAACAGCTTTAGAATGGTACAGTCCTGGTCATCACCTTGTTTAGATCAGTGTTTTGTTGTTGTTGTTGTTGTTGTTGTTGTTGTTGTTGTTGTTGTTGTTGTTGTTGATGATGATGATGCTGTTGTTCTTGTAGTAGTTGTTGATGATGTTGTTCTTGTTGTAGTTGTTGATGTTGTTTTTATTGAGGTGCTAACAGGTGTACTTTACCTTTAAGTGTAAAGTGTTTTGCAGGTGTTAATTTTTAGTTTATTACTTGCTCTTTGTTTCACTTTTATTTATTTTTTTATTTTGTTATTTTTCATTTTTGCGTAACCAGTATATTTTAGTTATTTCATAGGGTTTTCTTACTCACATGCCATGTTTCAATATTGCCTATATTGTTAATTATTTGTTCATAATTGTACTGCTATCAGAGTATTATACTTGTTGCAATTTATTTGTTCTGTTCCATCATGAAAATAATTGTCGAACCAGATAGTGCAGCCGGTATAGCTTTCGACTATCAAGTAGAAAGTCGTGGGTTCGATTCCTGGCTGCAGTAACTGACGATGCCATCGAACCAGCTCTAACTCTGGCTTGACGAAAAGCCACCGTCTATGGCCGCCTAAGGGAGTTACAACCAACCAATTGGCCGCCTATGGGAGTTACAACCAATTGGCCGCCTAAGGGAGTTACAACCAACCAATTGGCCGCCTATAGGAGCTACAACCAGCCAATTGGCCGCCTATGGGAGTTACAACCAACCAATTGGCCACCTATGGGAGTTACAACCAGCCAATGGCCGCCTATGGGAGCTACAACCAGCCAATTGGCCGCCTATGGGAGTTACAACCAGCCAATTGGCCACCTAAGGGAGTTACAACCAGCCAATTGGCCGCCTATGGGAGTTACATCCAGCCAATTGGCCGCCCATGGGAGTTACAACCAACCAATTGGCCACCTATGGAGTTATAACCAGCCAATTGGCCACCTATGGGAGTTACAACCAATTGGCCGCCCATGGGAGTTACAACCAACAGATTGGCCGCCTATGGGAGTTACAACCAGCCAATTGGCTACCTATGTGAGTTACATCCAGCCAATCTAAATAAAGTGAGATTGAGATTCACGGCGGCAAATTTTTTAGTAACAGGAAACACATTGTCTTTTTATCAAAGATTTCTCTTACGCCAAGATGCGTTATTCATACGTTTATGGAATTTGGGTGATGTAATTCACTTTACAACAAAACTCGTCTCAAAGATCCCATAAACATTCAGTCAATGGGGTGATGTATTATATTTTCAAGGAAATTGCTGTAAAATAAGTGAGGATTGTAAAGAGGGGAAAAACCGGGCTAAAAGATGGCAGTGGTTGCGTTCCAGATGCTATGAGTCTCCCAGTTAATCAAAACTCGATAAAATACTTTCAGTTGAAAAACTTTCGAAGCAAAAAAGTTTAGGCGAAGTCAATGATAAGATTTTTATCTAGATTATCCAAGAGTACCAGACTCTGATCTAAACTTGTCTTCTCACATTCCATCAATTTCCCAATTCTACAACTCCGTTTGTACTGTGAGCTTAGGCAAGTCTCCTCCTTGGGCTGTCACCCCGAACACCCGTTATGAGACATCCCCAAGTCATGTGACTGTCATGTCTGCCACTCCCCCGCTGGGCTGATCACTCAAGGTCTCTGTTCAGAGCTTTGCTGCACTGGGGTTGTCAGTCACAGAGGGCAAAGGTGAACCTTAATTAGAGCCTGATAGTGAGGTCACTGACCCTAACGCGCACCCAAATCTATATTTCATGAGCCCTGCGACTGGCGTTATCTTCCCCTTCACCATGACACTCGCGCGCCACACACTGACTTCGTCAATCACACAACTGGTGACAGGTCCTGTCAGATGACTGACCGCTGACACCGCCCACACATACATTTACAAGCTTTACAGCTGGAGTGAGTGCTACTACTCGACATACACACACATGCAAACAGTTACACCTCCACACACCCTACGGCTTCCATTAATTTTGTAGCTGTGTGCTGATACTAGCAATTACAGAAGTCAAAGTTGGCGCTAATGTGATTCACAATGTGATAAGCTCACTGAAGGCATTGACAGATTTTACAAAAGTTTATTACAAGGATAATCGTGAGTTTAAGGCAGCCTTTCAGCTAATGCACAAATAAAATAAAAATTTCGCTAAAGTAGAACATTGCGTACCTGGCTTTTAATTTTATTTTATTTTTTTTTTAATATTTAATATTCAAGTAATAGGCGTGGTTCAAAGACAAGTATCCTGTGTTTGGGCCTCGTTCAACAAGTGCAGAGTATATTAATTTTTACAGAACGAAAAATAGTTAAAATCTGACTTCAAGAGAAGTATTTACTTTCCTAATCAATTTATTGACATATTGCACATTTTAAATTGGTGGCATTTTAGTCGCGTGGAACAATATCGTATTTAAATTTGGATTTTCTAATGATAATCTTGTTTTAACTTCGGCGAAGAAATTTTAGTCAGAGCATGTTGGATTTGTTTTGGAATTTTATTTTTTGAAGGGAAGGGATTGCGGTCTATGAGCGAATGTTGAATTCTAACGTTTATGACAGTGACATCCGTAAAGGATGTCGGTCAGGTCTGTTGTAAAACCTTTCATTCGATTTTAAACTAAACATTTTGTAGTTATAGCACTCCGGATTCCAAGGTTATCGCAGATTCCGACAAAAATTTTCGGAAAGCCTCACATTTCGAGATGACTGTTATAGTGAACACACATAAAGAGGATCAACGCAATCAGGCAATACCAGCAGATTCTGGGAATAAGTTTACACTTTCTAAAAATGGTAAAATGTGAATCAACTGTTTTCTCTCAAAGATAAATTATCATAAAAATATTGGTACATTGATGCTTTAACCATATGCATTTTAATACAAAGAATAAACACACAAACTACGATTCCCCGTGCTCTACATTTTATCTTCTGGATCTTTTCTTATGCTTGTGAAATCCCGTTGTTTGGGGTAATTATTACAGGGAGGTAACAAAGAGAGTTGTTTTAAAGCACAAAAGTTTGAATTATTCAAGGTATTTGACAAAAGCAAAATAATTTTATCTTTTCTTGAACTCAATACCATAAACCCTGGCCTATCTCTACACTCCCTCCAAAGGCAGTAAATACTGCTCTCTTTCTCCCGCATCCCTAGGGCAGAAGATTCTCGATGTTTCCGCGATGAATCTGTCGCTGCCCAGTGAGTGGTGCCGGGAGGCTCTACTGGGAAAGTTCCTACTGCTCGCTCGTGTGACGAGCTCTTACCACAGTGTTGTGTTCCTTAGTGAGATGTGAATCCAGGCCAGTCATCGCTAGCATTTGAAAGAGTCTGTTGTCCACTTCAATCTGTCGTGAATATTTTAATGGAATCTCTTTTGTTCTGACTTTACTCACCTAGAGCCTTATCATTAAATTTGTCATTGCCTTGAGCACCTGAGGTCAGTCAATGTATGGGAGCTGTTTTTTGATGTGGTAGTGGGGTTAAAAAACTGATTCATGTGTAAGCATTGGTTGGATGAAGTTTTGAGTTCTTTAGACAAGGTGTTACTCTTGCCTTCAGATTCCCTGTGGAGACCAGACGGAACAGAGGTCCCTATCGGTGATGATCATATAGAGTTAAGAACAGTAAGCGTCATTTATCCCTGTAATAATATTATTATACTTTAGAAACTTGTTTATCCATAGTCGCCTTGATGTAAGAAACTGCAGAACTTTACAACTTTAAATTATGTAGAACATTTTTATCTTTGCAAATGAAAGCTTCATGATATGGGGGTAATCCAATTTAGTCGTTATGGTGTTGTTGTTGATGATGATGTTTTTGTTTTTGTTTTGTTTTTGTTTTTTTTTTTGTTTTGTTTTTTGGGGGGGGTTGTTTTTTTGTAATGTTTTGTTTTGCTTTTGTTTGTTTGCTTTTTTTCGATAAATTAAACTTACTATTTGCCTTTTATTGTATCTGCATGTAATGTTTAGAATCCAGTTTCAATCTAGGCTTAAACTTCTTAAGTTTTTGTCGGTTTTTTTTTCGCCAAAAGGACTTTTTGAGGCTTGTTCAGAAAATTGATGAATCTCAGTCAGTATGAAGTATCTAAAACCTTTTCTCATTAGGGAAAATAATTTTATAAAGTTTACATGCTGAGCTCTACTTTCAGGTTAGTTTTTTTTTTTTTTTCCTTCTCATTTCTTGATTTGCATCGCAGCCAAAGACTTTTCACCGAGGATTCTAGACAATTCAAAAGGAGCAGTGCTATGGACCAATGCTCGGGGGTGTGCTAATTTTCAAGTCGGCAACAAAACAAAAAAAAAGATATTTTAAACGCGCAAATAAGAAAAGATATCCTGTAACAAAATAGTATAAAGGAAGACTTTGCAATACTTCTAATTGTTCAACAGACCTCATGACTTCTGATACAGGTAACAGTGTGAGTGTAGCTTGATTGTGATTCCGGGAATACTGGCATACGATTTTTTTTTTTTCAAACTTCTATGGAAAAAAAAATCTCTCTTGGATCTTGCTAGTGAACAAAATATCAACTTAAGATACGTTGTTCCTGTCTAGCTCTTAGCCTTGTGGTATTTTACGTGAAATGGTTCTGATGGGGAGCGGGGGGGGGGGGGGGGGGCGCCAAGGCGAAATTACAAAAAGGCGATGATAAGTTTTGTTAAATCAAATTGTGAGTATTGACTTGCTTCACGTCAAGGCAGTTTTTTGCAGTTCTAAAAATACTGAACAGGTAAAATTCCTCATTGAGTTCTTGCGAATTTTTTGGGGAAAAAAACAAAGTCCCAAGGAAGAAAACATATTATCTTCTATTTTGTGATTTATGTTGTGTTTTTACCTTATAGATTGAGAAAAGGGGCAAAAATGTGAGAACCAAAAGCTATTTTTAGTAAATTGGATCCTATGACTGATTGAGGAGAAGACCAAGCTATACAAACACTGGGAGTCTGTCTAGCTGGGGGGTGAGCCTAGTGATAACATAGGACCGAGACAGATAATGAGAAACTATGACATTTGGGATAAATACACAGCGCTTAACCCAAGCTGCTTAAAGGCGGTGGATAGGAGTAAAGTGAACGGCAAAGGAGAAAGAAAGGAAGAGAGATAAAGAAACTGTTTCATATATAACTATAGCGAGTGGAAAAGGGTGGCGATAGCAGCTTAAACTTGGGTAGACCTGTATAATCATGTTACCCACACTTCGCTCCGTATCCGATGATTTTTCACTCCATTTCGAGCAATACAACTATTATAGATTTCCTGTACTTCATTGGCTACACCAAGGCATTTGACAGAGTAAGACATGATGAGATAATCTCACAACTAACACAGTTGAAGATAGATGGAAAAGACCTACATGTGATTAAAAACATGTACTGGAAACAAAAAAGCAGCAATGCGAGTTGCGGAAATCAGCTCGTTTAAAAAAAATAAAAGCGAGGTGTTAGACAAAGATGTGTGCTTTCCAAAGACTTTTTTTTCTCTCTAAAATGAAGTTATTATGCGAAACCTAGAACCAGAGTTAAAGTAGGAGGGCACAAGGTAAACAACTAGAGACACACTGGTGTTGCTGTGTTAATTGGAGAAAACAAAGAAATCTTGCAACGATTCTTAGACAGTATTGGAGAACAAAGCAGAAAGAAAGGCTCAAAGACAGAAGTAATAGTCGTCAGTCCACAGATCAACATCTTTACAACGGGAATTAAATCGAGCAACGATTATTAGACAGTGTTTTAGGATAAAGAAAGAAAGTCAGAGGTAATGGTTGTCAGTCCACAGATCAACATCTTTATCAACGGGAATTAAATCGAGCAACGATTATTAGACAGAGTTTTAGGATAAAGAAAGAAAGTCAGAGGTAATGGTTGTCAGTCAAAACAACGAGTTTCCACAGATCAACATCTTTATCAAAGGAAATAAAATCAAGCAAAGAGATCAATTCAAATACTTGGGTACTTTAATATCAAGTGATGGACGCAACAACACTGAAATTGCATAAAAGAGTAGAGCAAGCAAAAAAAGTTTCCAGAGAATGAAATCGGTACTAACAAATAAACACATCTCCATCCACACATGACTAAGAGTCCTGGAGTGATATATCTATATTGGCCTCATTCTGATTAATGGATGTCAGGCCTGGACTATTTCACGACAGTTACTGAAGAGACTGGGAGCAACAGAAATGTGGTTTCTACAGAAAAAACTACAACTCTCGTGGACTTAAATGAAATCTCTCATGCTCTCTCTCTCTTTCTCTCTCTCTCTCTCTCTCTCTCTCTCTCTCTCTCTCTCTCTCTCTCTCTCTCTCTCTCTCTCTCTCTCTGTCTCTCTCTCTCTGTCTCTCTCTCTTTCTCTCTCTTTTTCTCTCTCTCCCTCCCACTCTCTCTCTCTTTCTTTATCTCTCTTCCTCTCTCTCTCTCTCTCTCTCTCTCTCTCTCTCTCTCTCTCTCTCTCTCTCTCTCTCTCTCTCTCTCTCTCTCTCTCTCTCTCTCTCTCTCCTTTCTCTTTATCTCTTTTCCTCTCTCTATTTCTCTTTTTCACTTCCTATCTCTATTTCTCTTTTTCACTTCCTATCTCTCATAGCTCTCTCTTTTTCTCTTTTTCTCTTTCTCTAATTATCTCTCTCCTAGTTCTCTCTCTCCCTCTCTCTCTCTCTCTCTCTCTCTCTCTCTCTCTCTCTCTCTCTCTCTCTCTCTCTCTCTTTCTCTCTCTCTCTCTCTCTCTTATTCTTTATTCGCACTATCAATCGCCTCGGTAACTTTTAATGCTTTCCTGAAAAGGAAAGATGGGCTAAGGATGTTAAGATATCCAGTACAGCATGGAGGAGCCGGCACTGTATCAAGTTTCACCTTCGATCTGACTGCGCAGACGCAGCTAGCGCGGTAGGTTTTGCTAGACAAATTCCATCACTTTGCCTCTTCCGGCCAGATGACGGGATTTATTCTCTTAAAAATAAAACGAGTAACAGTAACACTATGATGCATATTGATAGATTTTTTTAAAGATTCTTTTCGTCTCTTAATTTTTCTACAAGCATATTACTATTTAGTCTTATGCTAGTCCGTTTGCCTGATGATGTAATAGGGTGTGTCACCAAAGTGTTTCATCATTAACAAAACTTGCAATGAATAGGGGTTTGCTTATAGAGTAAAATAAAAGAATCCATACTTTTCCATAGATTTATTTTTTTTAATAAGGAAATGTACGTTCTCTCTTCACTTAGGGTTAGGGGTCAAAGTTCGAAACACAAATCAATGTAGTTCGAATCAAGTCATCGACAGCTCGCCTTGGTTATCGCCTACGGTGCTATCAATACATGTATTATTAATTTTGATCCTAGGAACTTTATATGTTTTAAACTAAAAATCAGGACCTGGCGCTAACTATTTTAAACTTTTTCGTTTTCTTTCGTTTTGTTTTGCAATATTTTGAGGGTATGTTTATTTGGTTTTGTTTGATTTTGTATTTGTTTTATTGTTGTTGTTGTTGTTGTTGTTGTTGTTTTTCTTGTTGTTTTTTGGGGGTTTTTTTATTTTGCTGCTGCTGCTGTTGTTGTTCTTATTTTCGTTTTTGGTTGGTTTTTTTTTTTTTTTTTTGGTCACAACAAAAATTTCATTTATTGCCTAAAATATAGGGCATTATTTCCTGAAAGCCTGAATTAAATCTTGGTATTTTAAAAACAAATTTTGCTAGCTTCTTTTGTTTCTCTTTTTTTTTTTCTTTTGTTCCTTTATTGTTGTTTTTCTTCAATTTTGGAGTAATCTTTGTTTTATTTTTTGGTTTGTTTTATTTGTTTTGTTGTTGTTTTAGGGTGAGGGTATTTATTGTTTGTGTGTGTGTTTGTGTGTGTGTGTGTGTGTGTCTTGGAGGATTTTTTTTCTTTATCAGAGGAAATAAGAGTTTCCGAGCATTTGAAAAGAACAAGGCTAATTTGTAACTAAGACGCTGCCAATTTAGTGCGCAGCTGAAAAATGAAAGATTCCAACAGTTTTAAATTATCTTTTAGTTAAATTGAACGTCCATGGAAGAAGATGCAACTGTTAAGTATAAGACAGTTGGAGGTCGAGGGCGCATTGCGTTCGCAATGAGAGAAATGTGTGAGGAGAGGGCTCGGCCAAGCTCGACCTGTGAAAGGGAACACCAGCACCTGGCCAGAATCATCTAGAAACTTGACGCTTGCTGGGAAGATTGCGCGGTTTAATTTACCGCTGCAGCTTCCCTGCGCGCTGATTGGTTGGTAACATTACAATCCTGGACGGGATTGCCGGGACACAGTGATTGGGTCAAGACCGAGCAACGCCGCACAAGTTCCGCTTGTTGGGCTCTCAGCAGACGACCTGTGGTTGTTCTCTTTCTTCAGTTTTCTCTCTGCACGGTAGAGCGTTACAGTTTGAATGAGATAATGTTTAACTTTCATTCTCTTGGCTGTAAGAATTTTCTTTACATCATATGATATTTTTTGTAGTTTAGTCTCGTGCACTATCAGTGAGCGCTGGTGGCAGAATCTCAAAATTTGCTCAAACTTGCCGTTGCGGTTGCGGATTAGAACAATATTTTTTTTCTGGACGCAACAACAACCGATTTTCTGAAAGCAACAATTTTCACACTTTTCTATCCCTAAAGCTCTTGTTTAATAGGATAGACTTGGAACAGCTTTGAGAATTATTATAGTACCGGGTATATAAATGATGCTTTAAAATTATTTGCTACGAGGTCCGTTTCATAAGTAAGTTTCCCTACTCCATAAAATCAAAACCGTCTAAGCTATATGTACATGAAATTTGGCACACTGAAGGATCAAACCTTTTGGGAATTCGCAATGAAATTTTGTGGCTCTATGTTGAACGGATACAAAATAGCATTTACTTTTCTGAAGTCCGTTGGAGCAAAATGGCCGGCATAATAGAAAGCTCACCGGCACACCAAAATTTTTCAAGATATGACATCCGTGTCATCATAAAATTTTCTGTTATTTTGGGAAAAGATGCATCATGCATTCACAAAGATCTAGTGACTGTTTTAAGAGAAAATGCTCCTTCTATTCAGACGGTAAGAAAGTGGGTAAAAGCTGTTTCAGAGGGACGAGATGACATGGAAGATGAACCTCGTCCTGGCCGACCTGTGACAGCATGCGGGGATGCAAACATTTCTAAAGTTCTCGTTTCATTGAGTGATGACAGACGAAAAACTTGTGAGGAGATTTCTACGGAAACATCGATGTCTAGAACGTCCGTGTTTACAGTTCTAACCAACAAACTGAATAAGAAGAAGAAGTTTTCAAAATGGGTTTCACATTTGCTGACAGATGAGCAGAAGGAGTCAAGGGTCAATTTTTCCAGAAACTTTTTGCGGAGATTTCAAACTGAGCAAAATGACTTTTTGGGTCGGATAATTACCGGTGATGAGACTTGGGTGTATTCCTGGGATCCTGAAACAAAGCGGCAGTCAGCCGAATGGAGAGACTTTGATGAGCCTCGACCAGAGAAAGTTCGACGCAAACAAGGGGCTCTCAAGGTCATGCACATGATCTTTTTTGACATGAATGGTGTGATTCTGCGCTGGCCTGTACCTATAGGCATCACAATCAATGCACAGTACTACAAGAAGGTGCTGCAAGACAAACTTAGACCTGCCATTCGAAAGAAACGACCCGGGCTGTTGGAGTCAGTCATCTTGTTTCACCACGACAATGCGCCAGTCCATACGGCCCGGGCAGTGACAGACGTTTTGGCTGGCTACAAGTGGGAACTGCTGGAGCATCCTCGCTATTCACCTGACCTTGCTCCCTGTGATTTTCACCTATTCCCTAAAATGAAAGAACATCTTCGCGGCCAGCGATTTGAAACAGAAGAGGACATTATTCAGGCTACGAAAGTAGCAATAAAGAACCTGGACAAATGTTCTTACGTCACTGCATTTAAAGACTGGTTACAACGGATAGAGAAATGCGCCAACAATGGTGGATGTTACGTTGAATAGGTCAGGTATTAAAGGCAATCTGTGCCAAATTTCAACATCTTATGTATAACATATCGATATTGGCAATATCTTCACATACGAGGACCTAGAATATATCGAAATTGCCAAATCTTTACAGACGAAGAGTTAGAGGATATCGTCATTGTCAATATCGTCACAGACGAGGAGCTTGAACATATCGACATTGTCAATATATTCACAGAAGAGGAGCTTGCACATATCGACATGGTCGATATATTCACAGACGAGGAGCTTGAACATATCGACATGGTCGATATATTCACAGACGAGGAGCTTGAACATATCGACATTGACAATATCTCGAAGAGCGTGCAGGCTAGCTTCACAATCTCAGAGACAGCTATACTGACACACCTTGTCTTGGTGGTAGCATTGTGCAGCGGTGAGCACTTCATCTAAAAGAGAGCAGATTTCAAATATTTATCGGTAGAAACGAATGGTGAAAAATACCTTACAGTAAAAATCGAGTCGGATATATTCTGTGATCCAGACTTCTATGATGACATCATCAGCGACTGTCATGGCTACGAATCAATCCATTTTTTTTTTGTTTAATTTGAACTATGTTTCATCCTCTCTTAAATAAAATTTAAAAGTTTGAACTGCATTTCTCTCTGTGTTGCTATAAATTTGGTAAGAAAAAGTTCGCCCCTACTCCAACGTCATTTCCTGAATACATAACATTTTTACAACATTGGACTAAAAGTTCGCCCCTACTCCAACGTCATTTCTTGAATACCTAACATTTTTACAACATTGGACAAAAAGTTCGCCTCTACTCCAACGTCATTTCCTAAATACCTAACATTTTTACAACATTGGACTAAAAGTTCGCCCCTACTCCAACGTCATTTCCTGAATACATAACATTTTTACAACATTGGACTAAAAGTTCGCCCCTACTCCAACGCCATTTCCTGAATACCTAACATTTTTACAACATTGGACTAAACGTTCACCCCTGAACTCCCACACTTTTAAACTGGACTTGAGAAAAGTTAGTACGTGTATTTTCTTCTCTATTCCATGCTTTAAGTAAAACTGTTATTGCACCAAGAGGTAAAACGAGAGGTCAACACACATCCTCTCTGTCACACCAAAACATGGAGAAGTCAACACTGACCTGCAGTGTCCTGATACAAACCATGCTACGGTGAAGGTCAGAAAATATCAGTGAGAAAATACAGTCATTTTAAAGCGTTTCAGGCACGAACACTTCATCATCACATGTGAGGTAGAGATTAAAAGAAATCCTAATAATTCTACTTAAATAGATGAAATAGAGTTTGATACATGAATAAGTTATCATAACTGTATAATGTATTACAAGCAAATAGTCTTATGGAAAAGCCGACAAATATTATCATAAATTACAGCTTAAAATATTGGGGAAGGCCCTGGCTATCAACATCTTATATTTCATGCTACATGCCTGGATATTGAACTTGTCAAGAGAACTGACCCATAAGTTTGTTGCCGGTCAAGAGAGCAAGAAGTGGACAAAACAATAACCTGTGTTTATTTATAGCAGATGGGCATGGTCAAACAATCGATAAACTATAATTATCATCCTGGTGGTATTGTGACCGTACGGGCTGGATCTCAGGCATCGCTTTGAAACAGGGAGAGAGACGGACAGATAGACAGGACAGGCAGACTAGGCAGACAAACAGCCAGACATGGAAAATAAGGCAGAGACACAGAGACAATGACAGAGCGGCAGTTGGAGCGAAAGGAAAGACTGACGGATACACAGCCAGACAGAAAGTGACGAAAATTACTCGAACTGTAACGCACTGTTCCTCTGTCGTGCCATTCTGACAACCCAATTCCAGCATCATGAACGGCGTGTCCCTCCAGATCACTCACCAGGAACGTTAGTAGGACAAGTAGTAATTACCATGAAGTAAAAGCTTTGTCAGACCAACGGTCTCTTGTTTCAACTACAATTATTGGTTGAAAGTTCCCTCACTCACAACAGCCCCCTTGGGTTCTATGGAAACCACGGGGAAGATCCGTGTTTATTACAGCTGCTCACTCAGAGGCGCTTATTCAATATGCCAGGTGAAGAACATAGCAATCAGGGAGACTCATTGGGTTGCCGATTAAGTGTGCTGATTCAGCTAATTTAGTTCTTCAAAGTGAAGTCCAATTTTGTCACAGTCATTTGTTTTTGTAAAATAGTTTAAAACGAAACCGAAAAAAAAATAAGAATAAATTTCAAGGGAAATGTACAATTTTCTGTTAAATGTGGTCTTTCTTAATACAACTCACCTGGTTTTCGTTGGCTTTGACTTGGCATTGTGTAGAAAACTGAGCACTGGACATGAAGTCACAATTCCTCTCTATCAAATGAGCTTATCCCGCTGTTCCAAGTTTTATTACAGAAAACTTGTTTTATCAAGCGTGTGAGATTTTTTCTAAAATTTTAGCAAGATTAAAAACTGCTATTTTGTGTTGAAATCAGATCTGAAGATAATTATCATTTTGGTTATTTAAAAGAAACACTTGGTACATTTTGTGGAGTTAAGAGATATGCCGTTTCCCTCTAAACACTTCGGCTATGAAATTAATTATTAGATTTTTTTTTATTTATTTATTTTTGAAAACGAAACACACAATAAAATTACTGCCCTCTCTTCAGACTGAAAGTGACAATCCTTTTTTATTTATAACCAGAGACAAAAAAATCCCTGCTTTTAAGAACTTCATTGAATTTCTTGAGATTGTAAGATTAAGTTTCTAGCCACAACATGGGGATCACACAGAAGCAGTCACAAGCAGCATTCACGCGGTAACTGTTTCGGTTTTTGTTTTTAATAAAGGGAAGAAAATTCATTTCCCCTGTGTTGTAAACAATAGTCTTCTGGTGGAATATTGTGAAGAATAATTTCCTAAAAGTTGATTATGACAATTATTTTACTACTACTAGCACATTCTCGAAAGTTTTCACACAAAAAAAATTAATCAAAAATGTTACTGTCTAGAAGCAGAAGATTAAAATTCATGAGAAATCGGAAAAAAAAAATTTTTGTGGTACTTAACAGATTTCCTTTCTCTTACAGTAAAAGTTATATATATTTTTTTTTAATTCCTGTTAAGTCAAAAGATATAAACACAATTGAGTTTGAAAATTGTCTGTTTTAATAAAAACGCGAGGTTTGTCTGCTCCTCAGTTCTCTCTACTCTACTAGTCCTAATGCATCGCATAGACTAGGCATTGATTAGGCTGGCTTCGTCAATTATTGCTTTATAGCATTAAAAAGATACTTTGTATATCTTTAGATCTAGCTCTAGCATAATGAAAGATGGCAGTTGGGGTAATTTCCTAAGGCCTCAGTTTATAACGGAAAAGCGTCTATTTCAGGCCGTTATTAAGGTAAAAATTGTCATTTGTTTCTTCATTTTTGTGCATTGAGAAGTATGGAAAGATTGTTGACTTCAGCTTAAATTTAAGAAGGAAACTAGCCACTCCAGTTGTTCCAAGCTTTACTAGATTCTAGATCTAGCCTCGGTTTTCTTTCCAAGGCATGGACTGAGTTCGAGCTCCTCCCTGGCTCGGAGGATTCTAGAGTCTGAGGTTCGTTGCGAGGGCAAAGTCTCGCCCTGGCATGGTTGCCGAAACTTGAGGACCCAGATCTAGTCGAGTCATGACACGAATGGGCGGATCAGAGAAAAGAAAATCGGATCTCCTGTCTCTGATCAAGATTGTTTTCATTACATCGAATATGATAACAGGTATGAAACAAACGATCGTGAATATTGTTAATTTTCAACTCCTGGGAGAAAACTAGTAGAAAATAGGTTATATTGGAGCAAGTGGGGCATGGAATGAAAGGTGGTGTGCGGGGCCAATCAGAACAGTCATGTTCCTTCCGTGCCAGATGCATTCCCAGTGTTGGTGACTAGAGAGAACGACAGAAGGAGAGGAGATAGAGAGGGAGATAGAAAGAGAGGGGGGAGAGAGGAGATAGACAGGGAAAGAGGAGTTAGAGAGAGAGAGAGAGAGAGAGAGAGAGAGAGAGAGAGAGAGAGAGAGAGGAGAAGTGAGTCACGACCTTCAGAGAGGTGTGCATTAGTGATGAATTGAGAGATGGAGGGACGGAAAGATAGAGAAAACAAGAATAAATCAGAGGGGAGGGAGAAAGGGAGGACTATTTGGTGACTGGGTGAGAGTGAAAGAAAGATTAATAGAGAGAAACTAGGAAAAGATGTAGTGAAAGACAAAGGCACACGGAAAGACCAGCGCCTTCTCCAAGTTGAGCGGAAATTGATATCATAAGCGAGGTTGTATAGAACTCTCCCCTTCCTACCATCTTTCTCTTCACGGTCGGGGAGAGCCAAAGAAATCGCCCAAGCCCGTATGTGGGAGGTAATGATTAAGTGGAATGCAAAATTACTGCCCTTTCGATCGTTATTTCTGTTGTAAATTACATGATATTCTTCACGGGAAACTGCGAGAAGTAATGCAATTATAGCAATGTACCTCTGTGCAGATAAAATTTGTATTAGTAATGATATAAAGGCCTATCAATCTGTAAATAGCACAACCAATGACCATATTTTCTATCAAGGTCTTCTCGCCCTTGAATTTTAGCTCTGAGACCTACAGAATATTCAATAAATATAATAAAGGCTTTGCATTTTTCTTTAACAGTATTCGATAACCAATATTTTTGTTTCAATATGTAGTGAAAATATGGGACCGAAAATTTTTTTTTTCTTGAAACGCTTTGATGATGCTGGGTAATTGCTAATTGTACACTTTCCCTAACAACCATAGGCGAAAAGTGGCAGGCATTCATTTATGTACAATAAAATGACAATGGAAGTTTAAAATGCTAGGCCTACTTGTTACTGGCTAAACAGTTCACTGCTTTCGAGTTTTATTGAAGGATTTTTCCGAAAGCTCGGTAATAGCTAGAAATTCTCGTAACAACAACTAAGAGGTTTTTTTGTCATGCAGAAATTTTATGCTTTTTACATTACTTACATAATAATAGGCCTTTATAAGAATGTACTGTTAGGTTGGAATTTTTAAAAAATCTATTATGTTGCATTCACCTTTTGAGGAAATTCCACATCTAATAATAAAAAGTCTTAAATAAATAAATATATATATATATATATATATATATATATATATATATATATTTATATATATATGTATATATATAATATATAACATACCATGAAGGTTGGCTAATAAAACCTGGTCTCAATTGGGCATCTAAATCTAGAAAGATACATGGCAAAGATCTAGAACCAATCAGAAGAGTGCGGTTATAATTTTTAATCATTCAAAAATGATACTTAGTCTTAGTAGGCTATGCATGTCTGCAGTGCATTAGTCTTAGGAACCTCTCCAAAGGGAGAAACCGGAAAGTTAGAATCTTCGGGCCCTTCGAGCTTCGTTTCAAACGTGACGCTCCTTCTTACAAATCTTCCAGGCTTCACAGGGATGTTTGTATAGATCTCGTTGTTTGTATAGATCTAGTGCGAACTCAATGGAAACATGGTGAAGCTGATTCTGTTGGTTTCAACCTGGCAATCTAACTGGCCAAGAAACCGAATACATAGAAGCCAGGTTGAGAGCTGAGTAGAGGAGTCTAAGAAGAGAATGCATAGAAGAGAATACTGAAACAGAGAGGCACAAAGAAAGAAGGGCAGATAGAGAAGGAATAAGAGAGAGCAAGCGAGAGGGATAAATCAATTACTCTTCGATACTCAAGATGCGAGCTGGTCGTGTTCAGTTGGGACTTCTTGTCTTGTCTAAAATGGATTAAAATTGATGAGTTGAACCATGGGAGAGAAGCGAGAGGGTCTGAAGGTCAATGGCTGACTCTCACGCAGGCCAGGCCGGTTCAGAATTGAAAATGCTAATAATGTAATATGGCCAGGTTTCTCCCTGAAACACTAATCTTCCTTCTCTTAGCCTCTCTTCTTTTCAGATTGTTCTTTTTAATTTTTTGGATGATTCATATAAATTTTCTGCCCCTTATACACAAGGAGAACTGCTAAAAAAAAGAGGAAGAATACTGAAGAAGGAGATGAATAGAGAAGAACAACAACAAACAAACAGTTTCAAGAACAAGGTGTGTGTGAGAGGGGAGGGGAGTAGGCCTATTCTTTAAACGAGATCATCTCATGGTCTGAAAAAGTACTAATTAAATCAAATAGGCGTAGAGTAAGACCTGTGTGAGGTAAGCAGAATTTTTTGAAAAAGTAAAACGTTAAATATGGAATGAGAATCAAATATAGATCTGAGCTGATAGCAACACCAAGATACACTTTGGATACCGGTATCTTCAATTCTCTACAGTGTGTTAGAGTAATATTGACTTTTTTTTTTTTTGTAATAAAAGAAAATAATCTGGCGCGGCTAGCAACTGGAGAAAATTTACTGCGGTGAGCAAAGAGAAACTGTGCAGTGCGCAAATGCCTGGTGAATTTTTATATCAACCTGAAGGTCATACAGCGGAGCCAATCATAGAGGTCATCACAATCTGAACACCACAAGCAGAATCTTTCTACATGGACCATGTTTCTAAACTGTACAAACCGATTGATCAATTTTTCGTGTCGCGTAAAAATCAGGTAATTATATTGGCAGTCGTGCATAAAAAAAATACAAGAAAGGGTACTATTATTTTATTTGTTATGGTGATCACATTGGCAGATTTCAATGGGGAAGACAGATGGTTCTGGTCCGACTCCTGGCGTTCTGGTGGCTGATAAACCAGAAGCTGGACAAAACATGCTTGACCATGACGACTACCGGTACAACTAAGGGAGGGTGGAGTCTACGACTAGACTGACCTAGCTCTTGAATTTGTGGCCTCCATAGCCTCTCTCCGAGTCTTCAAAAAAAAAAAAGGTTGGTCAAGGCAACTATTTCAGACAATATAGCAATGGTTAGTTGAGGTCAATTTGGAAGCTACCGAGGACACCGTCTAAATGTTTTTAAGATGTTGTGGTAGTGTTTCTCCTTCACATGGGCATTTAATATTGCCCCGTCAGCACTAATGTTAGCACCCCAAATGTAACTATTATTGGTAAACAAAACACGACTCATAATCTTACAGTCAAGGACTTACTAGCACTACATGTTAGCATGTTAGATAATTGATACACCATAGACTATCTTATAGTCTCTTGAAAGCAATTGTTGATACGATGGCGCACTCTACAATTTGTGAGTTGAAGAACTGTCTCTTGTTAAAAGCCGTTACGACCAAGTTTCGTTCGTGCGTTATTGACTAAATTGTCCGGCATATTAATACGATGAAAGTTGTGAAACCTTAATTACTAATTAGGTCAAAGCTAAAATATAATTACTGTTTATCCTTGGAAACTGACTTTTCAGACTTTTCCAATATGGATTGTTTCAGAGCCTACCCTTTAACGGCCAGCCCGTTATTCACAGGGTATTTTATTATTTTTATTACTATGGTCTAGATCTGGATTGATCTTTGGTTCATTCTACTCGAATTGATATATTGTTTATTTTTATCAGGTAGGCCTACCTTATCCTTTACGGTTTTACAGCCTTAGATATAGAATTAGCTTTGCAACTAGATTGAAGTTGAAAGAATGGCTGGCTAAAATGAGATCATAATCATCTTAGGATGTCGCCAGTTATAGCATATCTAATTATCTTCAGGTATAGGCCATCTGCTTTACCGGTACCGTACTTCATTTCTTTTTAGCTCACGAATAATTTGAAAGCTGCGAATAATTATTTAAGTTTATCCGTGTTTTAACCCCTGACTTATGATAAAAGCAAATAAGCCATAACGAAGCTGTCATAAACCGCAGATTTTAGTCAATAATATAGTGTACAGTCATATATCTTGTTCCCGATGTCAGGCAAGAGAATTATGACTGTATTGAATAAGGAGCTCTTTGCTCCAAGGTCCATGGTTTAAAAAAAATTAAACTTTACTCCACAAAGAGTTCACCTCAAACTCATATCCGTTTTCGGTTTCAAATCGAAAATAAAGGGAGAACCATGATGATCTAAACTTGATCTTTTAACACTTTTCTCCACATGTAAGTAATGCTTAACTGCCTCCCTTCTGCCCAAATATATTTGGTGTAATTATAGCTCTACATCCAAGTTCTCATCATTACCTCTAGGAGTAGAACTAGAGATTTAAATCTTTATAGATCTAGATCTAGATTCCCTGCTATCATCATATCAGCAAGAAAAAAATTGAACAACTTATTTATCTCTGTCCGATTGACATCACTTTCATTATAATCAAATGCATAACAAGTTTATGGAGAATAATTTCTACACCTTGGTTGAAATTTGCAGCAAAATCAACAACTAAAGGTCTCAAAAGTTTTAGTTTAAGAATGATTTCCTAATTGTATTTAGTAGGTGAATCTCTTCGCGTTTAGGCCTAATACTGTACTAAAACTATTAATATTGAACCCAAATTTAAACAAAGAAACAAGAACTGGGAATCTCAATGCTCGAGTGAAGATGGCCCATGCATGGAGAGAAATATATAGGACTGAGCACACGGAGAATCCCTGTGCCCAGGGAATAAATAGTGAAACTGAATCTGAAACAATTCATTAAGGTCTAGAACTATTTATGTTTCTTTTAATCTTAAACATATTGAGAGTGCAGGAATTCTAGATGTCTAGAATATATAGAATCTAGAATTTAAATCCCAGGTACACGAAAGCCTTAAAGTGAAGTAAAATTGGATTTATCCAGACTTAAGTTCTATTTCTAGATCTAGATTTGACCCATCGGAAAATTATATTTTCAAAAGTATTATTTGCGAGAAATAAAACCTTCATATCCATGTTCAGCATATCAAATTCATTAAGAAAAATAGTTTTAAAGCTTAAAGTAAGTTGGGTTGATAACTGCAATAATAGCGACCCATCCTTTTGACATTGAAAATCATCAAAATGGAATGTATCCTTGAATTATTTGATAGCGACACAAGCCATACACAGCCTATATATCAAAGAATATACTGCCTACTCAAGAATATTTTGATTTTTATAAACTTACGAAATCTTTGAAAACAGCATATAATGATAACATTTCATAATTCATGATAATAGAATTAAATATAGGTATGTAATAAAATAAAATGCCTTGATTTAGCTGTTCAACAAACTGAAGTGCAGTTAAGTTCAGTTTATACTTTACATAGGCTCTGCGTGTATAAACTCTCTTTAACTTTACAACAAACACAAGCTAAAATTTCGGAGAATACAAATTTATACATCTTAACTCAGTCCCACCCAAAGTCACACAGCTCAGATAAAGCTGCGACTGTTAGAGAAGGGACATTATTCCCATAGAAAGAACAAACATGATTTATATTTTTTTGTAAACATAACAATCAAACAAAACAATATATAAAATTATGAAATAAACTGGGGGAAAAAATAGTGGTCTTTTAATTTTTGATAATAAAACAAGCTTTAACGTTTATGACAAAAAACATTTTTCAGAGACTTCTCTGTCATTACATGCTGATTCGACCACCATTCAGTTATTTCACCGTCAACACCCCACTCACTCCACCACCATCTCTACATCATAATCTGACTCCTGATCTTAAATGGGCAATGGTCATTATTTTCATCCTAATGGCTAATTCTAGTAATTGTAAGGATAATCATGCAGATAATAACAATAAACAGTTTCTGTATACCCATGAGAAGATTAATCGATTATCCATTCCAACTCAAGTTTAGATCTAGCCTAGGTCTTGAAATTGCCAAGAACCTACGACAAAAATGGTTAGTTTCAAAGCGTGTCACTAGATGTAACTCTAGTCCAAAAACAAAACTCAAGTAACCAATATAAAGTTTAAAATGTCTTGTAATTGTAAATGAGGTTTACTCTCGTGAGATTTCCAGTAGTAAGAAGGAAACAAAGTAGACACCTATGCTAGACACCCAGAAAGTAAAAATGAAAGGGCAATGATTGGCGGTATAGGTACACAATATAGTCAATAGTGATCCACATGGGTGACAGTGGGCAATATAGGTAGGGGTGGAATTAAACCTTTTGGAGTTTTTTTAGCAACAGTACGGTGCAGCAAATGTAATCTTGCATAGTGCTCACCAGGTGATTCAAATGTAGGAGTAGAATTGCAGTGCTGGCAGAGCAAAGTTGCTGTTTTTGTGCTGTCCATCATTTAATTACGACATAGCCTTTATTTGGGCTTCTGTTGTCAAAACTATCCATTTTTTATACTTTTATGTGTTATGGTAAGACAGAGATATATATGTATAGGGTTTGAAAAAAATGAGGTTTTCAAAGACACATGAAAGAATGAAGAAAGGATTTTGTTGAAATTGTGAACCAAATGAAAATTAAGAATTTCAGTTAAAAGAAAAACATAAGAAATGAATTTAGAGATCAAGCAGGAAAATGCCTATAAATTCTAATACTTAACTCAATTTTTTTTCTGTTTTGAACTTTAACCCCTTGACTGCTACACAATTTTCCCCGCCCCATGGTAGGGAAATTTTTGTGAGGATATGGATATGCCCGTCATGTAAAAATTTGTTACAACTCTAGATCTAGAAATAGTAGCGATAGATACCAGAGACTAAACATCAAAGGCAAAGCCATGGCTTGCTAGTTAATATCTAGATCTAGTCAAGACTGATGCTCTTCCATACAATATGGGCTAGATCTAGATTCTACAAGCCGCACAGGAACAGCTTTGTGTGTGTTTCACATGTGTTTTATGTTAAACGGTCTTTGTCCAGATTCGATGATACCATGAGCTGTTAAAAGTTTTGGGAAAACTTCACCTTTCCAGTGATACTATTTTTATCCTTTGAAAACCGAAACTGATTTTCAATGCGGCGAAAAAAAACTTGCTATATTGAGCATGTATAGTGTACGTACAAAGTGATGGGACACCATTCAGACAGGGAGGTACAATATACGTACACAGCACAAGGAAGTGCTTAAAACCGGAAAAAAATTCTTGTTTTTAAATAAAACGTAGATAGACACATTTCTTAATTTTTAATTATTCTTTTTATATTCTTTGCGTAGTTTAGCATAAATAATATGAAAATAATTAGCTTGATATATTGCATATGTATTCAAAATGGCCGAAAATGAGTAAGCATTTATTTAATGTGAGTGACAATCATGTAGAGAATCAACAAATACATTGCTTGGAGTTGAATTCATCTGTAACTATTATTATTTACCCAGAATGGCAACAAGTTCGAAAGTCAACAGTGAAATCCCTGAGGCTTTGTCCCTTTTAAGAGAAATTAAAAAGTCCAGTGGAGAATGTTTACAGCATATACGGGCACTAACAGCAAAAATTCAAGAGAACCCAAAGTCTTCCCATGTAAGTAACTAAGTGTGAAAATTGTCTGTACTATTGATTATTTTTTTCTGGTCCATTATTATTGTTTATTATAGTAAAGGTTTTAAGTTGTTTTTTGTGGCGGATATTGTCAAAATTTTTGCTTTGTCTTAATGAAATGATCCTGTAAGTAGTAATTTATTTTTGTTTTTTTCAAGACATCAAACTCTGTAGTATTGCGTAATTTTCATACTTTAAGAAGAAGGAAAAAAGTGTTTTCCTGACCCTGCAAAAGAATTGATGTAATCAGTCTTTTGGTATAAACTTCTAATTTTGCATGATAAATATAATCATTGAATTTTCAATTTCTACCAAATCCTGCAAGGGCTTGAGCTTTCTTGATGTGAAGAACCAGTTGATGGGCAGCTATATGGCTAATCTGGCTTTGTTGATGGACAAAAAGACAAGTGGTCAGTCTATCAGGAATGACTTAAGCATCGGCAGACTGATAGAAATCAGAACTGTAAGTGTTGTCTGATGTTGTCATATAGAGCAGCAAGATCTTTCCTTTTACCTCAAATCAATTAAAATTACTGTGATTCATCGATGTTTCATATTTTATTCTTATGAATGCATTTGAGGGATGAAACAATAATTTTAGAAAGATTTGTCATGCAAACAAAAGCTGAATTTCAGAATGTTTGTCTTTTGTTTCTTCTGAAAATTTCAACAGGTCCTAGAGAAAATGCGACCTATTGAACACAAGTTGAAATATCAAATCAACAAGGTCATTACAACCTTCAAAGAAAAACAACAAGGTCTGTAGCAGTTTCTCTATCAATAGCATTAGTTTCCATAAGAGAAAGTTTTTGGTTTTTTTTAATCCTATATTCTGTTGGCTTAGCCAAGGAGAATTTTTAAAAAATAAAACGGGAGAGCTTGAACTCAATCCCACTTCAGTCACTTCAGCTCAGGCAAAGCCCTGACCCTAAGAGAAGAGACATTACGCTCTGTAAAAAACAGACACATGAGTTCTTTTAAATATTACAGTCAAATAAAACAAGATAAAATTATTAAATAAAGTAAAAAAAATAACTAGTCTTGAATTTTTAATAAAAGGAAGTTTCATGTCAAAAAACATTTCTAAATTTAAAGTGCCCTCTAAACACAGAGGTTTACAGGAGATTTCCAATAGAGTGTTGCGGTAATAAGGAAAGAAAGTAGACTCCCAGAACGTGCAAGGACGGGAGATATAGGTAAACAATGTAGTGGTCCATAAGGGCGATATAGGTGGGGTTGAGTAACTTCTATGCAATATGTTAGATCATAATAATATTTTCTTAGTGAGGACAAATGTGTTCATTTTATTAACTTCTTTGTATCTAGTTTATGGGATGGCTTGAACAAAGGCAGTTTGTGCAGATGTTTGTTTTAAATACTTTATGTGCCAGGATTGGACCTCTGGAAAATATTTTGAATTTTTTTCAAACTGTATACAATGTCAATAACTGAAATATTTATTCAATCAAATAGTGCATTACGGCAATATTTATAAACTCATAACTATTGATTTTTTGTAGGGTTTTTTTAATTAATCATTTAATCAGCTATGTGTGGTGGAGTTTTTATTTTAAAGCTTTTGTTTTTCACCAGATCCATCTGATCCCAGAAAATTCAAAGCTAACTTTGGAGCATTTGCCAATGCCGAGGTAAAATTAGTTTTAGCTTTAGGTAGAATGTTTACTGCATGTGAAATGAAACCCCAACAAATAAAAACATAACTTCATAGTCTACATCTATGGGTTTGTTTTTTTTTTTATAGCAATTTAACTTTAAACCACAATGAATGATCTTTTAAGAGGATTCACATGAGCCTCAAAATTTGACATGACTCTCAGTTATAGGGATATAGTGGTATCTACTATTCTCACCCTCAGCAGTTTGAATAATGATTGAAATATAATATTTCTTTTCAGTCTGAGTCAGATTCTAGCGCGGATGAGGACAACGATGCAAAGGACAGCAATGAGGACAAGCGGAAGACATATGTTGCTCCAAAACTTGCTCCTGTTCATTACTGTGAGTACAAGGATCAGAAGCCCCCTTCTTTCCACCCCCCCAATTTCTTTTCATGTTTTAAGCCTAAGGAGATTAATGATATCATTTGATGGAAAGTTTTCAATTTTCATGTTCCTGTTATTTAATTTAGTTATTTATGGCATAATAAAGCCATACCAAGGATGTAAATTAGCAATAATAGTAGCATATAATATATAAGGCAAAGTTATGTTTTAAATATTGTGGCCAAAATTCTTTATAAGGTTGAACATATCCAATGACTTCTAAAGTTTTTTCTCTATTCAGGAAATAATTTTATTATTTTTTTTTAGTTTTATTTTGCTTCAAAATATCAATTTTGAGTGGAAAAATGAGCAGCCAAGATCCTTTATAAAACTTTGTTCAATCCAAAAGCAATCTTAGTGAGAAGCGGGGGTCCCATTTGAACTTGACTGTACTATCTATAGTTTTGGCTTCAAACCTCATTTCTGTTCAAATGGAAAAAATTGATCTTTCACCTTCAGCTGATGACGAAACACCAGAGGCCAGATTGAAGAAACAAGCAGAGAAGACAACCAAGCGAGCCCTGAGTTCTGCTCTGCTGAAGGAAATGAGAGAACAGTATACAGATGCACCCATTGAGATATCTGTAAGAATGTTAACATCCAAACTGGGGATAGATTGAATTACAATACTCATGCCTTTTTGAGAGGAAGATATTCTTTAAAGTTGCAAAAGAATGGTCATTTTTTGCCTAGTGATTATAGTTTTAAAAAATCACATACCGTGTATAAAATGAGAGGGGATCATAAGTTTGTGTTCCTTTTATGCCTCTGGATAATCGTTAGTTCTTCCCAAAGTTTTTTTTTTTGTTCTTTTCCTTTTCTTTTTTTCAGAGAGTAGGTTTTTCTATGTGGAAAAGCAGAGATATATTTGAGCAGATAGCTTAAAAAAAATTGTTTACCACCACCCTCTTCAATACTATTGACTATTTTACTATTTAAAATTTTTGTCATTTGAAAGGTTGGTAATTTTTACATCATTTTTCCTTTCAAGGAATCACGAGATATTCATCGTATTCGGGACAACAGAAAAGTGAAAGAAAGAACTGAGTGAGTAAAACTAGCTAATAAAAGAAATTATCTGTTTAAATTATTTGTATTTTATGTGATTGTAGATGGAAACATTATACTTAGGAAAAAACATTTTTTTGGTATATTTTGGGTTTCTTTTTCTTGACCCTGGATTAAAATTTGAAAACCTGAATGAACCAAAGAATGCCAATAGTTTTTAAATTTCTTCAAATTCACATTCAATGTCTATTTTCATGCATTGGATTTCGTAGTGGAGATGGTATTGCTTTCCTCAAAGGGAACCTGCCTTTATGAAGTAAAAAGATTTTATAAAGAGTCCACAACTTTTCCTAATCTTTTTACAGATATGAAGAGAACAACTTTATGCGATTGCCAATTTCCAAGAAAGAGTCTGTGAGTAATAATTGGGCTTTCTTTGGTTTAAAATAACTCTTTTGACATATATGATGTCAGCAATTTACTTTTTTTTTTAAATAGTGGCGTATATTAATGCTTCAAGAACACCAGTGCAGCATTCAATGTTGTAAAAGAGCCATTAGTAAATGACTCATTATAAGAAAGGTCGAGTCAATTTTTGAAATTGGGACTTAATTTTAATTTTGTATTTTTATACATAAAATCTATGTTTCTAGTAGTGTAAGCATCCTAAGGATGGAATAAAATTATTCTAAAGATAGTTGAGCATCTCATTTTGGAAAGGAAGCTATATTTTTCGAATATTGTCATACATACTTAGACGTAATGAATGACACAAATTTTGCGATATTTGATTATTTCATATCTTTGTTTTATGAATTGTGTCGCTTCTTGATTTTCAAAAGATACATTGAGTTAAATACTCTGTAATTATGTCTGAATATTCCACTGAAAATTTAAACACTTTTGTGGGGAAAGCAAACTTTGTGTCACTGTCACATTTAAGTCAATAATTGCCATAGTTGTTTTTTTTTCAACAGTCATATTGATTCATTAATAAATACTCATTTTGAGTATTTATTGTCAATGTCTGTTCACATCAAACAAAATTCTTATTCGTAACATAACATAAACAACAACAAAAAACACTATTTTATTCTTAGATGTATTGATTGTGTCATCATTACATCTAAGTAATGATGTAATGATGTAATCTAAGTACTGACTAAGACAAAATATAGAACTTAGTCACTTAAAAGGTATTATTTAACATAGATCTAGGCCAATTTAAGTTATTAAAAGCACCAAATTATTTGAAACATAAAATAAACAAAAAAAAATCACAATTTGGCTCTCAGACGTATTGATGACATATATTGTGTCATCATTACATCTAAGTACTGACTAAGACAAAATATAGTTTTAACACTTAAAATTGCCCTTATTAGGTATAATTTAACATAGATCTAGGCTTACTTAAGTTATTACAAGTACCAAATGGAGAAAAACCTATCTATATTACATCATTTGTAACATGGATTTAGGCTCTATATCTAGATCTACTAGATGTATTGATCTAAACTGCCTCATACACATTAAAAATAGTTATTATCCAAAACAAAAGCTCTCTGAACTTTAAAATTCATTTAAAATCGTTTTTTAGATAAATCTCCTAAAGGTGAAATGGGTGAAATTGTTCTAGGGTATCTCAGAGGTATTGCTGGTCTTAGACATATTGCGTGTCAGTGCATTTAAACAGAATGCCACAAACAAAGAAATCTTTTTCTTGGAAAATTCTTTGCTCTTGCTTTAACAGAAGTGGGCTTTATTGAGTTTTCTATCCAAAGTGGAAAGTTCTGACAGTGTCAGAGAATCAAAATAAGCCTTGGTGAATCAGTGACAGCTGCGATCTTAAACATATCACAATGACACAGGCATAGAAAACTAAGGAACAGACCTTTATTTTTTGCTCATTTGATATAACATTATGCCTAAAATAAAGTTTGATGCATGGCAATGGATCAATTATCATATCTCGTTGAGGGTTATGAAAGGCTCTTATTTCAATGGGCCATGATGACACAATGCGATACGTCTATGTAAAGTAGGAAAATATGTTTGTCATTGCAAAATAGTGTTCCTTTCCTCAATGATAAATAAAGAATTATGTTCTTTAATCATTCCTTTTGTAAAATCAATTACCATTTTACTCTGAAAACAAACTAGACAAAAGCTGAAGATTAGAGAAAATCACCACCCAAAAATGTAACAAAATCCTCAAGAAAAACTGTGGTTTTTTTTTTTTCAACATCTCATAAGTTTTACAAGATACGCATAAACAACATGATATTGTTGAAACTATCTCTTTATTATATGTGCAAAGTTAAGGACTTAAAAAATGTAGACTTAAAGCTGTATTTTCTTTTTAAATTCTATTATGTTGCGACTATGGTTGAAAAAGGCACCTTTTGAGAACGATTCAAATGATTAATACATAATAAAAATTAAATATTATTTTATGTTTGACATGCTTGAAATTATTGAAGGTTGTCATTGCTTCTTTTCTTGTAAAAACCATGCTGAGCGTTTATAGGCATCATGACTGAATCATACTTTGATCAGGAACATGGAGCTATCAGTAAAAGTCATCAGTCTGCATGTGTGGATTATGTCATTTAGATAGGATCACTTTTTATTTGACTCTGCCATCCTGGGCCAGAAATGAAACCATGCACAGAACTGTTTGGCATCCATGTGAATTGAAGACCCTGTAGTGATTTAAAGTTGCAATCAAGTGCATAGCATAAAATTTTAGGCTTTTTATAAAATTTCCATTTGTCAATATAGCTTGTAAGTTTAAATTAATTGACCTATTTTTCTTGTTTTTTTTCTTCAGGCTGGCATGAAGAAGCTTGGAACAATGTCTGCTCTGGGTGCACTAGCTGACTTTGAAGATATGGGAGACTTAGACGGCTCAGGAAAGGTGACACGTGCTTATCTTGAAGTTGAACTGATTATTCATCTTAAGTTCCAGAGCTGCTTTTCTTTTTAATCTTTAATCTAATTTGAAAAGAAAATTATTCTTTCTGTCTTTCAGTGCTAAATCAAGCTAAGTTTTTGCAGAATTTGACTTGGAAATCAGAAATGTATTATTAAAGTAAATGCTCAAAGAATGTGGCATTTTGCTGCTTAACATTGACAATGCTACACTACTCTGATTAGGAACGGGCAAACCTAATTAGTTTTGTTTGGTTTTTTTTAATCATATTTCTTTGTTGGTTTTCTTATGACTGGCCATACATCTGCTCAGTTGATTTAATTTTCTTGACAATATACCGGTATGTAACAAAAAGCATATATAATTTATGTTTGCGTAAATCTTATCTATTGCTTATTATGGCAAAGGGTAGTGAGAGTTCCTTTTATATTTGAATAAGTATATAATTCTATAGTTCTGTCATAGATTAATTAAATTGAGTTTTAGTTCTAAAGTTTTATGGTAGTGTTTCATGAGCTTCAAAAAGAGGGAAGGGGCAAGGCAACATTTTAGACATGCATTGCTCTACTTCTGTTTCTTTTTAAATCATCAATGACCGATGGGCAAATCAGAATTTCCATTTTATTTCAGGGTGGACCAGCAAAGAAAAAAAGAAAGGTCACTCAAAAGGTACAGCAAATTCATTACATGTTCTCTGTGTCAACAGGGTACTCATTCCCTCACCCATCCTTTATTCATTTTTGTAGTTTTAAGTTTGACTGTTTGTTTACGTTTAACTTTTCTGTAAATTTTTTTTTGTTAAGACACAGGATTCTAACTTCCTGGTTTCTTTGTTTGCTTTAATGTATTTATCAACTTCTACCAATTTTTTTTTTCAAATTGGATCTGAAAATAGCATTAAAAACATAATTATGAGAAGCTTTTAAGTTGTAAGAACATTTAGAATGAATAATTCGTAAATGAGAATTTTTCAACTGACCTGGCTATATCAACTGGAACAATAATGTCTGGCCAATATACACCCAGTTTTGCGTATCATTTGTATAGTATTTCTTATCACCAAGTAGTTTATGAATATTTTATGTCACTATTCCACTCACCACTGATGATAGGAAACTCTTACCTAAACTGAAAAACATTTCTGCAATAATTATACCACACTTTGTTTAATTGGTATGAAGTGAAAGGTGTAAACTATAAAAAGTATGCTGAAGATCATCAAATTCAGCCTATAGCAAGGAATGTGTATGGCCATGAAACCTTGAAGTGTTACTGGGATGTCTGTTTATTAGAGAGTTTGTCAAAATTTGATTTTAAAATGAAACCAGCATCAGCATTTAAACCGAAAATTCTAATTCCAGCTGGGTATTACAAGTAAAGATAGAGATGCCACTTTTCCGACAATTTTAAAATTTCCACCAGTCAGGTAATTCTAAAATTGCTGGTAAACTTAATTTAAAGTGGAAAAATATGGATATGAGACAAAATTATAAACTCGCTCTTAAATAGAATGATGTACCGTACGATGAAGGCGATCTTACTGAAACAGATTGGTTTAGAAGAGTAACTACCCCTGACAATTCTATTGAAGTATGCGCAAACAAAGAGGATTTAATAAACATCTGGCATAGATCTATTTGCAAGCATGCTCAAAGAGAACAGAATTAGTAATCATCTGGCATACCTTACAGTACAAATCCAGCATGCAAGCCAATGTCAGGCATGGCTTTAACTTTCATTTCTTGAGAAATTGAGGGTCATAGACATAACTGTACCTGATATTTAAAAAAACTGAGATCGGAATATAGATCTAGAGTTAACTTTCAGTTTGTGTTAGTAAAGTATTGCTTAGGAATCTAACACGAGTTTCAGAGTAGACCTTAGTCTAGACTAATAATTTAGAAATCCAGAAAAGTGAGTTGAACTAGACTCTAGATCTAAGAGATGAATCTGAAGTTTATTGAAAGAAATCAACAAAACTCTTAAGAACAAATTTTACTGGTCTTGGCTTGAGGAAAGAGATGCCAATGGTGACTTTTTCTCTGATTATGTTAGGAAAGTGTCAGAACCTGGATTAGCCTGGTGAATTTCTTGCAATTATTAATTGCTGTAATCCTATGATCATACAGGCCTACCTTTTTTTCTTTGCTTTTGACACTTTTTTTTATAGGTCAGTGAGAAAGTTCTTGGTTTCTTGAAATATAAGAATAAGAGTCAGTGAAGTGATTGATTTGAATTGAATATGCGTATAGGTGTGGAGTGGAGATGAAAAAGGTTCAGGCAAGGGTGGCATCTCTGTATATAGGGATGGCAAGTAAACTTACCCTAAATTCTCCAGATTATATAATTAGGAAGATATAACAACAGTCTCCTGAGAAGTCAGCCTGTTTCATGGCTCAGATTAATGGGTCTGTTGGCATGCTCTTATTTTTTTTCATTTCAGAAAATTAAAAAAATACTTGAGAATTATATTATAATATTTTTTTTTTAATCATTTTACAGAAACAAAAGAAAGGTAGCTTCAACAAAAAAGGTTAGTATCCAAACTTGGTAATTATTCTTGTTTTAGAAGGAGAGGAAAATCAGTTTGAGGCGCACAATTCTCCTACAGTACATGTCATCTCATTAGCTAAAGCAGCTTGTATTGATCCTACAGGTACATCTATTTTAACATATGCCCATCCATATATGCAAGTGACTGCAGTAAAATATTTTACCGAGAAAAGCAAGGCTTTAAGTGATGCTTGTGGCGAGTGAGTTTTGGGCCACTCTTTTGTCAGCATTGACGTACCTAGCTCGTTTCGTTAAAGTAACAAAAATGGGAACGTGCCATCACATTGTTGTGGATGAGAATTGAGATTGATCTTGAGTTAGAAATTTGCCTTTAGCCAGAAAATCTGTCTATCATTGCAGAATGCAGACAAAACTCTGTTTGGTTGTATGAAGACAAGCTTAATAGTACCTCATAGTACTTTGGCCTTGTAGAACATGAAACAAATTTTTGCAAAAATGTGTAACAACCATCTCTCTTTGTTCTTTTTCAAGAAAATGTGAGATAACCAAGGTGAATCTGGTGTTAGAATGAGTTGTGACATATGTTGTCATGTAATTTAAAAACTGCCTTTAATAATGTATGCAGAATTATTATAACTTCAGCATTGCCAGGTCAATTTTACTTGCAACATTTGAAATTAAGAAAAGAACTTTAAAGTAGTAAACAGCCATAAAGGAAATATCTACTTAGATCTGACAATTTGATAGATTTATTTCAAGTTTGTTCTATTTTCTGTACTGAATAAAAAGCACTGCTACTGACTATAGAAAAGCTCAATGCTCAAAGCAGCCAGTGGTTCCCTCTCTTGTTTGTTTGTGTGTTTGGGTGAGTGTGTAAGGCTTGCCACTTGGTAGACAAGAGTTTGCAGCCAGTTGGGAATAGGGAGAGAGGGTAGAGGTATGGAGGTAAGCTGCCTGTGGATACCTTATCAGAGCCTTTGATGATACATTTGTGAGTGGCTATGACTATAAGGGAGGACAAAGCAGTATTTTTTTTCCTCATTCCCTTTGTATTTGGACGATTCAAATGGTGGGTTAGAATTTCTTCTTCTTCTCAAATGCCCTGTCTGGAACAGACATCGGCGATCATGATTCTCCACTTGTCCCTATCTTCCGTCATCCGCAGTAAGGCTATGTTGTCTTTGTTGTTTCCTGTCACAAAAGAGCTCAAGCTATCAAGAAATGTAATCCTTTGTCTACCTCTGCTTCTTGTACCTTCTATCTTGCCTGTAAGAGATAAAAATTCCAGTCCCTTATGGCGACATATGTGGCCTAAAAATTTCAGTTGCCTTTTCCTTATTGTTTTTATGAGGGATCTCTCTTGGTTCGTTTCTTCTAATATCGATTCGTTTGTCCTCTTTTCTTTCCATGATATTCTTAACATTCTCCTGTAGAACCACATTTCCGCTGCCTCTAAATTTTTCTTGGTTCCTGCAGTTATTGTCCAAGTTTCGCATCCATATAAAAGTATAGACCACACATGTTTTCAAAACCTTCAATTTGGTTGAAAATGATATATTTCTATTTTTAAGAATGGTGCTCATTTTTTGGAAAGAAGCCTTTGCAATGGCTATTCTCTTCTTAATTTCAGTCCTGCATTTACCGTCACATGTCAATGTATATCCTAGGTATTTGAATTTCTGTGCTTGCCTGATTTGTTCTCCCTTGCTAAAAAGCTTGCATTCTGGATTGTTTTTCTTCTTAGATACTACCATACATTGTCTTTTTTACATTTAGAGACAATCCCAGCTTTTCACTCTCTTCTACAACAATATTTAGAAGCCTTTGTAAATCCTCTTCCGATCCTGCTAATAGAGAAGTATCATCTGCATATCTTAGGTTGTTCAGATTTTCACCATTCGCTTTGAGTCCTTCACTTCCATCCAAGTTTCTTAAAATTACTTCACTGTACAAGTTGAACAGGTCTGGTGACATCACACAACCTTGTCTCACTCCCCTTTTAATATTTGTGTACTCACTGAGTTCTCCACCTACCCTTACCGCAGCAGTTTGATCCCAATAGAGATTTCTAAGCACCCTCAAGTCTTTTCCGTCAATATCTAGCTGATTCAGCATCTCAAACAACTTTTAATGCTTTACCTTGTCAAAAGCCTTAGAATAGTCAATAAAGCATATGTAGAGATCCTTTTGAACTTCAATACATCTTTCCATTAACATTGATAATGTGAATATTGCATTCTTAGTTCCTTTGTCAGGGACAAAACCAAATTGTGTTTTAGCTATCTCTGGTCTTAAGCTCTTGCGCATTCTAAGCATCAGTACTCTCAGTACTGTTGTATGGTGCCACTCATCTCATTTCATTTTTAAATCTCAGTAATAAAAGATCCAGTTTGCTGCTGGAACTGGAAGTAAACAACACTGAAAGGTTCAATACATGTATTTTACACAGGCCTGAAAAACAAGAGATAAAGCACACGTTATTGTTAAGCTGAGTTCAAATTAAAGCTATGTACAATAATGAAATTTGTACTCATCATAGAATATAGGGCACACTCACTTCACTGGAGTCTTAATTAGTTTCAAGTAGAGGGTTGACACCATATTCTCATATGGGTTTTAAATTTTATCCTTGTGAGAGGGAGAAGGGTAAGTAAATATTGTAAAGAGTGACAGATTGAGTATTTATTTGCAAAAAAGATGTTTTAAAAAAGTGAAAGAAAGCAACTAATGTCTTTTTTTTTCATAAAAGATATCTTTTAATGATATTAATGATCCTTGTTTCCAAGATGTACTGAAGTGTTTCATCCTTTTTCTACAGGTGCAAGGCGGAGGAGATAAATCATGCTTTATTCGTCATTTGTATTTAATTATAATAAAGGAATCTCCTCAATGAAATATACCGCGATGTTTTGCTTATAAATATCGAGTTTTGTTTTTTCTTTAATCCCACTGCTGCATGCCTGGAAGTCTACATCCAGGTCACCATGTAGTCGGCTGGGTAAGCAGCTTTGACTGACTAAACAATGTAGCTCGCTGAGCGAGCAGCACAATGCATCTAACAGTGTTATGATTGCTCTTGAACTCCTTTGATCGGCAATGATATCTTATAAAGTATATATATATTTTCTGAAAGCAGACACCATGAGCATATTGTTCAATCATTAGCCCCTCAATATTTTCAGATATTTATTAGTAGGCAGAAAAAATATTGATATGAACTACGCATTTTCTGTTAGTAGAAAGAAGTAAATCATGAAATATAAATAGGGCTGCTGTATAACAAACCTATAAATAGTTCTTTAGTAACTGTTTGCATCACGTACCACTAATCCAGCCTGACAGAACAAAAAAAATGATTAGCTTATTTTCAGACCAGACTTGCTGAGTCACATCTGATTGTGGCCAACACATGCGACTTACAAAATAACTTATGAGATGAAGACAAAGAGAAACATGTATCATTTTTATATGAAAGGTGAATTAAATTTCAACAATAGATTCCACTTCCAATATTGAGCTATTGATGTAAGTACAATTTGTAGATCTTTCGTTTGCAATTTATAAAATTGAATCAGAAAATATTTTAAACTTCCTAAAGTATAAGTAAAATGCAATTTTGTATAATAATTTTCAGGTATTAAAAAAAACAACAGAAATGTTTCAGTCAGCAATAGTCTTAAGATTAAGAAGACTGAAAATCAAAACAAAAACTTATCTCTGAAAAGAGATATAGGGGGCTGAAGAAAAGAACATGTAAAATTAAAGTTTATTTAATTAGAGCAGAATTTGCTAATTTCTCTTTTGTCCAATAAAAGTAACATGCACATTATCATCAATTTGAAAATGAAAGATTTTGCCATAGAATGTGAACAGAATCTCCAAAGATTTTTAGCTTTAACCAAATCTTTATTCATAATCTAAAGATCTATCGGATTCAAAGCCCACTTTAAACTTTGTTGACAATGAATCCATTAATTGAAATGGGTTTCCTTGAGAGCTTAGTCATCTTGTCACTTGGTAATGGTTAGTCAGTAACAACACTGATTGCTCCAATAATCTAAGTCTTATAGAGAGGCCAAACCGTCTTAATCGAGCCAAAAGTATGTTCGCTCCAAAAGGTCAACCAAATGTCATCTCATATAGACAACTTTTTTAGTGAACTTATCTTGCTCACAATGGGGAGACAGTATAAAAATAAGAAGTCCGGAATTTCTTCATGTAAATTCTAATTCCCGTAAGAATATCATCATTTGGGAACTGTTGCTCACAAACATGGCGTTGTATTCCACAAGGCAGGCGCCACAGGCCACAGATTTGCCAATGACTTGATCAACATCATAGCCCTGTAAAAGTGAAGGAAAACAAAAACTCTCAAAATTTCTCATATAAAAGTAAAAAAGTAGGCACAGATATTTTTAAAACTTTACATAGCTATCAAAAGAAACAGAACCAAAAAAAGGTACTTTTTATCCTTAACACGGAACTTTAAATGTGTAAATTCAGGATCTGGACAAGTATCCTACTCTTATGAGTGTTATGTAATTCTACCTTTACTTACATCATCATCAGCTTCTGCTGGGAGGATCTTCTCTATAGTCTTCTGTGCCAGCTAACATACAAGAGATAAAAATTTAACAAAAAAAATCATCAGAGGCAGTGGTGAAAGCATATCCATGATAAATTTTCTTAGATCACTAAAATGTAATAAGTCAAAGAAATGCAAATTACCTCAAATTAGGTAACATCTGACTATTGCAAAATGTTAGTTGTGATTATCTCGACAAGTTATTCATCTCTAAAGTGGTTAATGAGTATTCAATTCAAGCACTGACATAAACCTCACCAAGTCAGCCCATATGTCTTTGGCAGAAGCTAAAAATTTAAAAAAAAAACGGTATTCATTATTTATTGCATAAAACAGGTAAAAGACGGAAATACTGTGATGCTTGGTACAAGTATTGTTTGACTTGGCTTTAGTGTAAAAAGTTTATTTGAGGAAAAGGGCTGGTATTGGACATCATGTTTTGAAGAGAGAATATAAAACTTCCTAAGTTTTTTCTTTATTTCCTTTTTGTGGCTTCAGATTATTAAAAATGTTCAGCTCACCTGCACCTTGACAACGACTTTCTCTGGATCAAAACCAGAGCATGTCAAGAAAGCTGCCATTCTCATCACAGAGACAGATTTTTGCACATTCTTATTGCACACTGTGCAGTGCATTGGCCTAAAGAGGAAAAAAATAAGGATTTTTAGTCTGGAAGCAAAATATAGACCTTGAACAAAGAGAGGAGAAACTTTCTGACTCAACATTTGCAGAAAATTAAATCCAGCTTTCAAGAATCCCAACTTAGTTTTTAAACTCTTACCAGTCAAGAAGCAATTTTTATTGATATCTTAAAAAAAATAATTCAGGGCGCAGTATTTGTAGTAGCAATGATTTTCATCCAATGAATGTGGGGTAAAAAAATTTTTGCAAATTTTTTTTTTCTTCGTTAATGAACTACATCTTTACACAAACTTTGGGAAATCAAAGAAATCTCTTGATCAGCATTGTCAATCTCTTCTTCAAAGGTTTTGCCAAATTTATTTCTACCTAATTCAGACCCCTTTGGACATTCTGACTTGTTATGATCTGGATTGTTACACTTATAGGAATTATTTTGCTAACAGCTGCTTTCATCACTTCTTGGATTTATTAAGATATCTCAAGCAGCAGCGTTAGCTGAGAAACCAGCTTTTTGTTGTTGTTTTTTTTTTTCAGCTCAATAATTTTTGTAGCTGTTTCCAATTACCTCATGCTTCCCCTGTGTACTGAAAACTTATACATCCAACCACACGTTCAAATCAATTTTGTTGAAGCTGCACACTTCAAAGCATCTTGTGAACAATCAAAAAGTTTCAAAGCAATTTTAAATTTTTAAGAGTCTGTGTTTTTGTGAAGACATCTGCTACTCTGCCTGAAAACTTTCCTGAATTTTAAAACGTTTTTCTCAATTTCTCGTTCCCCATCCTTGTGATAGATTTTGAGTCATATCTCAGCCAAATATAGAGTATTTATAAAATTTTAACTTTTTATGCAGGGACTTGATTGGGCTCTTTGAAAATAGTGAAACCATGATTTGATCAATATGGTCATTGAGCCTAAAAAATTGCAGGCCATCTTACATACGAGTTTCATTTTGACACACTGGAATAGTGAAAAACTAGGATAAAATCATCTCTTGGAAGGAGAGACATGCTTATTTAGGTTATATTCTCAAAAGTGATCTTTTCCACTTTTTTCTCAAAAGTGATCTTTTTCACTTTTTTCTCAAAAGTGATCTTTTCCACTTTTTTCCCCCTGCAAGTACAGCCTACTTACTGTCTGGGGAATATTTGAGATTATTTTGAGCCAGGTTAGAGCCATGTTCTTGTAAAATTCATAGGAAAACCAAGGAAGTAAATTTAATATTATAATATTATATTTGTTCAGATGAAAAGTCTCTTAAATTCATGTTCCACAAGTCTTTTTGATGTGTGGCTCCAATTAAGATTGACTCTGTGGCTTTTTGCTGCAAGTTCAAGGCTCCTTCACCCTCAATTCAAGAGTTAAGGTTGAGAATTCTATATTGCAGCTCTGCCCTGCTGACAAGAGGAGAAAGTCTAAAGTTCACCAAGTTATGGGCAGACAATATTCGTTAATCTTATTTCCAACAGACTGTGACTCACCCAGTGTCTGGTACAATCAGATCTGAACCACAGACACAACATTCCTCCAGCACGCAGGCTGACTCCTCATCCACTCCATGCACATGGCCTGGGCAGTTTGGGGAAGGAGCATAAAATATGAGATGAGATGAGTCATTAACCTTAATGTTCTACACAAGATTGCAAGTTCATCTTCTTGCTTTGCACACATTAGTTCTCTTCAGAAAAGTAGACATTGCTGAAAGAGATTTCCATAATGGGAAAGCGCTGCAAGAACTTACCGAATTTCAATTTCATTTTTACCTTCATAGTAGGTTATGAGAGGCGCAATGCAGTTTTGAAAATTGTATGAGACATAGCTTATCAGTCATTACGATCATAGCCCTAATGGCAAGAAAAGAAATACAGTGACATGATATGAATGTTAAGTGTTATTCTAAAGAGGGGCAGGGGGTGATGACAACAATCATTTAACTCCAAATCTTGATCCAAGACCAGATTCACTACTGAATTGGAAATTGCATTATGAGGGAGGTAAGTTTTTTCAGATTTCAGTTGCACTATGGTTTTACTTAAAGCCTGAGTTATAAGATTGTTTTGTTTTTTAAATAATGTTGAATAAATAAAGAAAAAAAGGGATTTTTACTTTTTTATAAATCTTAGATGTTTCAGATGGAATAAACTTCAGATGAGACCTCAGTCTATAATATTCCCACCTTCCAAGCTCACAACTGTTCCCTCTGCCGCATCCCTGGTCAGTTTCGGCACTTTGAGAGAGCTTGTGGAGAGGCGATTCACACTTGTCAGATCTGCATGGTCAAGAAGACAGTAAATGCCCCAAGACGACCACTGCTGCTGAGGCAAAATCAGGGAGTACACATCGCACTGCAGCGCGTCTGAGGATGGACAAAGTGATGTATTTTGAAAATATTATCCTCAAGTATATTTAAAGACGTCAGAGAGAAAAATATATCCATGCCTCTTCACAAAAATTGATGTCACGCTCAGTAAAGCTGTGATCAAATTTTGAGGGGCAATAATTACGTCAATACATGCTTGCGCTCATAGATGCATTTTCCCGTCTTATTCTTGTCTGACGTTAGAGTAAGAAATCAAAGATTCAAGTATAAAAATTGTGTATTTTTTACATTTTTTTTTGCTTCATTCAATGTTAAAGGATTTTCTTTCTGAAAATTTTGCCCACTGAGTTCCATGGATATTACTAGGTTCTAAGTCTGTGACTGCCTTGGGTCAATAGAAAGATGACTCCTAAAATGGGCTTTTGAGAGAAGTTCTTTAAAAATGCTTCAACTCGATAAGGTGTTATGTACTTCTTTATTTTTAAATTTTAGTACTTAAACTTAACCATTATTTTAACATTTTTTACAAAACAAAGCTGAAAAAAATCTGCCCATGAAAAGAGTGTTTTTGAAAAATTTTTTGCAAAGTTCGGAATAAATTTTTTTTTAATTGATGTCAAACTGGTATAGCTTAAGAGAGAATGTGTATTAAAGCTAACTTGAGTTTCATGAGTCCGTTATGGGTAAAACTACAACTCACTGAGTACTGGTCAGTGTCAAGAGGCTTACATCGGTATAGCTTGCAAAAAAAATTCTAAACACTAAAACAGTGTTCGGTTTAGAGAACCAATGCTGACGCCTTCCAATGTGTTATCAGAGAGCATGTGATGTTTAAGAAAACAGTGAGTTAACGTTTATACAGTGGAATCCGCTTGAAGTCAACTTGCTTAAAGTCCACTCTCACTTGAAGTCAACACGACACTGCGGTCCTTTTTTTTTCTTCTTTGTTTAAGTAACTGATTTTCTGATAAAGTCAACAGCTTGGGGACATTTTTGCTTAAAGTCAGCACCTTTAAAAGGTGAAACCCATGAAAGCGGGGATGCGTGGGCAGCAAATAGCTCTTTGTCTGTAAACCCAATTCATTCAGTAAGCCACTGTGTATTAATAACCCATGGCAACGAAAAACATCAAAATCCAGCTAATGTTTTTCTTTTATCTGCCCGTAACAACCACCCTCGCTTCTCCTAGGGATGGACGGCGGTTGATAAAACTGACCAGATTTATTGCACTGCAAGCACAGTCAGGCATAAATTGACATGGGGGACGAATGTTAAGTGTATCTATTGGATAACCGCTGACCGTCTGAGCGTGATTGGGGGAAGGGACAGGTTACTTGTACATAAAGGGTAGCAATGATGTGAAATATGAAAGCTGAAATCAAACTGTATTAAAGATCTACCAACTAGATTTTCATCACAGGCTTTGCATCTTTATTATAAAGCAGAACATTTGAACTTCCTATGGATTTTTTTTCTTTAGAACGGATAAAAAGAAGTAAGAATTTTGGAGATCATTTCCCACAGGTGCAATTTTTACTAAATCACACTTACTCATGAAAAGGAACATACATATTTTAAGACGTTGCGTCGGTTAAGTCTGAAAAAGTTTAAATTCTATTTTTTAAGAGCTATAGATGAATAAAGTTGTGAAAATAAAAATGGAGGTACACTAATAAATAAAAAAAGTTACGCCAAATTAAAGATAGTAGGTATTTTTTTGCAGAAAAAATAACCATATCTTTTTGTTACATCGTCATCATTTTTTTACATGCTCACAAATGTTTGTATCTTTTTATTGTTTCTAAAAAAATAACAATTCTTTACATTATTGCTAAGGAATTTCTATTTTTTTTTCTTTCTTTTAGAAAAATATATGTGTTGCATTTAGTAATGTAACTACACCATGGAACATTTGAAACCTGATGACGATGAAAAGTTAAAACTTTTGGGTAGATTTATGTGGGAAACCTTGTTTAACAAGAGGGCGGGCACGAGATGGAATAAATAGGTGAAATGTGAAAGGCTTTAAAAAAGACATTTTAATGACACTACATGTAAATATAGATAAAGACATTGATGATAAATTCTCTCCTTCAATTTGTATAAGTTGCGCGACATGTTTAGGATGAATTAAGTCAAAAGGGGGTGAAGCAACTATACAAAACATTTGAAAAAAGAAAGACAAACCACATGAATCTGGACCCTAACAGTGATACTATTGCGCAATGTGCTTCTTGCCCTCATTGTGATTCATCCGGAGCAAGGTTTATAAAGAAATAGGAGAGTGTGCAACAGGGTCTAAAAAGAGGCAGGCAAACAACAAATTCTGTAAAAATTACCCTTCATTCTTCCACTAAAACAGTGCTGAAGGAAACAAAAACTGTTGCAAATATTGGTATCCTTTAAAAGTTCAACCTTTCCTCTATATTACTATATATTTTATTAAATGAAATTATAGATAGTTAAGTAGATTTCTATCTTAAATCATGGTTATATGAATAGAATTTTCACTGATTCGTGCTATAGGCACAGGTATGGATTTGACCGAAATCTGATCCCTGTCACAGTCACTAATGGGGTTTTTTATGGGGGGCTGGGGAGAAACCTAAAAGTTGAGTGATTTGTTGCCATGAACATGCTTAACAAGGCCTAGCTAAGTTAGTGTGATCTTGCGCGGTTGTGCCAGTAACAAAGAAGGGTGTGCAGGGCGTGGGCGAGATGGAGGCTGTGGTGTGTGTATCTAAATCTAGACTTATCATGGGCTCGCATCATTTGAGGCAAACAGTGCAGTTTTCTCCCCACTGCCGCTCTTCTTAAGCCAATAGCATTCTCTTCAGAGCCTCCTATAATTATCATACTAAACATTTTTTTTAAATCAGGCCATTATTATACTTTTTTCTTGTGTGAGTTCAAAATGCACTTTATGGCGGTCCTAAGCCCATACTAAAAGAGGGGAAAGCTGAAAATGTACGCCTATTTTGTATTTTTGTGTGTAGTACATCAAGTTGTTTAAATAAACTTCTTTCCAGACTTGGTCCCGTTCTCTCTTTGCTTAAATAATTTATATAAATTTACCTCACTATTGTATAAGGTAACGAAAGAGAGACCATTATAGTATGATAAGTAACGAAAGGGAGACAATCTGTTTTTATAACATGAATTTTTGGACTTGTTTCCTGGAAATGGATTAAGCCAACATTGCTTAACATATTGTCGGGTGATTCCGCCATGCGGATAAAATCCCCACCACTTCACCCTACTCTTTTTAAATAGACTGATCTCACACACCCCTCACAGACGAGTTCAAGGGTCAAAACAAACAAGTAAGGACATACTGTGCAGTTTGATTACATCAGCCAATCAACATCATTCAAGCAATGGTGCCTAAATCTAGTTGCTTAGTTTCAAGCCCGTTTCTATCCTTCTCACTCTTACTTGCTCTCCTATCCTGTCGCATCTGCTACTTCCAACACTTTTTTTATTCTTGCTAGTCTATTGTTTCTTTAAAGCCATTATTTTTTCCTAGTTGGTGGTCTTTGTTAATACAATTAGATCATTAATATCTTTGCTTTACTTTTTGTGTTGCTTTTTTACACTATTTACATGATTTCATTGTAAATTTTGAATAACCTGTTTCATAGCACAAGAGGATAATTTCGCCTCATCAGTTGGCTAATTTTGCCAATACTTTTGTACATGACATTTTATTGATTTTTGTACCATTCAATGTCAAAGGTTTTTTAAAAAAAAAGCGTTTCTGAAAACTGGTCTTGCTTTTTTTTTGTTATAAAACCTGGCTTTTAATAAACATCAAACGATTACCGTTAGATTGTAATTATTTCATGCTAATATCAAAAGTGCAGCGTCGCTTCAATTTTTTTTTATTTATTAACATCCTCACATGTTCATTTATTATTGTGTAAAGAATACAAACATTGTTGATTAAGAAAAAAGGATGGTTAAAAAAATGAAATAAAAACAAAAAAATAACAGCAGCAATGTCTTAGCATACGTTAACTTATATCTCATCATATGGTGAATTTACTCTCCAGTGGTGGCGAATTTACCTGACCCTGGTTGTACTAAAACAAGACTAAAAATATGATCAAAACGAAATAGACACAGCCAATGAAGTGCTAAATTGAGATTGAGATGAATAGAAGAAGAAAGAGGTCTCGTCTCTTGCATGCCTATTACAACGTGGTGAAATAACCCAACGCTTTGTTAAAAGTCAACAATTTTTGGGGGTGCTGAGGTGTTGACTTTAAGCGGATTCCACAGTACTTTTAGTTTTTGTTTCATGTTTTATAAAAGGATTAGTCAGCAATGTCTATAAACTAAGATTTACCTCACTTGTGATATTTATTATAACAAACTTCACTATGAATATTCTCAGTAAACATGGACTTTTTTGAGAAGTGACATTAAATAGGTATGACAAGCTTTTTGAACTCATATACATATATATATATATATCTTAAAATCAAGTTAAAAGCTTGATACCTTGATTCCAGCATACATCCCTGAACAGACAAACAGAAGGAGCAACTCGGCCAAGCAAACCATAGTTCCCCAGGTGCACAGTGTGTAATACAGTGTGGCCATTGCTGTCCACTTCCTGGTCATAGACCATCACAGACGTTAGAGAGTTGGAACTGTTCCCTGAATTCTGATTGGTGAAAAGGAGGATTTAGTTAATCAAGAAAAAAGCAAAGTAGATATTGCAATAACTGTGTAGAGAATAAGATGATTGGTTGACTGTTTGCTATAGCCTGTCCATTACAGCATGATCTCAAGTTATTTATAGCACATCAAACAAGCCACAGCCAGAGCAGATCTGAAAACATATAGCCTCAAACACATCTACAGCTTGCCGAGAATGATAATGGTATTCATCTCTTGGTTAGGTATGTGTTTAACTTACACTCTGAATTACAGAGGTAAGGACCTGGACCATGCAACTAAATTTGATACTTTGACAAATTTTGAATAAAATTTGTGAAAGTTGTCTTGAGCTTGACAAAACTAAATGATTTCTGAAGCTATGCCAGAGCATAAGAGATCTACAAAAGCAGCAACTTGTCTGGTATTTTACTTACAAAAAAGAATATGCAAGAAGCATTTATGTTTCAAGTTTTACTTTCAATCTAAAGCGCATAACCATACTTGTACTTGAAATCAAATTGAGGAGTTTTTCAATGAAAACTGCATCTGAGCTTCCTATGTTGCTTTCCAGAACATCTTGCCCAATTGATCACAGCTATTAATGACACTCCTCTACCTTATGCCTTGAGTCTGGGGATCGTGTGTAAACTGGAGTTAAATGTGGCCTACTGTAACTGAAGGAAGAAAGCTATGATGCCCACAGGAACAACTATAATCTCGTGTGTAAACTGGAGTTAAATGTGGCCTACTGTAACTGAAGGAAGAAAGCTATGATGCCCACAGGAAGAACTATAATCTCGTGTGTAAACTGGAGTTAAAAAATGTGGCCTACTGTAACTGAAGGAAGAAAGCTATGATGCCCACAGGAAGAACTATAATCTCGTATGTAAACTGGAGTTAAAAAATGTGGCCTACTGTAACTGAAGGAAGAAAGCTATGATGCCCACAGGAAGAACTATAATCTCGTGTGTAAACTGGAGTTAAAAAATGTGGCCTACTGTAACTGAAGGAAGAAAGCTATGATGCCCACAGGAAGAACTATAATCTCGTGTGTAAACTGGAGTTAAAAAATGTGGCCTACTGTAACTGAAGGAAGGAAGCTATGATGCCCACATGAAGAACTATAATCTCGTGTGTAAACTGGAGTTAAATGTGGCCTACTGTAACTGAGAGAAGAAAGCTATGATGCCCACAGGAAGAGCTATAATCTCGTGTGTAAACTGGAGTTAAAAAATGTGGCCTACTGTAACTGAAGGAAGAAAGCTATGATGCCCACAGGAAGAACTATAATCTCGTGTGTAAACTGGAGTTAAAAAATGTGGCCTACTGTAACTGAGAGAAGAAAGCTATGATGCCCACAGGAAGAGCTATAATCTCGTGTGTAAACTGGAGTTAAATGTGGCCTACTGTAACTGAGAGAAGAAAGCTATGATGCCCACAGGAAGAGCTATAATCTCGTGTGTAAACTGGAGTTAAATGTGGCCTACTGTAACTGAGAGAAGAAAGCTATGATGTCCACAGGAAGAACTATAATGTCGTGTGTAAACTGGAGTTAAATGTGGCCTACTGTAACTGAGAGAAGAAAGCTATGATGTCCACAGGAAGAACTATAATCTTTAAAAATGTATTGATACTTCTTAACTTGAGATTAATCAGTCTTCTTTTATTTATTTACTTTTCACATACATAAAACAAAATTCACAGCTATTTTTTTGCAATACTTTGTTATTTATATATTATTCATATTTTTGAAGTTCATTTTACTAAGCTACAGAATGTTTCATTTGAATATAAGTTCCTGCTGTAACAAGGCCCCTTGAAGATGAGGTTTACATTTACATGTCAGAAAAACTGACAGAAGATAGATGGAATGGGGAAACGGTGATCTTACCTCATCTCGGTAACAAAATGATATCTTGGCTACAAATGTCACTCTATCACCAGTCACGTTCTGCTGTAACATTATGGAGAAAAAAAACATAACAAAAGTATGTTCTATAGTTCACTTTTCATATTTGGCTTTAGTAGTAGTTTAGAGTAATATATAAGTAATATATAAATTATAGGCCTTGACAAGAAGGCATCTTGAACTGTAGGAAAATGTTTTTGGGTATACAGTATATAATCTTTTTCACATCTGTTTGATCTCACATCATGTACACTCTAATTTAAGCAGAAAAGCCATGCTGCTGTGTATAATTGTGATGTGCACTACAAAGAAAGACTGACCAAGAGATAGTGGGAAAAAATATAGGTCAGCTATGTCCTGTTGGGTTCAAGAACAAAGTTAAAATTAATTCACATATATTTAAAATATTGGTGCTACAAGGTATTCTTTTGTATCCATGCATTGGGCTTTGTGAAATTTCTAAATAAAATAACAACTGAACCATAAAAGCCTTTTTTCACTATTCATAGCTACCACTACCTCAAGTTCATCTCACTAAAAAACTACAGTACACCTCAAATCCAATGAACTCGGATTCAAAGAACACCTTGCATTGAACGAACAGAGTAAAATCCCAGTTCTTTTCCTTCTTTCACTCTCTTTAAATACCTTGCATCAAACAAACTAATCTCAGATTCGTCTTCAGGTTCAATGAACTACCAGTATTGGCAAATCCACTATGGAATGCTTTTCTGCTTAGAAACTCTGTAGTTGAAATTCAATCAAAAGGTCCCCTGTTAAGATATGCTTGAAGTCTATAGATGTTGGGCACCCATTATGCCTTAGTATATACTAAGGCTAGGGGAGAGCAAAGCATTGATATACAGGGAGAAGATAATAAAAAGAGAGAAGTGGGCAGGGAACGGCAGCAATTGCATGGGGAGATCATGATACAGGATCAAAGAGCTAAAGCTGCAGTAACTTGGGCAATGGTGGAAGGGGTAAAGAGTGGCTTTCTAGACACTTGGTTAGTTGATAAAAACAAGGGGGATAATTATGTGGTAATTTCACTTTGGTTGGTTACTTCCCTTGTGGTGCTTTATATCGTAGCTCTATATCGGACCTTGCATTCAATGAACTGTTAAAAATGACCGAGCTAGTTCGTTGAGTCCAAGGTGTACTGTATAAAACTGGTTGATCTGAAGAAAAGTCCAAGTCTACAGTTGTTTCTAATCATCATTCACAAACCTTCAACGCATCATGCAGACTTCTCCAACAGATTTTTCTCTGCGTGATGGTGGGTGACCATCCAGAATCACTATATTTCTGCCCTGGCTGGGGCACTTGGTTTGGGTTTTGTATTTCAAAATGCCTTTGTCTACTGTCTGGGTCAGCCTGCAGAATGTACGCAAAGTTTGGTGCTGCCTTTACTGTGGCCGATATTTCCTGAGGAAGTAAGAGTAAACAGTGACATCAAATACCAGAGAAGAGCTTATAGTTATAATGATGGAAATAGGGGAGAGAAAAAAAAAACTTTACAAAGATAAGTTCATTCTGGTCCATCTAATTCATACATAAATCTTGGTGTACATAATGTAGATACATTTTTGCTCTACAATACCAAGATGGCTAGTTTCCAAGTTTTTTGGTGTTTACAAAATTGTTTTCTTTAATGACATTTCTCTCATGATTTGGTTTTCATTTTTTTTTGTTCCTTCTTTATAGTCATTTCTTAATTTATGCCCGACATACAAGATGTAAATTTCAAAATAATCATTTAGCTATCTGTAGTTGTGCCCCCGAAAAAATTAGTTTTTGGGCTGTTTGCTTTCAATCAAAATAATAAAATTTAGATCAGTGAAAGAGATAAATCCTCATTTTGATCAAATTAAAAAAAAAAAGAAGGAAAAACATTCTTTATATGATGCCCATCCAACCTGTGAGTCATCACATACATCGCCTTGACAGAAAGAAGCAGAATCAGTTTCGACCTGAGATTCGCATTCAGAAGAGTGCTGAAAAGGCCATGCATGAGCCAAGACACTGAACAATCCAGAATCTCTGAAATGCAAGAAGGAAAAGAAATGAAATACTGTGCATCGATCTTTAAGCACCTCAGAGGAGCTTCGAACAAAATCTTATATTTATCCTCAGTGTCAGAGAAGTTGTTTAACACAACTAAATGAGAGCAATTACTCCTTTTACAAAGAACTGCTTCAATATCAATATCAACCCACAACTAGTGTAGTATAGGTGGGAGCAGGACATGCCTATTTCAAAGTCACAAGCATCCCTTTAACTTCTAAGCCTTAGAGTTCTGGTACAATGTCACAAAAACCTACTGATCACATGTGATGCGCCTGGATAATGTGAAGCCATGGCATGTGCAAGTTTTTCCTTCAAGTCGACCAAATTTCAAGCTTCCATCTCTCACTTGATCTGTTTGCTCATCACCAAGTAAAGCTTGAATCGGAGGCAGCGTGGCTAGAGCTGCAGTTCCTCCAGAGTCCACTAGGAGAAGTCTGTGTCTGTTTGCCAGGTAAGTAGATAGGAGAGAGAGAAATTTTACTTGTCCAGTATACATAGGTAAGAGACGAAAACAAATTTATAAAGCCAGATACCGCTTATTCACAACTCATGCATGCAGTGAGTTGATATTAACCATGCTCAAAATCCTACAAAATTATCTCAGCAGCCTCTGTCTATTTGGTCAGCTCCATAATATTCTCAAGCTTTAGTTTACATATAACAGGAATGATTGAGTAGTTTGATGTTTTTCAAAATTCTTACATAGCAATTTAGATTGTGGAAGACAAGAAGTTCTATTCTATTAGAACAGCTTGTGTAGAACTTTGTCTTAACCATGTATACCAAACAAATGTTTGTCAGTTTTGTATAGTATGAGCAGAAGTAGTTAAGCAGGTTGTGTGAGTTAGTATGAGAGAGACAAGCAGTCGTTTCCACAGATATACACAGACAGAATTGAAATTTTATATGCAGAAGAGAGATATAAGGAGAAAGATTGGAAAAAAAAACTGAGACTAATCCTACCAATACATGCCTTATCACATGCCTATGGTCAGCAGACATTTGCACGAAGACTCTAAGTACTGTGGCAGAAAAAGATGGTAAAGGGTCACTTGTGGTATTCAGCAATTCTTTACTTTCTTGTAACGTCCGTCCCATCACAGAGGCCTTGTTGACTGGAACACTATAAGAACCATCCAAGAAATCCAAAGCCCAGTGAGGACTCGAGCAGTGTACAGACTGAAATTTTACCATTCCCTTTTCTGTTGGTCGGTTCACTTGGCAGCGCGAGAAATTTCCATTGATGATCTATTGATAGAATCAACAAAATATGATGGAAAAAGAATTTTTCATTGAAAAAAAAACCAGTAAAGGTCTCTGATAATCTAACTTGTAGACTTCATATGCCTTTTTTTTTTTAAGTAAACAAAAACAGCGAAATGACTCAAAGTAAAATATTGCATTGGCTTCTTACAATCTGAAAAAAATGTGACTATTTTCACCTTCATTATCTTCACATGTAAAACAAATGGTTCTACAGATACTAAGTTGGAAAGCTTCTAACGTCAGCTTCTTTTATGTTACTTTATTGCAATTTAAAGTATTCTAGAAGAACATTACAAGAGCAAAAAATATGTTCCTGGTTGTATTTAGAAAAGTCTCCTTTACTTTAACAATTCTGTTATATTTACCAACATATCCAACTGTTCTAAGTTCCTTATGAACAGGCCTTGGTCTTTAGAGCAATAATATTCTTCCTGTGTTTCTCAATGTCATAAATTGCATTTTGAACGATAATTGTTCTCTGCTGAAATATTGGTTTTTTTAGTGTGATATAGTAAGAAAAAAAAACTTTCAAATGCTTTTTGAGTTAAACTTTCTAATATCTGATATCAGATCTGGTGAAGCCAATTAAGTTAAAATGTCTTACATCTTTCATTCTACTTTGTGGCATTCTTTGTTTCTTCCCAAAGTTATCTAAGTTTTGTGGTAGTTGTTTACTAATTTTTTTTTCTTATTGACACATACGTGTCTTTTTGTAACCTTTGATTATTAGATTCTCTGGTTGGATAATAGTTTTTAATACCTGATTGTGACTTGTCACAAGATTATATCAATCCCATTCATATTTACATTACGTTTGACAAAATATCTTAAAGTATAGCATTGAAGCCTTGTAATCTATTTTTTTTCCAACGATTGATGTGCACTATTTTTAGTCTACCTGTTGGTATGTGAATACCATGTTAGGGCACTTTACTGCAGGACAGGAGGAGCAGGGCAGTCTGGAATCTGGAATTCAATAGAGAGGTCTTGCTATGCTACTAGTAATTTACATTTCTATAAAATATGTTCAATTGATTTGCCTTAAAGATTCATTGAAAGATGAGGAAAAGGAAGAGGAGGAAGAACAGAGAAAAAGACTATGAAACAATAATATTGATGATGATAATGGTGATGATTATGATAATGATGATGATGATGACAATGATGATGATTATGATCATGATGGTTAAAGCCAAGATGATGATGCGTGATGATGCCATGAGGAGCAACGAAAGAGCAAGAAATTTGGCCACACATAGACACTAATATCATAGACCAAATCATCTGATCATCATCATCATCATGATAGAAAAGCATGTGAATGTATTCTAATTCTTGGATTTGGTTCCATAATCTTATGATCCCCTCAGGCTAGGGAAACTAAGAGGCAGCTCAGCATTTGAGAAACCATGTCAACTCTTTTTGCAATATTTCTTCCAACTTGAGGTAAAATAAAAAAAAAAAATGAAAAGAAGATGGAGTAAATTTTAAATAAATAAGTAGCAAGAGTAGTTGACTTGATAAAAAAATACGTTTTTTTTTCAAAACAAGCCACTAACCCTCAAAGGAATGTATCAAATTTTAATTAATATTAGTATCAAGTATTATTTAATTTAGAACAGCACTTTTTTTTTTAAATGTTTGGGTCCTTTTTCCAAGTATTTAGGTTGAACTGCTAAATTCTGCAGTTGAGATTACATACCTCCAGAGTTCCAAGAGCACTGCCATTGGTTAAAATGCTCAATAAAATGATACAACGAAAAAGCTAATGAAACAGAATACAATTTCTTAATCTGGTATATGTTATGTATGATTCATGATTCATATATACAGCAGAAGACAATTAGATCAAACACAGATCCTTTGAAATCAGATCCATTCACTTTCCCCTTCTGATTGTCTCTTTACTTCATTGTTGTATCTAAACATATTCATTAAACTACAGCACAGTTATAATATATATTCTTCGAACCATCAGTCCTCTTTTACAGAAAGGAAATGTTAGAAATTTGACACAGGGCGACTTAAAAAGAATTCTTTCATCACATTCACAGATCAAGGTGTTGTTATTTAAACAAGCTTTTCCCGCCTCTCCCTTTCACTCAGTAGACACATTTTGTCGATAAGCACCCTAATCACCTGAAAGAGAGACACCCCCTCTCCCTTAAACTCAGTAGACACATTTTGTCAATAAGCACCCTAATCACCTGAAAGAGAGACACCCCCTCTCCCTTTCACTCAGTAGACACATTTTGTCAATAAGCACCCTAATCACCTGAAAGAGAGACACCCCCTCTCCCTTTCACTCAGTAGACACATTTTGTCAATAAGCACCCTAATCACCTGAAAGAGAGACACCCCCTCTCCCTTTCACTCAGTAGACACATTTTGTCAATAACTCAGTAGACACATTTTGTCAATAAGCACCCTAATCACCTGAAAGAGAGACACCCCCTCTCCCTTTCACTCAGTAGACACATTTTGTAGATAAGCACCCGCATCACCTGAAAGAGAGACACCCCCTCTCCCATCCCACCATTACTGTCGCTTAGCCAGATGCACCCAGCGACTGCTAAATCTACCTGTCGCAAAGAATTCAAAGGGGATGATAGTAAATAAACTTTTCTAGTTCTATTTGTACAAGATATGGGTATTGATGACAGGTGATCCATCTGTGCCCACCCCTTGCTTAATCAACCAGTATATGGGTGTGAAAAAAGCGGGCGGGTAAGATCTCTTCATTGATAATAAGGTTGTGAGATAGCTCCATAGGTAGGACTCCGGACTGACAAAAGGGAGGTTTGGGTTTGATCCTTTGATGTGTCTTCTGATGGGAATAGGTCTAGCTTTGCCTTGACAGACTGACCTGTCTGGGTTTAAGAATAAAATTTGTCACCGCAATCTGAATCTAGACCTAGAGTCTAGATCTAGGTCCAGCATAGAGAGTTTGTAGACCAGATAAACCCTTGGGATTGGAGATAAGTTTTCTCATAAAATAAGTTGGGAATGACAGATAGGGTTGTTCAGAGGTATCTATCTTCAATCTGATGTAGGAAATACTAAAAATAGGGAAAATACTGCAAATCGGGTGTTCTCGTAAAGCTCAGAATTGTTCAGAAGTGACCAAAAATGTTCAAAGCCTCGATACATTGTTAAACTACATCAAAATAATTGTAAAAGCTGTCCCAAACATCAAGTCCAGGGCATGTGTGTTAAAAATTGAATGTTTGGACATGTTTTCCTCGAACATATCATAATTGCCAATGAATTCAAGGAATGCATGCTCCACTGTATTTTTCACGCAAAAAATTAATGGAATTCATGTTTTAAAATTCACAAAGTAGCTAACTGCTGTTATAAAAAAAAAAAGACGAATGCAAACCTTTCGCACAGGGACAGTCCCATACAGCCCTCACATGAAGCTCTTCTCTTGACGTATTATTGTGTGATGACTCTGCTGGGTCAGTGTTCAAGGTCTCTTGACATGACGCAACATGGACAAAGTCAGTGCAGAGAAATGTGCGTTCACCTGCACTCGTTTCCAGCTGCTGCCTGCATGATGAAAGTTCAGAGCATTTTACTCCAAACATCAATAAGAGTTTTGTTGGTTGATAAATTATTTCTTAATGAAGCAAAAAAAAAAAGGAAAACCAAAAAATTCATCATCCCCAGTACTAATTCCTTCATTTGCTTTTTTCCTATTTTCTGTTACAAACCAGAACTGTTTGATTAACAATGGCAAATACAAAAAAAAATTCTTTCCTAAAACCAAATGTCCATTGAGGCAAATCTTGGTGAATTGCTACAAAAGACAAAGTTATCGCTTGAATGTGTAACCTTAAATTATATAAGTTTTACACTGGAACTATTATATTATATCTAGTGCTAAAAAAAGCATTATCTTTTTCATTTTTTCATCACAGCCAACTTTGGGGGTGTAGCTTGATTTACAATCATTTATGTCATAATCAAAGCTGTCAATGTTGCATTATTTAAGTGTTTTAAATCCTCTCCCTTGCCTGGGGTGACAGAACTAAATAACCCAAAACAGAGTTCTACCTTTAATAATTACCGATTAACCATTAGTTAAAAAAAAAAACTCATTAGTGTAATGTATAAAGGTCAATTTGATTTTAGCAAAGCATTAAGAATAATATAAGATTTCAATATTTCCTGATTTAATTGTCTTGTGAAGATGTGATAAATGACCAAGATTAATAGTAAGCAAAGGCTCTTATTTTGGTAAATAGACGTAAAAATTTATTTTAATTTTCAATTGCCTCAAAGACTATTTATTTTCTTCCTAGAAATTCCAAATTTTCTCAAAATTGTGTATCCCAACATTACCAGTTTTATATTAGTCTTTTTTCTTTTTTGTACAAAGATCTTACCATGGAGGGTAAATCCGCACCAGCACTCCGACTTTGAGTGATAAATATTCTGCTCTGTCTCGGGAGAAGAAAACTTGACAGATTTTTCCCTTTTCATGGTCACAAATAATTTGACAGTTGCAGAGATAAAGGGAAAACAATTTCTCCACACTTTTGACCTGCACAGTAATAGATTTTGCCTCTTTGTCTGTATTTGATAAAGAAATATATAATTATGGGCTGAAGTTAGCATCATACAATTAGTCTCATATTCAGACAGGACTATGTTTAAAAATCTTGTATGTACCGGTTTTCCAATACTAGTATCATTATTCACCATGACGGTTAATCTATATTTAGAGATATCTGTGTGACCTGTGTTCTTTTCTTATACAAATCCCTCAAACTTGTATTGAATTAAGCTCATGACAGATATAGGTAATTCTTTTTTTCCTAATTGAATTCATTTTTTCTAGACTCATAATTTTTTTTTTTTTTGCATTTATTTTCAAGAGACTTGAAAGAAAAATCTTCATAAGTTGTTCATACGTCAAAATTAGACATACAAATAATCTAATTTTGCTACCTGAAAATAAATCATTCCACATAAAAAAGAAAAAAAAAAAAGAGAGAGAGAGAGAGAGAGAGAAAGAGAGACAGAGACAGAGAGAAAGAGAGACAGAGACAGAGAGAAAGAGAGACAGAGACAGAGACAGAGAGAGAGATAGAGAGAGTGGGTTGAGCCTCTATCTAAAAAATGAGTCTCTTTAATAAGTTCCATAAATCTAGTTCCTGTGTAAAACAAATTTCCAGCTATCTATCAAAAGATAGATTGCAATAAAAAACAAATTTACAGTTTACCAGTCAGCCCGCCTGTCTTTGCAGAGTGATACCACATTCTGACAGATGACTTTAGTCGCTGTTGAATTTGAAACAATCGATTTGCAAGACTGCCGCTGAAACAATAGAACAAAAGTGTATGATATTATCCGTAGGCGTATCTCTAAACAAATACTTGCATTTAGCAAAATGTCATCAAATTTTTTATAATCATGCAAGGAATGATATAAAATGAGTTGAAAGTGATTTGCCCGCAGCAAATATAGAACTCTTCATCATAGCATTTACCATGTTCCCATCACAGGAAATTAAACCCATTTGCACATAAGTTTTGGTAGGGACAAAACTAACATAAATATAATTTCATTTCTATCTATAAAGAAAAAAAGATGAATTTAGCTGTTAATGTTAATGCTGCGTAGCACTCAAACAAGAAACAAAAAAATTATGGCTCTTGAAGCAACAAATGAAAAACTGTACATGTATGTCATTAAAAAAATACAAAATAAATCCGTAGTGAGAAAATTCAATAAAATTTATGAAATTTTATATAATAAAATTCGATGTGACCATATAAATTTAAAAAAAAAACAACAAAAATAAATGAATTTGCAAGTAAAATTACAATCATTTTTTATGATGGAGAATCTCAGAAAACTGCATTGTTCTAAATGTATTTGAATTGGGTGCAAGACACAATACACTTTTGATATAGCAAATAATATAGATTTTAGGATCAGGCACTAATACTAAGATATAGCAATTAGCAGTTTCATATTAAAAAGATTGTGATGTATTCAACCTAAGGGCATCTAATTTATAAGATCGGTAATACCTAGCAAATTTCTTCTTTTTCTTTGCAGAATCTTCATGATCCATCCCCTGTATTTCTTTTCCCTTCACCGGCGTGCTCTGCCTCTGCAGCACTGAGACCCAGTCGCTGGCCTTGATCGTGTTCTTTGGTTGCTGCAGAGACGACTGACAGCTGCTCTCACTGTTAATGGTCATCTGAGAATCCTGCAAGACAAAAGTTAAAAGTGGAGGGTAGTAGATACGGAACAACTCCATGAAAAGTTTGGATTTTATTTATTAAATTTCATTCTGAAGTATAAAAAAGTGAGAGTCCTCACACACGGCATTTCAAACTTTCCCTTTCATCCTTCCTCACATCCACGTGAAGTAGAACCCCCTATAGGCCCTGTAGTAGAACCCCCTATAGGGCCTGTAGTAGAACCCCCTATAGGCCCTGTAGTAGAACCCCCTATAGGCCCTGTAGTAGAACCCCCTATAGGGCCTGTTTACTGTGAATTTTTAAATACGCAACCCCTTCATTCAGAGAGAACAAATGGGTGCAACAAGCATGTGCCATACTAGTATACATTTAAGTACATGGCCATCCTGTAAAACTTATCAGCAACAAGAACATACTGAAGTATATGGCCCTCAAGTAAAAACCAGCAGCAGATAATTCACGTAATGCTGTCTGTTAAATTTTTTAGTGCTTCTATTTCAATTTTAGACTATTTGTTCAAAATGTTAAATAAATAAAAAAGTTTATTTGCAGATAATGAGAAAAATATCATTTTAAGCTAAAATAGTTTTTTTATTTTTTTTCATATTTTCAATGGGAAAAATACTTTTCCTCATCCCACTAACAAAAAAATTGCCTTATTTACCTTGGGTGATGAAGGGGAAATTCCTTCCTCATCTACATTTTCTGCTGGGCTCAAAGCTGGCGAGATCTCATCAAAACTCTGAGGACAAAATGGGAAAAGAATCAGAAACATGTGCATCATGCAAACCTCTCTGAAAGGTTTTCAAACTTAAGCCTCAACAAATTTCAAAACAAAAGAACAAAAAAAGAAGTCTCTTCATTATCTTATATTATAAAAGGCAACTTTGGTTTCTTTCTTCGCTCTCTCCTCCAAAACCACTCAATGCACAGTTATGACATTAACTGAATTTCGATCTGCCAAGATCAGCGTCTCGAGGAGTATAAGAAAATTGAAGAAAAGTTACGTATTTAGGCTAAAAATGCATTTAAGATTCATTAATATTTCTTGTAATTAATTACATCAATTTTTCCTGTCAATTTTGTTTTGATGAACCAATTGAAGAAAAGTTTCGTATTTAGGCTAAAAATGCATTTAGAAACTCATTAATATTTCTTGTAATTAATTACATCAATTTTTCCTGTCAAATTTGTTTTGATGAACCAAATTAACATTCAAAAGACTGTTCAACTTGCAAATCAGATGACTCTTTTAAAATAAATTATTTAAGTTTTTTAAACATGAATATTTTAAAAAACATGTTATTTTACTCGAAGTGAAAAACTGAAAAAAAAAATTTAAAAATTAGAAGAAATTTGATATCCTCCTGCGTAAAGACAAAAGTGTCATGGAAAACATGCGGTTCTGTACAGGAAAGTAGTGATTTGATTGGTCAGTGTTTCAAGAACAACTGCCATTGTCACCATATCTTTCAGAGCGACAATTGTGAATGTAAACATTACTTTTACTTTTTTTGCATGCGTTTCATAATTGTATGATGTTTTATATTTAAGATATCTTCCACACCCACTTATTGTCAACAAGGAACTGCAGAAACATTCAAATTAAGCCATTTTCTTTACTTGCCACTCTTAATTTGCCTTTCATGACTTATACAGATTTTGACTAAATCTAGAATAAATTTTAAAAAAAGAAGGACCATAAACTTTTTTTGTTCTCTAACATTGTCTGAGCAGTTGCATGTTTTTATTTTGTAGTGGATAGCACTTTTTCACATCAGGTCAATCTCTACATTGTAGCTGTAATGGGTCATCAGCACCATATTATGGTCTCAGTGGAGAGATAAACTGAAAAGAGGGCTATTTAAACAATTGCACCCAAATTTAGTTAACTTTTTTGCTTGAGATCTCTCCTACATTTAAAGAATGTCTTTATGACAATGTGAGAAGTATTTCCAATGTCTCAAGGTTCTATATATATTTTAAAACTGCACTATGAGTATCTCTGGATAACAGATTTAAGTCTATTATTTTTGTGAGATTTGCATTTTTTCTATGTAGTTGTCTTTTTTCACCTGCTCATTTGAACAGGCATTCATGCTTGTACTTTATATGTGAGGCATAACATAAAAATAATTGATCTTCAAGTTGTGAGAGCCTTTTCATCAATATGTGAACTTTAAGCAATATACAGCAAATAGTTACTTTCAAGCTAAGAAAGTTTTGTATCTAATTCTGAACCATTAATGAAAATGGTTTCCCAAAAAATGTTCAGTCCATAGGGTCTATTTATTGAAATTGAACTTCAAACAGGAGAGGGACAGAAGTTACTCAGCGCTCATGTAATTTTCAAAGATTAGATAAAACATGACAGAATAAACATATAATGTTTTTAAATACCTTTCATCTCATGCTTAGGAGACTGTCTTGATTTTCTTTGGTTTTCAAGTAAGACACTACCCAAATTCTTTAAAGAATCAAGACAACCAAGCTTCTAAGTCTTATGCTATGAATGGCATTCTAAATATTTTTTAAATTATGAAGCAGCAACATTAAAAACACTAATCCCAAAGTTTCTCAATTTCAATTTACAAATCAATAAATATCTCATACATGTTCTGTGTTTCACATTTAACTGATGGGAAATTCAGAGCTTGCATAAATACCAAATCATGGCACTGAGCAGACAGACTCATATTTGCTGCTTTGCCTCAGGTAGCAATACAATAAACTTACCAACATTTGTCTGTGGTAAGAGTGGTGAATAAAGAAACTGTCTTCTACAATTCTATTTGCACCCTGCCGTCGCTCCCCATATTGCTGTTTTACAGTCTGGCAATCCTCTTGTCCATCAGAATCAGATTCTACCTCTGAAATTAATCCTGGAGAGTTTTGCCTCAGCTCCTTGTGCAGCCTGCGTCTCACTTTGGGTTTAGAGACCTGGTTTTCTTTCCTAACATCAGATTTAGTCCGTCTTGTTGCCAGCTGCTCAGCACTTTGACTTCTAGATATTATTAGTGTTTGGTCCAACAGCTCAAATGATGACACAGTCCAACATCTTTTGCCGTTACTAATATTTTGAGGACAGGGTTTTTCCAATGCGTTCATTTTCTGTAACAACAAAGATTGAACCGGATTGATGGCGTGTGATTCAGAGGAGGAATGAGCACCTGATGGATCTACTTTATTTTTCATAGTCGAATTATTGGCACACTGAATTAATGTGCCATCAATTGATCGCTTACATCTCCTTTTATTTTTTTCAATCCTCTTTTTTCCAGAAAAATTTGCAAATAATTTACTTCCGTTGTCTTCCTCTGTTCCACTGTTATTTTCCGATGAGCTTGAAGAGGTACATTGAATTTCAAGGCTCTGTTGTGGGGTATCACCTGAATAAATGATGATGGACAAGGAATGACTCGTGAACAAATTTTTGTTTACAGACAGATTCAAATGATTTGACTGTTTTCAGATTCCTTTTTTTAATCTTAAGAGGTGTAAAATTTTTAAAAAGTTTTGCTAGTTTTACTTCAACTAAATTTATCTTAACATATCACCCGGTGAAAAAGGGATCAGTCTTTTCATTTAGCTTGTACCATGTAAAAATGAATAAAATTAGTCCTTTCCTCTATATTATATATAATGGAATTTCGATTTTTTTTCCACCTTGTACAGTAATGAAGTTTACTGACTTTTGATCTGCCACTATGTCACTATGTGTCTCTAATGTGGTTGATAAAAACTGAAGAACACTTTTGGATTTTTAATTGATCTTTTTTGCACCTGACATGATTGTTGCTGAGTGAGCAATTGTTAGGAAAGGAGCAATCATGGGGCTTCTCATTATTCTAGTGATTCAAGGAACAACATGCAATGATGCACTCGAGTCTAGCGTTTCATCTGTATTGCCAAACTTTAAAGCTAACACCAAATCTTAAGATTCTTTCATTTTGCGCGCCAAGGGAAATATAAATTGATTAATAACCTCATTGTAAATAGATAAAGAGGGTGAACTTTTCTATGAACAAGGATAGCTCTTTCATTTTTTAATAAACAATCTTTCTGATCAATTTTATTGAAACAATCAGAACGTATGAATCCAAAGGATTTTAAAATGAGAAAATTTACACTAGACAAAATAAAAACTCTATATCTCTCAGCCTACAATGTCAGTTCTGTACATTTTAAGCTTTTACTCATACTTTGATTGAAGTTAACACTCAATTTTATCTCAAATGCTTGAAATAAAAGTATTTGACAAGAAAATCACAAGTTTTGCTTTCAATTTATTTAAGAGCATGTGGCCATGCTTTATTTAAAATCGAAATAAGATTTCACCTCATTGCATATTTCGAGTCTTTGGAATGAAAAAAATTCTACCTGAAATAATCATGACTTTGTTTAGAATTAAATCTATGTGCATGTATAAGCTCACTATTTCCAACATTAATTAAATATGCTGCCCTAATGGTCCCTCTTTAGAAACCATACCTCAGACTCAATGAACTAGTTTGGTCATTTGTAACAGTTTGTTGAATGCAAAATTGGTTGAGCCATGACGTAAGGCACCATAAGGGAAGTAACCAACCAAAGTGAAATTATCACATAATTATCTTTATTGTTTTTATCAACTAACCACGTGTCTATAAAGCCACTCTTCACCCTTCCCACCATAGTCCAAGTTACCGCCGATTTGGCTCTTTGATCCTGTATCATGATCTCCCCATGCAAATGCTGCCACTCCGTGCCCACTTCCCCATTTTGATTTTATTATCCTCTCCCTGTATATAATACTCTGCTCTCCCCTACCCTTAGTATATACTATGGCATAATGGGTGCCCAACATCTATACACTTTAAGCATTTATTAACATTGGACAGGGGACTTTTTGATTGAATTTCAACTACATGTACATAGTTTCTAAGCAGGAAAGCATTCTATAGTGGATTTGCCAATACTGGTAGTTGGTTGAACCCAAGGATGGATCTGAGATTAGTTCGTTTGATGTAAGGTATTTTAAAAGAGTCAAGGAAGGAAAAAAAAAACACAGGGATTTTCTTGTTCGTTGAATGCAAGGTGTTCTTTGAAGTGGTCAGGACCAGTGATAGGCTTGAGAGGAGAGATGAACCCATAAAATTTGTTTTTGTTCTTTTTTTACTAGAGACCTCTATTTTTTTTCACCATATTATCATGCTGAGCACTACATGCTTATCTGCAGTGGACCACCTCAGCAACACACAATTGTGGTCTTGATCGAAAGATAAACCAAATGAGAGCTGCTTGAAGAAAAGCACACAGATTAAGTGTACTTTCTTAACTTGGTATTTTTTACTCCATCTATAAAAGAAAGAATTGTGGCTACCTACAAAACTATCATTATTTTTTATTTTTTTACTGATACTTTTTTAACACTATCCAAATGTTCATATTCTATGCATTGCTTGAAAATGTATGAAAGCAGTAAAGAGTTTTTGTTTTGGAAATTTGATTGCAATTTTTTTTTTAATTCACACCATATTTTTATTATATTTTACAGACATCTTGAAAATTGTGTACATTCTGTTGAGATCAACTTCTTGGCAGATTATAAGCATTAAATACAAAATTTTCAATACATATAGTTGAGCTAATCATAGAATTTAAGTGCTGCACTCCAAAATATTGGAATTTCTATTCAAAACGATTATTTGAATCATTACAGCTAAAATACTTTAATTTTCCTTAACCTATACTCTTTTACCAAAGAATGTTTCTCTTTGTGAAGTTTAAAATATCAACATGTATTTGAAAAAAAAAATTTTATTTTCTTAAATCATGTCATCTGTAATATTTCATTATAATTAAAATACCTTCAGCAAAGCCCTTGAAGTCTTCCAAGAACGCTTCAGGCTTCCATGTTGGCTGCAGACAGGCTGAAACTTTCTCCGGTACATGAGCCTTGCTGCTGCTGCTGTTGCAATTTCGCCACCGTCTGACCCTTTTCTTTTGATCTGGTGAATCTTTGCAACTGATTGAGACGGTTGACTCAGCTTCCTCAGTCCAATTTCTGCCTCTCTTGTCTGTCTCTTGGCTTGGTATCACATTGATAATCCTACTCAGTTTTTTCACTCCAGCAAATCCCTCAGTACAGCGGCTCCATTCATCCATGACAGTTGAAAACTGTGGAAATGTGCAGCAGTAAAAATATTTGAATATGAAATAAAATATGGGATAAAATGGTCTTTATTATTTTGCTTCTCTTTGATATTGCCTTATATGGGCATTGTAGAAAAGTCTGAACCTTCCAATGGCGTAGAAAGATATTCTAACAATATAGTTGTTAAGAGCAGTGTGCTGATCAACGCAAATGCAATCAAGGGTTAGAGAAACACAATAATGTCTCACAAGTGATGAAGACAGGAGTGAAAGAAGGGAAATGATGGAATTGAGAAAAATCATGGATTTCGTAGCACAAATTTTTACACAGTATGTTTAATTGTAGAAAACTTAATATATTCTACACCTTAACATAAGGTGAAACTCCAAGACTTAAACAAATCCTTTAAATTTTAACATAGACCATAATTTCGAATATGCTCAACAATTTCTTTCTAAACTTTCCATTCTTTTCCTAAATATCGGGTAAAATTGGTTATTGGAGGAGTTATTGAGGCTCTTTAATCTAGCATTCAGTAAACTCTAACAAAAGACAGAACACAATCTGAGCGACTCTGTAAAATTGAACAATTCTGATGGGATTTAGTACCTCAACAATCTTCTTGATAATAAAATCATACTTTGGGTTAATCAGTATATTTGTAGAGGAACACATGGTGTGGGAAAATGAAATCATTTTAAATGATTTATAGGGGGGGGGGGGGTTAGGCATGTTTTTCTGTGTAATAAAAGAAAGTTTGTGGGTTAGAAGTCAGGCAGGGAGGATATAAATGCCAAACCTAAATGACTTATGTATGTTAAAAATGTTTCATTCTTTATCAGTAATCACTGTCAGATCGCACCATAGTAGATTTTGATCATTATCATTACCATTTTCACACATCCAGAATGTCACTAGCATTAGTAAAAATTTGTCTGTTTTCATGATGTTTTTTTAAAGCTTTTTAATCCCTTTTGCCAGTTATAGTTCCTGAATATTTTTTCAAAAGGTCATAGAAAGTAAGTTAAATTACTTTTGAAGATAAGAGATTTGAGGTGGACTTGAATTTATAAAACTAAACATTATGATTATGGTGTCTATGGATTTTGTCATCAATTTGAGGGTGAGACTAAAGTTGATTTTGTTTTGAAAAAAGTTTTTGTCTGCCTCCATCCTGCAGCTCAAATTACAACTTCTGACACTTTTAATCAAGGGAACTTAGCGCTAGTCCTCCCAATCACCTCAGAAAATTTAGAATTGATGAGGTCATTCTGACAATAAATTTTATATTTTCAATATTTCTCTGCCAAATTCTATACTAGATCTATATGGTCTTCGCTTAAAATTCTACAGCATGCACTTTTTTCTATTGTACAAAGTGTAGTTACCTGTAAAATTAAAATTCAAGCAGAATACTAGATTTTAGATTAGTTGCCAGTCACAATGATCATTGGCATTCTGGTTAAATATGAGATCCTAGACTCAGGTCAGGCTGTTAAGTCATACAGAGGTTGTATCCCATTTTGGTCTTAATGGTTACTGCATTCATTGCATACTAATAATTCAAGCACAATGTATTTTTTTTCATTAGTTAAGCTTTTTTGGAAAGAGTTCCTTTTAGGTACCGACGGTTTTTTTACATAGAAGAAAGCCCGGAGAAGGGGAATAAGTTTGATAAGAGACAGAGCTGAAAAGGATCTCGGAGTGGTTGTGGACAGTCAGTTGAACTTCAAGGATCACATTTCACAAGCAACAACCAAGGTAAACAGGATCCTGGGGGTAATACGGAGATCTTTCGACCACCTGACTGATCACACCTTTGTCCAGCTATATAAAGCAATAGTAAGACCCATTCTTGAGTATGGTCACTCGGTCTGGCAGCCAGTCCTGGAAACCTTACAGCAGGATATAGAGGAAGTCCAACACAGAGCCACAAAACTCATTGGCCATCTGAAAGATAAGCCCTACCCGGAACGACTGAAACTACCGAGCCTGGATCACCGAAGACGCAGAGGTGACACGATCGACCTTTTCAAATACGTCACAGGCATTTACGATGTAAGCCGACCCATCTTTGAGCTGGCTCCCAATAGCAATTATGCAATACCAGAGGGCACAGTAAAAAATTGATTAAAAAAAAGGTCCCACCTAGCAGTTCGTAGCAACTTTTTCTCAGAAAGGGTCGTATCTGGCTGGAATAGCCTCCCAGAATCAGTTGTATCTGCACCTAGCGTCAATGCTTTCAAGAACAGACTGGACGCCCACTGGGCGACTCATCCTGCAATCTATAACCCAGAGTGTTACAACTAGACCCTGCAAGGCATGACGCAATAAATTGGCAGCAACTTCCTTGGACCGGTGAACTGATCTGTAAACACAGGTCTCAAACACCGACAACATCATGTAAAGTAAAATAAAGTAAAGAAATAGATTAATTTTTCTTCTTTGTGTAACCCCAAGCAAAAACCAAACCCAATCTTTTTCTATGGTCCCGATCAAATTTAGACTCCCAGTCAGACTGTATCTATTTTACGTTTTGTACATAGTCGACTGACGATTGAAAATACCTGCTAGATCTTGAATCTGGCTATAACAGATATTTATATACCTAAACCCAGATCTAGACCTAGATCTATGTAGATTTCAATGTCCAAGAAGGCCTATTGAGTAGTGAGAGATAGGGTAAGGATTGACTTTTGAGTTTCGTGCGTACTCTGCATTCGCGCAGCGATGATGAGCTGCGAAGTCCGCATTAGAAAAAGAGCTCCTTGTCTATTGAAACCAAAATATTTTTTCCGAGCGAGAAGTACGCGGGGTTTTTTTTTTTCGATTATTTTCAACTATATTCTAGAATAAATTCAAAACATTTCAAGAAGAGATTTTATTCACTCAGGTTTTGCAAATCTGAACATAAATTTGGAAATAGTCCAACCATACATTAAAAATTTTTGAACAGAAGTTTCTTCGATTTTAGAATGACGGATAATGGTAGTTGAGAAAGTGTCAGATCTAGAAATTCGAAACAGTTTTTGCACGCCTAATGTCAACAATCTACAGTGAACGTCAGTCCAGAGTTTCTAACAGTGTCATCTTTATGCAACAAGCAACACTTAATGAGTTTTATAACTGGTGCGTGACACACATGACTATGACGGTGTCTCTCCAAAAATACCAGACTTAGATGTGCATCTAGGCCTCAGGAAGTATCGGGTTACTTAACACTCACCTTTAAATAATTGTGAGTCGAAATTACTCTCCATTCATTGAACTTGTCGCAACTAGTGATCTTTCTGACACGCCCTTAGTATTGTGCAGTGTACATCGAGACTAGACACATCGATCTAGAATCCACATCTATTGCACTCTACGTGAACCTGTCACAGTGCAGCAAGATCCGATTTCTGAAGTTCTACAGATCAGTAGATCTAGATTTAGACACATCTAGATTAGTCTCTGAACCGAAAACTACAAGGTAAGGAAGTTATAATGTCGTTTCTCCTTCATTCATTGCATCTAGACTCTATAGGCCCAGATGTAGAATGGAGATCTATATCTAAATCTAGATCCAGATAGATCTAGATGAAAGGAAACTGGTCCAAGTTTTTTGCAGGTGAGATGGGCCAATGTAAAGGCTCTTGTAGTTGTAAATTCAGATCATGAAACAGCCAATGGTCATTATTAAACATCTTGAGACAGATGTAGCTCATTTGTAAAAGTCATAGGCCATAGTCATCTGTAGCTCAAGTACAAGTTGAAGATCTAGAGTTTGACTGGGAATATGTTGAAAACATTTTACAAGTTCATAACAGAGAGAATCTAGGTGGAAAGTCAGATGATGTACTGAAGGCCCATAATTAAAAATACCAGAGCTCTGTAAATTGAGCGAATTCAGAAATCTGGATTTACCATTCATTATTATCTTTAATAAAGACTGAAAGTCTTTTCTTTCTTTGAGGGATTTATTGATAAATGTGCAGATATCAGCCCAACTTACTTTATGCTTCACAATTAGAAACTTGTAGCTACATAAAAATGCTTAAATATGTTGAAAAGTATTTATTTGCGATGAATAAAACCTTCATGTTAGTGATCAACATATTGAATTTTTATTAAGAAAAATACAATTTTAAAGCTTAAAGAGAGTTAGCCAATAACTGCAATAGTACTGGATTTCTAGATCTAGCCACCTGGGTTTTTTACTAAAGGTGGTGATAGTAAGCTGCATCTTATAAAGTTAAAGTTGCAGAGCCATGATGAATCTTATGTTTTTGTTCAAGGTTTTTTTTGGGGGTTTTTTTTTTTGTTGTTGTTTTTTTTGGTTATGGTAGAACCATATGATCATGATTACCCAAATAATGCAGCTTGACCTTCTAATATCCATCTTAAGTTCTAGATATTGGTGGATTGCATTATGATTATAATTATATTATAAATGGCAAGAATTTCTTTCCATGTTTTGTGTGTGTTTTAGTTGTAACTGGAGTAATTTTTAATAATTTCAAAATATCCCCACTACTCAAGATTTTAAATACCATTTGTCCAAGAGAATGAGTGAGGAACAGAACACGCATTGCAGAGTATATACCATAATACCCTCAAGACATATATTCCAAGTGCAACAACTCCACCATTGATACAGAGGCTGTATTGAATGAAATTGATTATTTGGGAGGGAAGGTTTAGTATCAAAATCATTTTTTTCATTGACTTGTAGAGTGAACCTTGTTCAAGTTCATATATGTCTTTCATCAACTAAGATTTGTCCTGGCACGGTACCTTATTTAGTTATCTTTGCACTGAATAGTGTTTTCTTTTTGAGACTATTAAAATAAACTGAAAGAGCTTGGAATTTTAACTTAATTTTAAAAATTATTAGGCCTAGTACGGCTGCAATAATATGAGATCACATGTGTAGTGTAACAAGGATCCACATCACTCGACCTGACCAGGTCAGCCAGTCAGTATATTTTAGAATGGTTTGCTTCAAATTGTTCACACAAACAGGCCTCACAATGCAGCTGGCATTGTGCCATGTGTGTTCGCCTGCATACTGTCATAAAGCTTGATTCAAAATTTTGAACACTTAAATTTCAAAGGGATGCTATGACTGCATTAACAAGCACATTTTTTTTAACTCTAAGCCTCTACTGAAACCTATTTATAATCAGAGAGAATTATGAAAACAATATCAGAGAGACTAATGAAAATAATATTAAAGCTTATTTGTTGAGATATTGGTAAATTTGGTGAGGCATATAACTGCAGGGCACTGAATGACTGTCTTCTAGCCAGATCAAATTATTGCTCAGTTTTGTTCTCATGATGAGCAGTCCAGCACTAGATTAGGTCAACCTTGATCTTGACATCACAAATACCAGCTGATTATTTAGTCAAGGTTGGTATCAGAACTCACTTTATTGTCCAACGTTGGAGCCCAAAGGCATAACCTGATTTTCAGCCTCTAAGTCTTTGATTTAATCCAGATGACAACATTCTTCTTCCTCTTTCTCCTTCTTTTGCTTTAGCAAATTTGTAGTCAAATTTTTCTCCCTTCCAAATAAGTTATTAATATTCTGCCTCTCTTTTCAGTTGCCATGTAGAAGGGGATAACCTTTAGATTCAGGCTTTTAGTGAGTGTCACTTTCTAAGCCACTATATCTGAAATTGAAAATGGTAAAGCTGACATGTTAGATAATAGAATAGACAGAATCAAGGTGTTAATCTGACCCACTCTTTCTCTCAAGAAATATAAGAAACTATTTGAAATTGATTCTCAAGGCTTTGCTCAGTCTATTTCTGAGGAGTCTGAATTTTCAGTGCCAGCAATACTCTAGCTGGATAAGGTAATTAGAATTTTTTTCAAATTTACATGCATTGAGGGAGTTAATTCTGTAACTTTTGTTTTTAACAGCATTAATTCAAAGCCACCAGTGTAACAGTTGAATCAGATAAGAATAAACTTAAGGCACAGTAGCATGTTTAGAAAATCAGCTCAGAAAACTGTGCTTAGTCTCTGTTTTAGCAGCTTGAGATCAATGCCAGGGATACTGCATACAACAGTTGGATCATGTAATAAGAATAAGAATCTTTGTAAATTACCTCTTCATGGTTTGGACCTAGTATTTTTGCATGCCCTACAGTCCTCTGCAGACATAAAGATTCAGTTAGAAGCAATCAATTATCAAAAAGAGGATTGGCTATTCAAAAGTTTTGAGACCAGCAGCACAACACCAGGATTTTGCTGCAAGTTTAAAAATCTCACAGATATGTGATTTAATTATGAATAAGCAGTCCATTCATTTAAGGAAACCAATTTCTTCTCCTTCACACAAAATTTACTTCTTGAAGCACTATGATTACATTTAAATGTTTAAAAATATTTACCCCAGGATTTAAATCAAGAATTATAATGTGGATTCTTGATGTGAACAACCTGGCAATCTGTGCCATTGTCACAGTGGCCATGCAGTTCATGTTCTTCCTCATCGCTTGCTCCTGTAAGTTCGACAAAGTTACAGACTTTGCTGGAGGAACCAACTTTGTGGTATTGGCTGTGATGACATTTCTAATCTCCTGGGTAAGAGATTGACATGCATTTTCCTTGTTTGTTTTTGTCCTTGTTGTGAGTAAATACCTCAATGATTAAGCTTATAGAATTTATTTTATCTGAGATTGAATATTGTTGTTTTGGTATGTATGTAAATTTGAAGAACATTTGAAGCAGCATCTCCATTTTTCTCTCTGCAGCCTATGTTTTCTCCTTTTCCTTTTTTTTTTTCTTCATTAAGTCCTTTTTTTTTAACTTCATAACGAAAAATTGCTGTGGAAATATAGATCATGTTCTCTTTATCATTCAGTTCAAATTATGATCTAGTACAAATTTTGGGAAAAATTTGCTTCATTTCATTTATACTAAGTGATATCCTTTGCACTGTGTCTGTAGAGACTACGAAAGATTAATTTTTAGGTTGAAATTTTATTCTGTGAGATTTTTATGGCAACAATGAGGTTGGGGTTTGGGGGAAATATTTTTTTAGGTATCATTCAAATATCAACTTCCTTAAACATTTTCCTTGCCATGTATCCAATGTATTCAAATGATGAAAGGAATGAAAGGCAATACGTGAGTTTAAATGTTAAAATTATGTCATTCTCTTGAAAGAGTGTTAGCTCAACTTGTGAAGTAAAACAATCTTCTAAACTATCTCAATTTTTTTTTATCTCTTTATGTCAGTTGCTGATGTTTATCTTTCTTCATTTTGCATTCCAGACATTCAGTACCAGACAAATATTAGCCACAGTTTTTATCGTCACTTGGGGTCTACGACTCTCAGGCTATCTTCTATACAGGATCATAAAAATTGGCACTGACAACCGCTTTGATGATAAAAGGGAAAATCCCCTAAAATTTGCCATTTTCTGGATTTTTCAGGTATGAAAATATTTTATCTCTTTGTTTACCTTTTCTCTGAGGGGACTGTGGGGGTGGGGGTGGTGGGAGGGAAGTGGGCCAGGGGCCCAGCTGAGCTTAAATGATTCAATAATTTTTTTTTTTTTTAAAGGTGTATGCGATTGAGAACATAGTCTTTTGAAACATTTTTTGTCTTACTATACTTTCTTATTCGATGTAATTTTGAAGACTTTGTTCCGAGAAAAAGAGGAAGAGCTCTGTTTTTTAGAGAGGTTTCAAAATCCAGTACAGCTTAATGTACATTCATTCCATCTCATTGTCTGTAAATTTGTGAATTTTTATAAGATATTGGGCAGTGGCAAAACTTGGTCGTAGAAAATCAAAACCCACATTAATGGGGCACAACTGCAGCCATCTGAGTGGTGGCCACCAATACATGATTGTGCTGGCCCAAGAAAAGGTAAGCAAAAAAAATGTACGGCAAAGATTTGGGTATTCTATATTGGATTCTAATTCAAACCCAGTCCACAATAGATGTTGATCTCCGGATTTTGTAGAAAAAGGGAGTAGTACGATGATGAATAAGGTGAAAGATGATTGCAGAAAAAGCAAAAACAGAGACAGTTGCAACATTAACATATCAATACATCAAAAAATGTCATATTGCACAGCATTGCTCAAGGTACTGCTTGTCATTATAACTTTTCTGCAATGTAGAACATGAACGGATAGAAATACATTGCTTTGTTTTATTGGAAATTGAGGTTTATAATATAAATGGTATCGTGTAGATGATTGCGAAAAAAATAATGTTGGATGTTAGCAGGGGTTAGTGTAAAATTAGTGCATAAGAGACTCAGTTTGTAAATATGCTACTTAGCTTCCCATGAAATTCTTCTTTATTAGTCTATCTTAATGAAATAAGAGTTGATTGGTTTAACTGAAGACCTATTTGTGACATGTGTGAATTGTTTTTTCAATTTTTATCGACTTTGCATTATTCAATAAATATTCTATTCTACAGGCTGTGTGGGTGTTTACTGTGAGTCTGCCAGTCATCTTCATCAATGCACCACGCAGTTCAGACAGATATGACTATATCACTCCACAAGATATTGTTGGCATTGTCCTCTTTGTTCTAGGCCTCATCATAGAAACTGTTGCAGATTTGCAAAAGTTTAACTTCCGGAACAATCCCGCCAATAAGGGAAAGTGGTGTGATACAGGTAAGACCATATAAAAGTTTTTACTCTCTTTAAATATATCAATGGACATGATATGTACGAATTTCAAGTTAAACATATGGTAAATGGAATCTATTTAAAGTCGATTATTTTCTGGTTTGAATACTATAAATTAAGTCAAATTTCTGATAACGTGACCTTTTTCACCTGTTCCCAATCTGTGGGATTTAGGTCGATAAATGTAATGAGCTGTAGTCTTGATGTGAACAATTAATTTTTTTTGTACATTTCATGTGATGAGAACCATAGTTTTTCATGGCATTTCGGGCAAAAGTCAATCTTAATTGTTTTGAACTAGAACCTGCTAAAGATAGGAATTTGATGTTACTTTTTTTTTAGAATTTAAAGCAAGGTAGCTTTGAACATAGAAATGCTAGTCTCTTAATTTTGTTGTATTGTTTAATGATAGAAAATCACTGTTACTAGGTATCAAAATTCATCAAGTCACGATTTTAACTCTGATTTGTACCTGATTCATTTTTGATGGTGCAAATATTTCCTCTTATTTTCACTTCCATTGCTATGTGTGCTAGACAACATTCAATTAGATAATATTATTTTTATAGAGTCTGTTTGTGTTGAAAGATGATACATGGTGCATGCAGTAAAAGCAGATAATTTTATACAAATAAATAAAAATTTTAAATCAGGTTAAAGAGCTAATTTTGTACAAGCCATATGAACATTGTCAGTCTTCAATAGAAATAATTTCTCTTGTTCAAGGTTAAAAACCTTATCTCGACTGTTCCAACAAATATTGAAAATGAATACAACTTTCTTCATAAGGTGTCTTACTTCAATATTTTTTTTTACAGTCTCATTTGGACTGACGACTGGGGTCAGTATTTACATACTTTTTAGTTGTGATCCAAAAAGCTTACATGTTAAATGTCAGTAAAGAAGGGCCTATTAGTTCAGCCTATGTTTTTTTGGACTTAACTTGCTGTCCTGCAATACTGAAAGTTGTGATACAAATTCAAAATGTTTTTTTTTTGGCAAGGTCATGCTCGTAGTAGTATTTTTTAGTATTGTAATTTACTCATGATTTTTTCAGTTTCAGACCTGCATTGAAAGTGTAAAATGAAAGAGAAACTTTTAGCTTCTTTGCATTAGCTAAATTATTTTTAACCAGAATCTAGAAAGTTCAACTGTATAAATTGTCTTTCTAAACCTAGGTTTGTGGCGGTTTTCCCGTCATCCCAACTATCTTGGAGAAATCATGGTATGGCTGGGCATTTTTGTCATCAGTACCAGCATCTTGCAGGGAGGGCAGTGGACTGCTGTATTGAGTCCTCTCTTCACCATGGCCATTTTGCTCTTCCTCAGCGGAATTCCGCTGCTGGAGAAAAATTCTGATGAGCGATACAGGAGGTAGGACTGGTTTTCTATATATTTATCTCTCAATATGTCACCGTCATCTCTTATTCAAAACAATTCCATAGTTCAATGGAGGCTTAAAACATTGAAATATGAAAAAGTCTTTTAAATAATGTTGATGAAACCTGCTTCATCGTCCACCTTTTAACACAGACTCTGATACTGTAATTTAGCAGACAAGAATGAAATATTTGCTAAATAAGTGGTGATTTCTTGAAACGGAAAGAAAGGAAAATTGAAACCAGTCATGGAATAGGAGATTATTATTCACCTTGAACAGGTTAAGTGTGACATCTACAGATAAAAACCTGTTTTCTAGTAAAATATGTCTTATTGTGGAATGTATGACAATGACAGAATACAGTTATTGACATGACTGTATGTTGTTGGGTTTTTTTTTTGTTTTCTTTTGATTTTTAACGGCTTGTAAAACTGACATTTTTATGCAATGAAGAGTCTTTAAGTATTTTACTTTATAAAAGAAATGATTGAATAGTGGATTTTTTTTTTTTTTTTAAAGCTATTGTTGAGAGCAATTTTCTATCAGATTTGAAAGAAATGGAATGGAAAAACAGAAATTTATTTTTGCACGCCAAAGATATTCATGTATTGAATTCTGTAACATGAAACTGCTCTTGAAAACTAAACAATTATTGATGCAATGCATGTTTTACTTGTATAGTTACTTTCCTCTTTGATGTTAATTAATACAATAAAAATTTATATATATGCTGACAAAAAACAAAATGAGTAAGCTAAAGGCGTTGTTTTATTATGTAACCACATTGGTTTAGTGATATTGGAACCAATGGAGGTATTTAATTTTAGCTAATTCAGTCATTGTTTGGTGTTTGATTTTATTATCAAATTCTTTTTGGGATTATGAAATTGGCTAATCTAACTTTAAGTTTAATTTTTTTCTCTCCTCCAGCAATGAACAATATGTTGAGTACAAGAACCGTACCAGCCCACTGGTATTGGTCCCGCCACCATGCTTCTCCTGTCTGCCTTCCCCACTGAAGTGTCTTGTGTGCTGCGAGTTCCCTCTGTACAATTATTTAAATGGTGAGAGCCAAGCCATCAACACTGAATCATCGCCAGTCACACAACAGCCAGCCCCTAGTGTTTAACACAAAATAAGAAACTTGTAGGCATTTTCAAAGGTTCAATTTGGTTGCCTATGATCTTTATAACGACCTTTATGTTTAAAGTGCAGCAGCTATCAGTAAAATGATTAAATTTAATATATAAGGTATTTGCAGGTTGTAAGCAAAATACCTCAGGGATTGTTAATTTAATGACAATTTACATTGATATTTGTGTAAATTAGTGATGCTTCTTATTGGTTATAAGCTCTGGTCATATCTTAGGTTATTCACCTCCAGCCTTACTTGTCACTCGCCAGTGATAAAAGTGGAAACAGAATTAGAGTGTGTGTTTCACTCTTCAAAAGTTTAAAAGTCACTAAAGATGTATCACTAGGACCAGTCGCATTTTGTGGATGATGAGATATGTTGTTATATGTAGAGATGAAACAGCTGTTATAATTATAAATAATATTGTTTTGTTGGTATTAGATTAAGGCCATTTATTATTCGAAACTTTTTGAATTTGTGGAAAGTGCCATGAGGCTAGCTATACTAGCCTCTGTTATTCATCATTTTGAGATTTAATAGAGGGTTTGTTACTGTTTAAAGTTATGTAGGCTAAGAAGGTTTCATAAGAAGGTTTCAAGAATGACAAGGAACAACTTGCCAGCCTGTGTGGTTTTTTTTTAAGTGTCCTTCAAGAGTAAAAAAAGGATTTACTGCTCTTTAAAAAATAAAGTATAGATTTACTCAAAATCAAATTATCAATGCAAGATGATAAACATTTCTTCAGTGAAAGTGGCTAACCTGTTAAATTAATGCGAGACAATTTCTCAGGAGAAACCAAAAACTGCTTTGACGTAGGTGTGATCTAAACTCATATGTTATGATGCTGGGCTTTGTCATGCTGTAATATTTATTAAGCGTTGAGCAACATTTGAAAGTTCAAGTATGTTAGTGAAAACACTTGATAAAACATTAAGTGTGTTGAAATAATAGGTATCAAACATTTGAAATGCATTATGATTGGTTCATGTAAATTGTAACTATAGTCATTTTCAAGTGTAAAGTTACAATTGAAACAAAGAAATAATTATAAAGGTGGGTCGTCATTGGTGACATAGGACTTGCAATCTAATGTGAATGTTTGAAGTATAAGTTGAGCTCTTGTTTTTAAAATAGATTTTTTCATCAATCACATCGTGGTATTAGAAAGAAGCTTTAATATGCCCTCAAAACTAGTTTAATAGAAAAAGGTTACACATATTTTTTTTTAATTTGGAATCTTCATCCATAATGTACTGGTCCTTATTGTAGAGAATTCATGTGGCGATTTACAGGATTTCTTTATTGTACCCTAAGATAATTCCTTGCGGACCACATTTATTGCATTTGGCATAAATTTTCTTAATAATATTGTATGTATGTAATATATTCAAGCCTTGTATATGTTATTTCTTGACATTATCCTTAATGTATTCTTGGTTTTTTTTCACATATTGCTGCTTTCATATTTGAAGTAACATGTTAAAATTATCATAGTTTTTGTCATTTTTTTTCATTTCGAAGGGATTCTAGAAATATTGGTCAGTTAACATTTCAAAGTTAGCCAAAAGTTTATGGTAAAAACTTTGAGATGTTTTTCTTTTGAAATTTTATTTTGCATACAGTAGCCACCAACCATCTAAATTTGGTAGTGTTTATGACATCTTTTTGGTTTTTTTTTCAAATTAGGGTTGAAAATTGTTTATTTATATTTATTCTGTACAATCTGTCACAAAATAGATGGCATTCTTTATCATTAGTTTAAGCCAGCACTTGCCATATTATTGTCTGTTGGTCCAAATAATTTATGTCATGTTACTGATAATGGAGCGTTTTCTAATTTTGCAATGGCAGAAAGTTGCACAAATTAATAATTGATAAAACACACTTGTGATATCATGAACCTTGAATTTGTGTTTGATCACTTCAACAATGGGGGACACTTCTTTGGTTCTTTGTAACTATCATTACATTTACAGCCAATCATGACCTTTGCCACAACAACTATGGTCAGCAAACATTTTTCAGTTGAGATCTCCTCTATACCTTGTATGTGGTAGTGATTGTAGCTCAAGCTCAATTCATCTTTTAGAAATAGAAATAGATGCTTCAAGTATGACTCACATTTTTCTTCAAAGAATGTGCATCAACACATTATTCTGCTTGTTGCACAGATTTAGAGATAACAATTACATGCAGGTATTGATCTTAGTAAAATCAATTACAGTAAACCTTGCGCTATCAAGAAGAAAAAATTGACACTCCTGTTTTTTAACATTTTTTATAGGTGTCCAAAATTTCAGATGAGACGGAATAGTGATAAAGCCAGCTGGTGTTTCAAGTGAGAATAGTTTTGATTTTCAGCTTCTCCAAACTAATGTGCCTTGTCATTCCTCCACACTCAATGCACTCAGTTCTATATACTTCATCCATTGGAATTATTTTAGAACGCGCCAGTTTCAAATTGAATCACCCAAAACTTAATGCAAGAGGGCCATAGCAAAGTATTTGCTTAGTGTTTGTATTATATAGACCTCATTTTATTAGATCTTTTCATAATATCAAGTTTTGATTTGACTAAGATCTGAAGATCTATTTATCATTATATTTTGTTTTGTTATGTTTGATCTTACCTTACCTGATAAAATTACCATCACATTGTCATAATCTGCAAGTCTTATATGAAAATTTTGACGAATTTTTTTAATAATGCTCATTTCCTTTCAACCCATGGTGCTCAGAAAGTTTGTTGAGATTTGTGACACAGGGGGTCACGAGTTCTAGACTGTCATCATGATTACAAAAACCATAATCATTGTCGTCAAATTTTTCGGTTTTATTTCTCCTTATCATTATATCAGGGTTGGTACTTAATTTCTTGTAAATTAATCATGAAAATACCTCACTCCAATAGAGAAGCAGCTACTTTAAGTTCAACTGTGCACTCACCATTAAGAATATATTTAGTTAACAACCTTTACAATCAAATCATAATAAATCCCTGTAATACCATTTTCATTTTGTGAATGAGTGATGCCTTTCCTGTATAATATTGTGTCATATTTTTATTCTGGATAAACAATACTATTTGTGTAATTGATGTGAGATATATTTTATTTCAACATTTTGATCTTTAACTCAAGGCATCATTCCAGAGAAAACAAGATTTATTAAAATTTTTACATTTTCATGTGTATCCGTGTATTTTAGTTCAAACTTTATCAGTTTAGCTGAGTGGTAGTTTTATGAATTGCCTGCCTTTTACACCTGACCAAACTAAAGAGCCTAATTTATCCAGTTTTGAAAGACTTGTAAAATAATTGGTTATTAAGGTGGATCCTGATGAACAATTTCAAATAAAATTTAGTCAAATATTTGGAGATTCATATTTTCTAGGTGTTGCTATGATTGCAATACAGAAATTAGTTATCTCATTAAAACTGTTTTTTACTCTGAAGATGTAAAAGACTGGGCGTTATTGAAAATTATGAAGAAAATAAAATCGTACTAGTCTGGCTGAGCCCATAGCACAGTTGGAAATACTCAAATAGTTTATGTCCCAAAATATGATATTTTTCAGGCTTGACCTCATTTTGCTCTTTTAATTTATCACATCTTTTATACCACACCCTTGGAATAGAATAAAAAATCTGAATGTGAACAATTTTTATTTTGTCTTTTCTGATTCTTGGATCAGTTTTATTTCATTTCTGTTTTCACATTGCAATTAATTTACATGTTTGCCAACATTTTTTACCACTAGATTCCCTGTTAAATATTTCAATTTTGAGTAGAGATAGGTCGACCGTGGGGTTACCTGACCTTAAAGCTCTCACTACTAATCCTGTGCTTACCAAATTCAACTAAAATAGTGCATTGAACTAAATAATTTAAACATGAATACTTAAGTTAGTTAGCTAAATCAAAGTAAAAACACTTTTGGTGTTTAACCAAGGGCTAACTAAGATCTATAAGTATAACCTTCACATTCATAATAAATTTAAAAAAGAAAAACAGCAAAAAAGCTCTTGGTGAAATAGGCTTATATTTTGTTGGATAAAGATTTCCAAATTAAAAAAATTATTTTTGCTCTATGAACAAACGGTAATAGTTTTGATACTTTTAAATCATTAATACAACTTCTACCATTACATCAAGTTACATGTATCTGGACAGAGATGGTCTAAATCTAAATCTACCTAAACCTACATAATTTTAGAATCTATAGACATAATGAGGATCTTGATCCAAACTCAGCCAACAAAGTCCATTTTTCGTTTTAAGTGTAGGGCCTATAGTTTTAAAATAATGAACTGCATACACTTATGCTTTTTAGTTACCTCTGGGGCTGTTGCATAGTTATAATCATTGGTATTATTTCAACACAAAAACTAGATTTGTATATAATTTATGTCAAATGCTTTGCACTAATTTCACTGGTTGCTAACTCTGGAGTTAGCCATGTTTCATTTAATATCATTTTTTAATATTTTCTTTTCTTTGTTAAAATGATACATGTAGTTCAACAAAAAAAAGTAACTTTGTGTTTTTAAAATGCATTGAAAATTGCGGCAAAATTTACTGTCTTCAAAAATTTTTCAGCTCAGTGATGGCAAATAATGCTGGTTCCAGTTTATTCTGTATCAACTTTGAACACAGCAAACCAATTGCTGAGAAAGCGAGATTCCACATGAAATAATGTCTTGTCAAAACACCTACATATTACAATCATCACTTGGTTAGTACATGTAGTCTTAATGTCTAACAGAGTGTAGCACTAAATACAAGATGTATTGAATGGCCTGGTAAAAAAGTAAGGCTAACAGCTGCAAGTCTCAGCAAGCCAGAATTATGGTTAATATAAGAAGTGTGTCGTTCCAGGACAAGGCAAGCTGGATGTAGTTTCCCACTCTCCAGTAAACTTTACAATGTTTGAGTTTTTTAATGGATAACAATCTAAATGAAATTAAAAAGAAAATAAAAATCGTATAATACAAAGGTCACAACCATCTTGTTACTATCAAGTCTCTCAAGTCACATTCAATAATTTTCTAAACCACCATATGATTAAAGGCCAACTCTTGTGTTATTTATTTTGTCTCTACTACATGCACATTTGAATGTGCAGCAAGATGCTGAATTAAGGCTCCATGAGATGGAATGAATTGATGTCAGTCTGCCTTAATCTACATTAATAATTGAGAACATGCCTTAACAGAGACTGACAAGAGACAGCTCTTCAAATGAAGTATTCTTAAAGAATTCAGTTGGAAGCAGCATTTCTACATGAGGAAGAAATAATAGAGGGCCCCAGAATTAGCCGAGGCATTCCCTTTTGTTTGCCGTGTGACTATTTGTAAGAAGATTTTATATTGTTTATCACGTGAACTGAGCTGCATTGCTAAATGTTAAAATGAGAGTATTTTTAAACGAAACAAAACTACTCCATGGTCTGCTTTTTTATCTTTATTCACATAATGAACAATAAATAAATGTGTAACATGAGACTGCATCATTGTCTCTTTAATATAAATTAGAGGTAGTCCCAATATGGTTAATCATGAAAATTCAACACTGTAAGTTAATGTTGCAAAACTGTTAGGGTAAATGGAATACTTTATTACCAACCATCTAACACATGATCAAAAAAAAGCAACAGAAAGGATAAAGACATCCTTTCTGTACATCATTTTTAGGGAACACAAAAAATTATGACAGCTTATTACAAGAGGCTTTATCCAGAATTTTTTTCTTCCACTCCTCGTAGTCCGTCTTTTTATCATGCTCTTTACCTTCCTTGATACTTTCATTCTTTTCATCGTGTTTGGCTCTTTTTGCTGCTTGATCATCCTCTGTACATTAGAAAGTAAGAAACGAAAATAGTTTATAAAGTATGGTCCATGGTAAAATCACAGAAAAAAGAAAAATTCAATCTTGGTGAGTGTAACAAATCATTTCAATTCATTATCCAAACATAGACTTCAGATTTCATCTTCACCAAAAAAATTTTTTTGCGCACTGCTTAAAATGTTATGCAAGATGAATTCAATTGAGAAATATATCATACCAAAGAAAAAAAAAAGTTAATGGCTGACTTAAAAAGTTAAAAAAATTTATAAAAAGCATATCCTACCCTCTGCATTAACCCCTTCGTGAAGTTTTTTTTTTTTATGTGATTGAGTTACACTCATATCTGAGCTGGCCGTAAAGACATTAAAAAAATATGGATGTGCCTTAAAATTGAGACGGCTGTGTGCTTATTTGAAGGAATACATCATGAATAAAAACTCGAGTCCCGAACTCTCGAAATACAAATCATCGTCACTGCTATCTTCTAACACTACAGTTCTTGTTTTCTATCACACACATGTACAAAGCTTTGCCAGGTTGTTTCTGGTTTAATTGTTCATCACTATCCGATGTGAACAGCTGATGTGCAGAGCCAAAAAAAGGCACAGATTGGTCGAATGGATCAGAGTGAAAACAGAAGTTTCACGCAAAATGGAAAAGTACTATTAAGATAATTATTCTTATACAAAAGAGTCCATTTTATATGAAAAAAGATTGATAAACACAAATTTCCATCTAGTTTTAGTGTTACTATTAATGGTATTGAGATATTAGATCGATAAAGCTTGACGTGCATAGTTCATCATGGACGGTAAATCTAGCTCTAAAGCTTGACGACGTACGCGGCATGTCATGTGCAGCATCTATTTTATTTGACCTAAGCAAAGGACAAACATTATTCCAAAGCCAAAAATGGGCCATGGTCACAATTTCATGTTATACATGAGTTATTATATTTGTACAATTATGAAAAATTGAAAAATCAAAGCTAAATGTGAAATTTATTACACATTGCTTAGCATGGAAAAAGATCTAAGTTGATTTGTTATTTGATTCATACAATCATGCTATTACAATTGAAAAAAAGTTTTGTGTTTTTGACTATTTGCACATTTTTCTCAGAATTTCAAATGCCATAATTTCTTTCAAAATTAAGATACAGTATGAAACTGGTATCAAATAACTCAGAAACAAAAGTTCTGTCTAGTTAAGCAATTCAAATAAAAAATTGGACAACTTAGTGAATACAGTTCTTGGTACCTTGCAGATGGTTATTTTTTTTTTTTGTTGTTGTTTAAATTTAATAATTTAGGTTAATATCAATCAAGATACTATTTTAACACTTAGATGTTAAACAGCACCACCACCACCACTGCTTCCTCCGCCGTCTGTATTTTTTTTCTTTCCCTGACAAATTATAATGGAAATTATGTGCTAGAGGCACTGGTTTGAAAAGCTTAATGTGATAAAAGCAATGAAATAATACCTTGAATTTGAGCATCTATTGCATCCATTAGCCCTGGCCTCTTTCTTGTAATTGACTTTCTCTTCTCTGAAACAAAGAGCACCAAAGATGGCATAAGTGGCTGCTACAGGGCAAAAAAAATAGTTTTCATTCAGATAAACATTAAAAAAAAAAGTCAACGTTAAATAAAATCACAGATAAAAATTTATGGGTAATAATAAAGGAAATGAAATTTATTGACAATACCTGTGTTTCTGTTTCCTATCGTATACTTCTGAAGCTCAGCCAAGAGACGATCAAAGGTTGCCTTTTTAGTTCCAGACCGTTCTCTCAATTTATTGGAGTCAATCTTGATATTTTCATCCCTAAATATTTGAGAAAAAAAATTACAAAAACATTCTTGTTTGATATCATTAATATCCCTCTTTCTGGATTGAAAATGAAAATACCAGTTCTTCAAAATATTCCATCAGAGAAATAAATTCTCTTTGGACAAAGGATGAAAATAAATAACAGAAAAGAAAGGGGAGTGACCTCCGGAAAGTGGTTGACAGGTAAAGAGTGTGACAGAAAAATGAGCACTTCAGATTTACGATGTGATTGCAAATGGGAATGGAAAAGTAAGAAATGAGAAATAGGGTACGCAAAGAGAGATAGAATAGTGGGAAAATTAGAGGATGAAAAAGAATGAGAAAGAGAGAGGCAGAGAGATGGCATGAGCATCCTGGTCATAGACTTATTCAACAAAGGAGGATTGAGGACAACAGTCATATATAGGCTGTGTACCTCTCACTTAGAAAGATGCCCAAAGACAGTAAAAAGATCAATCTAATGACTCGTCTTCACAAAAAATGTCTTTGAATCTCCTACAATTAATAATTTTGAAAACAAATGATATGCTTTTATGTCAAATAAAAAATGCTAAGACTATTACATCAGAGTTAAAAATAGCATGACTTTGCCAAGCACACTATGATTTCTTTCCCTCCAAAGATCAATCCTTTTCAAACAAATGTCAGTTTCAACTCAGTTTTACATAGTAAGTTGTTTACAGTTGCGCATGATTAGATTGAACATGGATCCCACCTACAGCTATCCCAACACCTTCACCTTGTGTGATGCATCTGGTGCTAGTTGTCTATAAGTGTCTACCAGGTTTTAGACTTCAAAGAGGCTGAAAACCAATTGCGCCCATCCCACTGTGCATGACAAGGCTGCTGTTGACAGCTAAACCCATAAGGGCCCAACTCTTGCTCAATCAGTCAGCACATGGGTGCAAAAAAAAAAGCTGGCGAGTATGTGAAATATTCATAATCATTCAAAACTCACTAATGCGAGAGTCTATGTGCCTCTCAAGTTTTGATAATGTCTGAAAAAGAGAAAACTTGTCTTCAAAGCTATCATAAATTTAATACCTTGCCGCCACCAGAAGAGTTGCACAAAGGAACATTGGAGAGCCAAAGTCAACGTCACTGCACTGATCTTTGGTGTATCTGCGAGAATTGAATAAAAGATAATGAAAAAAATTGATCCATACAAAATTTGCACCTGGCCAAAATGAGTGTTCGTTAGATGGCAGAGAAGAACTAGGATCATGAATACCTTTGGGACTTTAACTCATACTAATTCATACCTTATTGAAAGCAATGTAAATGCTATAAATAAAATATTCAAAATTTAAATGATTCCCGACCTTTGTAATATATCAGCAGCTTGAGGGACCACTCTGGGACAGCCAAATTGAACAGCCAGTGCCCTCAAGGATGTGCGTTCCTCCACCCCTAGTAAAGCTGTCACAACCTTGTGTGCTTCCATGTAACCTTTCTTGGACATACCGGACATGCGAACAACATCACTCTGAAAAATAATTATGCAAACCCTGGTTATACACTTTATTTACACTTTTCCTCAGCATAAATACATGAACTGTGTAGTTCTTTACACTGAGGGTAGATTCTTCTTCTTCTTCTGTATTTCCCTGACATTGGCAGTCTGTCGAATCAGGAGTCCAGTGGCTGGAAGAACTTGACAAATTTGACATTACAGGCCCACTTCTGTTTAATACTGAGCACATTCTAATAGGTCTTCCTTCAGATTATACAAAAAGGTTGTAATTTTGTAACTTAACAAAAAAAACTGCTCCAAATGCTATGAAATAGTGATTCTTTGAGGAAGATTACTAAAATAACCACCCTTTAATTATCCATTTAACTTGAGTCAATCTGGTTGGCACTGCGCAATATATATGGTCTTGCACGGCCCTTTAGTTTATCAGTCACCCGCCAGCCGTTCCAAGTAACCAGACCGGGTCATGTGGTCAAATGCTGGGTGGAATGGGATTTTTGATTTTGAGCTGGGGTGTTTTAGATGCATCATTTTTAATGTTTTCATATAATCCCACTGGGTGCATCAATGTTAAAGAAAAGTATGTAATGTGAAGGTATCATACTAAATTTATTCAACATTGGAAAAAATACTGCAAGTTTTATTTCTTATATAGAAAGAAATGCTCAGTCATTTGATAGCAGCCGCATTTCATTACAAGGACGACAGTTTTTAATGACGCCAAATGAAGCTTTTGGAACAATATTTTAAGATGAAATTTCACCAGAGATTCATCAATATGTTGAATAAAGCACATACCAAACAGCAATGGCAAAGAGTTATAGTTCTTTAGCTACCTTTATTTAAGTTTCTGATGATGACTTTTTCACAGAGCTATCTCTATATCCTGGGTGGTATTCTAGATCTAGTACAATCATTCTCTTAAGAGGAATTCAATAAATACCAATAGTGATCTATCAGAAAAACAAATGACCAATATGTGTGGTCACTTAAAGAAAATGACTTCATTTTATAGATTGACAAGCTGAAAATCCTATTCTACAAACAGAACCCTGATGTCAATTTGCCGAGGCTGGCGTGCATATGTGTATGAAAGAGGCTTATAAATAGTCTTGTTATCTCTCCTTTTACTTACATGAACCAGATAAAATTATATGCCTCCACCTATCCATCTTTACCTAGAATCTAGAAATCTCAATAATTCTAATTCTAAACACAAAATTTAGATATGGAACTTAATCATTTTTGGAATAAAGGAAATCGACTTAATATTCTATTCTTTCCCAATCTGTTTTTAGGTCCTTTTAAACACTTAATAAATTAGAAAGCTATGAATTTTTCCCTTAAGTATATAAAAGTGCACTGCCTTGCTGGAATGTTTAGTCACAAAAAATCTAGATCTTAAGAAACTTAAAGAAACTGTCAGACTTCAAAGCTTCAATACATAACAAACATACCTAAGAAACTTAAAGGAACTATCAGACTTCAAAACTTCCATACATAACAAACATACTTAAGAAACTTAAAGAAATTATCAGACTTCAAAGCTACAAAATTACACCCAAATTTCTAATTAAATGGCTTTTACGCTGAGAAGGACACGTATGCACATTTCAGTCAAAAAAACAGAGCACAGGCTGAGCAATATGGGAGTAAAACTGCTTAGTTAAAGACAACCTAAAATCATTGAAATTTTTACATCCGTTTAAACTTACCATAGTTGGAATAATTCCTGCATTTCTAGCGGCAAGATCTAAACAGATAACCAGTTTACAGGAGCCCTGTAGCCGCAAAGCTGTTAGAGATGATGCATGAGCCTTAAGGAGCTCATGAAATTCCATTGCTTTCCTTCAAAAAGAAAAAGGCATAAGATGTCAACATCAAGTCAGAAGGCTATTTTGTTCTCCCATAGCCACATTTTGCTAACAGTAACACTGACATAAATCACTATGTTGACTTAAAAATGAGGGGAAAATCTCAATGTATGAAAACAAAACATACAAAGTATTATGAATTACAGGCAATTACTACATATCCCTAAAAGTTTGATTAATTCTATTCCGTGACTGCAGGTAGAATGTGCTTTTATATGAACCTTGGTGTAAATGGGATAGTATGGTAAATAGATCCCACCTTCCAGCAAAAGTATTAACCTTGCATTGTGTTCTAACTGTAAGAAGGGTTCAATGATCAAGTTTGAAAAGGCAAATTTATATTAATTTCTATGCCCATTAGTTGTAACAAAAAATGTTTTGAATGACATATTTTACATGATTTATAATCTTGGAGATGTGAATACTGTAAATACTGTAACAAGAAAATTTATGACTATTGAAGCTTGATATAGACATAAGACAAATATAAACATTTTAAGCGACAATTTTTTAACATTTAATCGTATTTATTTTAAAAGATTGGATTTATGGCAGTGTCTAACGAGGCGACTTTCAATGCTTTTGTCCGACAAGCCAACACATAGGAACTGAATCTGTACTTATAAATATTAATGCAACACACAACAGTTTTTCGGAAATAATTTTAAATATATTTGTACCCCTAATAATAGATGCAATGTGCTTTGTTTGAAAAACTGTTTTGTGCTTTGTGAGTTTTCATGAGAATATAGGCCCAAAAAGTGTTGTAAAAGATTTTTTCAAATTGCATATATACCTCAATATATCTTGAAAACAAAAGCTTTTAAGGTCAAGAGCTTGAGATTCAATTTCAGCTTCACATTTCTTTTCATTTCATATACAGAATTATGTTTTTTCTTTGAAGTTGAATATTTTTTTTGATTTGGGACATTTTCAATTCATGTTTGTGAAACATGCCATGCGTGACATATGCAAATTATTTATGCAGGTTTTTTTTAAAACAACAATAATACTCTATATAAAATTCACTAACTGAAGAACAACTCAGTCTGATACTAGAGCTGGTTTCAATGCCAGCACTAGCTATATTAATTATTATATAAAATTTTCAACACAAAACAATAGGGAATTTTTAAACTTTAGGAGAGGACTTTAAAGAGAAGATGATTTGTTTCATCAATATTTTTAATTAGTATAGCAATCAACATGCTCAAAGTAGCAATAATTGACAATAATATGATCAGTATACATTGGCTACTTACTAGTTCCAAAATTTCCAAGTGCCTAAAATGTGATCTAGAAAGTACTCACGAAATACATGTTGTTTTGATTCCAAGTCTGAAACACAAGGTCTGCAAGGAAGTTGCCAGAGCCATGATTTAGCTGTAACTACAGAGAGTGCTCTGTTTGCAGGTCTACTATTTTTAATCTGTTGAATAATAGATGCATGATATTCAGAGATGTTGGACTACAAGCAAACTTATAAAAAATATACAACCCAGTTATGAAATTAGGCAGATAATCAAAGCTGAATGCATATAATATACAATGAACAGCAGCAGAAGTGGCAATAGAGGTAGATCTATTTACACTCAATTTCAGAAGAGAAAAGGCCCTGGAGTACTGGTGTAGAAGTCTCTAGAGGTCCTTTCCACACAACTGATATTCCAAGACTGAATCGAGTAGCTATAAAGCAAGTTCGTGCCTACAGATATATATGATGTCACTGTCCTCCCCATTGCAGACTTCCACCCCAAAATCTGTGACGTCCTACTAGGCAAACTGGTTAAAGACAAACCTAACCAACCAAACTGTAAGCCAATTACACAATTAATAATCACTGTGAGTTTAATTGAAGCCATTTTCTTTTCATTTTTAATATCACTTGTTGGTGCAAGAAACACGAAATTGAATTTATGTAGTTTGATATTGATATCGTTTGTTTTTTTTATTGTAATTGTAAAGTTCTGAAATAAAGTAACATACAAAATGTCCCCATTTGAGAAGGCTGGTCTTATCATTTTTAAATCAGGACAACTCAAACCTGAGCAAAACATTCTCAGAGGTCTTTGCTAGTTTTTGCTACATTTTAAGGGAGTCAAGTTCAACCTCAAATTTTAGGTATTATTGCAGTTATCGGCCCAACTTATCCTAAGCTTTAAAATTGTATCTTTCTTTATGAATTTGATATGCGGAACACAAATAAGAAAGTT
>JAWDGP010005269.1:910000-1002500 GCA_033675545.1 Elysia crispata
GGAACAAACAGATCCTCAGTGGATGTTGAAAGGTTGGTTACAGAAGTGAAGGACAGATTGTGCATAAGAAGTCACGAACGACATTTTCCAGGCAATAGAACAATGCCGTATCAGCGTTCAGACCCATGTGCCTTAAGCCAATGTGCAAAAAGACATAACTCATCTCCAGTATCAGTTTGCCAACAGCGGGCCAAAAATCGGCACCGAAAATCAAATCTTTGCATTTCATGTAGATCTACAGCTTGTAGTAAGTTATTAACCAAACAGTCTCCTTCACACATTGTTGAAGATGCAAGAACCATGTTAGAGAAGCTTTTAGCAGAACAGTCGCTTATTCAAGAAGCCGTTCGCCGTTTGCAAACCCAAAAGTTGAAATGTTTACCGTCAACACCTTGCACTTCAAATTCAAGCAAAAAGGTCACATTTTCTTTTTCCAGAGACGATTCCAGTGATACTGCAGGAGGATTTACTCCTTATTATTCTGAATCTGAGGATGATTCATTGTCCCAACATTCGGTGGATTTGTGAAACAGTCGTTTCCTGCTGCTGAAGGGAATGTCTAGACTGACCAAGTCAGTGCATCATCACATCACGGTTCACTTACAAATTGTGCAACAATATAGGGACTGTGCACGTTGGTCAGCAGTCTTCCACAGTTCCAGTCCCATTGATCCCAGCAACCCAGCAAGGCTCATGTCCAAGTGGAGGAAATTTAAAAGTTAGAAGTTTGTCATTTGTGTATGTGTGGTTTGGAGCTTTACATCATTCTGCATAGCAGTAAAATTTAGCTGATACATCATGCCTTCAGTCTAGCTATTCATGGCATTCTCTCATCAAGGTTCCCTTCTTTATGACTAGTTGAGAATACCTGAGTCACATTTAGGCTATACCAAGCTCTTAAACTAGCACCAGGCTAGAAAGCTGGATATATACACAAAAGGTATCACGATACTATCAAGTACGAAAAGTAGCCATATTTATGCTTATTACTATTACATGTATAGACTTCAAAATTGTGATTAGACAAATATTTTGCATTAACTTGGTTTTACATCATGCACTATGGGTACACTGCACAAGTGAGTTGTGTAACTTTTAAATTGAAAGTAGGAAGTAGGAAGCTCGAAACATTTGTTATTTTGCATGAATGATGAAGTTTAATAGATCCTTGTCAACAGTGGGGTGACTTACTTTGTTTTCTTTTGAGGGATTATTCACAATGTATGGTTAATAGTCCAAGAAAACCAAGAAATAATCTTACATGTGTCGAAGCTTTTAGTGTTCTAGTGTTGTTTCATATTTGGCTTTACCATGCCTTCTCTTTTAGGGTGATAGGAAATTATTGCATTCCTAGCATAATGATATACATAGTATGAAAATTTTAAGTTTGAATTAGAATTTCAATCTGCCAAAATGTAGGCTTGTTAGATGCAATGATGTATTGATTCATGATCAGTCTTCTATTGCTGGTCCCAGTAAGGATTTGTCCTTTTTTTTTTAGACTTCAATAAAGTAATAAGCACTTCAAGTGCTAGTAGGGAAAAAAAATAAACATCACCAAGACTTTTCGTTTTAATTTAAAAAAACCTTTCATTAAAAATTTAAGGTCTTGAGCAAGCAAAAGACGGATTAAAACCTTCAATTTTCAATTTTTTTTAAAGAATTTGTAGAACAGTAGCCTATACGGTAGACAGACTTCCAACTGGATGGAAAAGTTACGGTACTTCAGAAAAAATTTTGATTGAAAGTTATAAGCCTTGTTTCCAAAGTCAATGGAAATTAAACAGTTTAATTAAACTGCTATTGTGGTTTGGACAAAAAGAACATGTATACATGCTCTATTTTGTAAACATCTTCACCATTCACACAGTTCAAAGATATTACAAAAAGGCTCACTACAGTAAAGACCTGTATTTGTGATTTGTTTCTAAATTATTGTGGAGGACATGTCTCAACATTCAATTTAAAACTAAGATTGATCCTTTTGTAGTCAGCAATGATGTGGTAGATCATAACTTTTGTGGTATACTTTTAGAGCTAATAATGATTCATATATATATGAATTATGACTAAATTCTTCCATCACAAGAAATTGTGCTGTCACTTATCTTTGAAAATCAGCAAAAAACTTTATCATGTACATGTATCCTGCATTGGTATAGGACTGTATGAGAATCATTGAAGAACTCCTATAGTGCACTTAATATCTTGAATGAAAATTGGAATCTATTTTTTCCCCCTTCTTATAGTGCAAGAGTACAATTATCAATAGGTTGACTTGATCATTTGTTCTATTTTCAGGTACTCTTGCTGCATGAACTTAATTTTTTATTTTTGTTTTTCTACATCTTCATAAATACTGATAGATAATATATATTATGGCTTGATATGTAACTATAAGTCCTGTTGTCAGCTGTCTGTATCTTTCGCTACAAAATCTTCACTTGTAGTTGTAGCCCTACCTGTTGTAGGTCAAAATTAAAGCTTTCATGTTTAATGCAAAGTTAGACACAGCATTTAAAAAAAGTAACTAATATGTTTTATGTCAATGCCATTTTATTGCAGCAGTCTCAGGGTTCATGGTAAATTATAATATATTTTGTATTTAATTTTTTTTCCATTTTTTGATGTTAACACTGTCATTAACAGAATGAGCTGAATCAGCTTTGTGTCTGTAAAATAATGTGGATGATTTATGTGCCCAAAATTACTGTAAATTTCAAATGCCACTTGTCCATTAAACTTTGAATGCTTTTGGATGAAATAATTATGGTACACGACAGCACATGTGGCTTAAAATATGAAGATTGATTACATTTCAACAGGAGACCAGAAAGATCTTTGACCTTGTGTACATACATCAAAGCCACTGAATAAAGATACAGGGAGCCAATAATTTCCCAAAGAGTTATGTTGCCAAGTTAGAAGTCAATAAACTCTGGCTTCTGAGTTATGTTTTTGACAGTCTGTCATTATCAATCTGTAGCATCTATGGTGATAGCCACTAAAGTGAATGGGGTATAGTAAGCTTGTTGACTATCATAAGTTTATTGCCAGAAGGCTTAACCACAGTGTTTTTTTTTTAATTAGGAGAGTATCATACGTGCTATCAACCAGCTACATGCAGGTGTTATGTAATCATTCAAAACGATCTTTCTTCATCTGACAAAGGGATCTGTACATTGATTTTTGTGAATTCCACTAATCCCTGTAATGGTCATGTGAAATGAAGTTACTGTTACTGCTACTTTTAGTGTCACACAGTGTAAAGATTTTAAAATACGCAATGTACTTAAATGGATGTCTTTTGTTTGAGAATGTTCATTTCTTGATAAGAAGTTGAAGTATAAAATTTTTTATACCCTTAGTATGATTTACTACCTTTTTTTTTTTAAAAAAAAAATTTATCATAAAATTAACACCATCTTTGTTAATTTTGTTATTGTTGTTTTAAATATCTTGCTATTTTGTTGTGTTGCCCCATTATGTGTATAGGTATTTTGCAAGCTGCGAGTTGAACATGGACTTACATTTTAATGGTTGCCTATTGCCCCCCCCCCCCATTAGTTATTAATAAGCAAGATTACTGAGAAAATATAGTTGGTTGCATGTTGTCTTAGGACCCATTTTTAATGAACATATAAAATTATATTTTTTTTTCTTGAGATTTGGCTACGTTACCTACTGTATTGTCCTTTTCAAGAATTTTAAACTTTTCCATTTTTTTTTTTAGTTGCGGTTGAGTTCTGTTAGTTTATAATTTATTTGAGGGAGTTCAGGTTTTGATTAATTCAGACTTTGTCATCTTTAAAACGCATAGTGTGTCACTTGGAGTTTTGGCACTGACTGTGTAACAATTAAAAATTAGCTCATCACAATGCATGATCATTGGTTAGTAGGACTCAGTAAGACTAGGAGCAATTTCATCAATTGCATAGGGAATTCTTTAGTTAGGGTCACCAGTCTGTTAGTGTTATGGTACATGAACTATGTACATGTATTGTACAGTTCACATGTATGAGAAATCACGACAATAACTGGATAAACGCACAATGTACAGAATCATTACCCCACCTCTCTATCTCAACCATCTGCATATAATCCGAGCCAAAACGCTAGCCTTTTTTTGATAATTTTTCAGTGTTAAAAATAATCACCATACTGTTATACTTCTTGTACAAAAAATTAATGTATCAATCATTGTTATTTCACCATTCTTCAGTGCAAAATAAGTCCTAGAATAGGCTACCTCAGAGTCAGAGTCTCATTCTCATAAACGAAAACTGCAAAGTGAATTGTTTGATATTTTCAAACTTTTAATTTTATTAATGTTTTTTACTGCGTAACATAATTTAAATTGTCCTTGTTTTGATTTTTTTCTACTAGTTTTTTAAGTAATGATGGGCAGCATCCAAATATATTTAATGTTATTTTGTCTGCTTTTTTTTTTAAATCAGTGGCTCTCAAATTCACTTTGTTTAAAATAAAAATGTATGGATAGTCCGTTTTTACCTTTGGCACATTGTACATATACAGTACATAAAATGTACATCTAAGGACAGTGGCATCCTTGTTTGCATGTCAGTGCTTCTGAGTGTAGGGTTTAAACAAGACAAAACTTGTTTAAATTTAACATTAATCATAATTTGCTATGCTCTACATCCATGAATTGCTTTCAATTTCATATTACAATTTTTTTTTTATTTCATCTTGCAAGTTTCAAGAAAGGAAGCGCTTTGTTCTACTGAGCAATGTGATAGCTAACTTTGCTATATTTTGATTGATGCCGATTTTTGTGATGATTTGTAGCATCTGATAATTTTTGGTAAACTTTTCTTTAATGTAGGTGAGCCGTTTAAACAATCATGTATGCAGTGTAAATATTTTCTTTTAATTGGTTCGCTGAGAGCACTAAAGAACTGGAAGGTTACGACTTGCAAGTTCAGAAGTGGTTATGGAATTATAAGCCCTTCATGAATTTACAAATCTTATAAATATTTGTAAATTCTAACCTTCATTTTTTACTTGCAGTATTTCTTCTAATAATGTGTTTTTGTTGAAATGACCGTTGAGGCTAATAAAATTCATTTAAATACTTTACATCTAAGTTGTGCTGCTACATCTCTGTGTATGTTTTACTTTAAGTTTTAGTAGTTTTGGTCTGAATTTTTTTACATTTATGCCATAAAAGTATGCTGTTATATTATTTCAAAGATTAAATGTTACTACTAGTAGTAGTACTACTAGTGCTAGACTGATCGTGATCTTGTCAAGCAAGATTAAGGCCTCCGTGTAATAATTACTACCGGTAATGTAATAATTTTATTTTTAGTAAAAGTACTAGTACAGTAGTGGTATTAAACTCCACACGGCATGGTTGATAATTTGAAAAGGATTGGATTACTTTTTCTTCTTTTTTTTTTTTTTTTTGGTTTCACATATACTAAGACCTTTGTTTCGTTACTCTCACAGTCAGTGTCAGGTCAACGTTCTACTGACTGAGCAATCTGGTTCTCCCTCTCTGCACGTCATTTAGAATCGGAGAATGCCTCATGGTAACTCGTCACTTTGAGCTTTGTAGCAACTTTAAAAAAAAAAAAAGAAATTAAAACAAAACTGCTATGGCTGGACCTCCCTCTAGAAATACACTAGTGTTCCGTATAGACGTTCGGATTAGCAATAACATTAAGTCTTGCTTTATAATTATAAATCATAATGCTCAGTCTCGCCCCTCCCACACACACACCTTTTCTCTCTCTCTCTCTCTCTCTCTCTCTCTCTCTCTCTCTCTCTCTCTCTCTCTCTCTCTCTCTCTCTCTCTCTCTCTCTCTCTCTCTCTTCTGTGTGAGTGTTAAAATAATTATAATGATCTTCAACTTAGCTCGAGCTAAGGGTCTCACTTTTAAGAGCAGGGCCCGTCAGCGCAAGCCTAATCTAGTAGTAGTACATGTATGTAACCAGTTTCCACATTGTTCCCGTTTTCTTGTCATGTCAGTATATTCAGGGAGAGAGCAAAAACACTACAAATGCACAATTGGAGGACACAAGTTGGTAACTAACAACAATCCAAAAGGACGCGTGTGTTTATGTGATTAGGGTCGAAAAAGAAACAGATACACGACTTTATAAATACAGTATAACTAAGGGACAAAGCAAGAAGCAACACGACTACTTACATACAGCATAAATTAAACAAACATTTCATCTTTAAATTGGTTTCATCAGTGTGTGTGTGTGTGAATGTGATGACCTTGCATTGGCGTATGAAATAAGTTGTGACAAAAACAACCGAGGTCAAACTCAAAAAGGGAAGCGTAGATTCTTGAGCTCGAGCCGGCCTACGCATTTCCTGTTTACGTTGTTTGTTTTCATTTAGGCCTAGGTCTGATTTATGAGTAATGTAATTGTAAATAACTACTAGATCTAGGTCAAATCGCTTAGAGTTATAAACAGAGACAAATTTTGTTGCAGTGGACCAAACGCGTTTAATTTTGTTCATCCCATTTTGCTCCTGCTATTAGTACTAATGATTTAAATCATTTTCAGCTCGAAGATTTTCATTATGATTAACTGATTTTGTTTTTCTTTTATTATTATTATTTTTTTTTTTTTTTTAATAATTATTATTTTGACGAAGATGGCATGTAAAAATTTTTATTATTATTATTATTATTATTATTTTCGTAGTAGTAGTAGTAGTAGTAGTAGTAGTAGTAACAGTACATATACTAATACGTAATGCATAGTATGTAGTTAAACCATTGCAGCAGCAGTTATTTTAGTACTGGTGCTAAAACATGTGCTATCACGTTACAAATAGTAGTGTCAGCGAGGCTATATGAGAATATCATTTTTCATATATCTCTATTCGTCCTTTTGGATTTTTTAGTCGATGACTTATGATCATCTCGATTGATAAAGTTAACGAAAACCTACCTATAGTTATAGATAACTAAGAAGTAAAATTATGAACCAATGATTTAGATCATCTGATATTAGTATTACATGTAATTTACTCTGCTTGAATTGTATAAGCTTTTGCAATATCCGCCTGATTTCTTGAACCACCGCTTACAAAGCGTGTTTCTTTTTTAATACCGGTAGTTTAAATACTCGCACTCAGCTCTCTCAGCCGATGGTAGACTAAGTATGTACATGAATGTCACTCTTATTCGTGAAACCATGGATATGTTTGGTAAACATTCACGCGGTATTAAAAAAAAAAAAAAAACTAAAATTATAAACACATCTTAACGAACAACTCGGTGCATCTGCCTTACAGCTGCATTACATTGCATGGCCAAAAAAAAAAATAAGGGACAATAAGTTTATGATAATAAAATGAAATGCAGTAGGACCTACTGTCTTTAGACAATCGTGAATATTTTCAAACCAGATGCCATCTTTGAATTTTGTAAGGAGGCTATAAATTATTTTTCACCCTTAGTACAATAGTAGACATTTAGGGTATGAATTCTGCTTAAGTGATTTGGACTAATTAAAAAAAAAACAACAAACAAACAAACATCTTGTTTTCTGCAATTTTAAATCGCAAATGGCTCTTTCTTAAGTTCTACAGGGTATATTGTATTTTTTGTTTGTAAAGATCTATCTATAAAACTGCACTGCGTGTATCACAATCATCATTCCCAATCTCATGCAGTGCTAGTAGTAGTACATGTCGTAGTAGTATCCACACCATCAACCTCATACCCAATCACTGTTGTCTCTCTCTTCCTGCAACCTCAGCTCGGAGGATGAAAACAATTTGTATGGAAATTTCCTTACGATCGCATTCCTTGGAAGGTGCAGATTAATTTTTCTTTTTGTTTTGTTTTTAATTATCGTCTGCCCCTGCATGAAAACATAGATTAGCACAGTTCATGGGTCGTGTGCGAACTCTGGCCCAGTTTTCTTCACGTGTCAAAAACAGACTTAAGTAGAACTTGCTGTTTACAATTCATTTGGATTGTATTTTACTCTAGAGTAGATTAGATCTGGTTCTCACTCCTCCCACTTCATACATTGGCACGTGTTTTGCTTGTCTCTTACCGTTACATCACTGGTTACCTGGTGGCTCATTTACTGATCTAGCGCAACAAAACAGTTATACTTATAGTATAATATACGCATAAACGGTACAAACCGTATATATTAATCCGCGTAGTACATACAGTAGATGAATCTAGCGCTGATTTTGTTGATGCTTGCACTTTTTTTCTTTTTTCCCGATATTGATTCTTCTTTATCACCATTATAATTAAAGTTGTTATTTTACTCCTCGTACATGAATTTTTTGTCTTTTAGCAAATTTAATGATAAGAATATTAGTTCGGCTGGTTTCTGATTTAAAAAACAACAAAACAACAAGAACATTCAAATTAATTTGAAACCATAATCTCAGTCGATTCAAATGAGGTACTGGTCTGTTCGTACAATAAAGCAATAAAAATGATGCCGGAATAACAAGAAATAAAGATAAAAATAATGCATACCTACACAGCCTATAGAAAGTTTGTTGATGGTTTGAAGGCACATACAGGTGGGTTTTTTAATACCTTTAAACCATATTGCACCCATAGCCTTTCAAATGGTTAAAGAAAAAAGGTTACTTTATTGTTTTCATTCATGCATGTATGATATACCGGTACATATGTTGTGTATTACTCTCTGCATCATTCTCTTACATCAAGTGCTTCGAGCGATGAGCATTCTCGTCATTCCTATCAAAAATACATGCAAATGTACAAACATAAAACCTCAGTGTGGCACACAGAAGAGCGCGCGTGAACTCAGTCACGTGTCGGCCTATCGTCTGGCTTGTCTTTCCATGTGAATGGAAATCATGGCTGGGGAGGACAAAATCGCGCGGTTGTGGCATGCTAGCCTTCACCTTGACGCAGAGAGACTGGGTTTCATGTGCTCCATTGCGACTGCGCTCTTAATAATCTAGTTTGATCTTTTTTCTGATATAACGATAATAATAGAACATATATAGCGACGCGACATTCTAGAGTCCTGAATCTCAAAAATAACACACGCATAATGGAGTGAGCTTGAACGAGCTGAATTTGATCTCCAAAGATGATCGGTTTTTCACCTGCATTAGCTGATCTAGTTTCTCTTAATTTTCAAGTCGTTGGAATGACATACACAAGGTCATGGCAGGCTAGCCATTTAAAAAATCAATAGTCTGACAATTGATTGAAAAGGAAAACAAAACAAACAAGAAAGAAGAGGAGGAAGAAATCTGGCAAATAATGAAATACGAATTTAAAATCTAGTCCACAATGTCAAACCCGTGGCAGATTAAGAAAAAATATCTTATACTTGTATATACCATTGATTGTGAAAAATTATCACTTTGTAAAGACAAAAAGAACATACATTTGATATGTGTGAGATACAAAGAGCATACATTTGATGTGTGTGAGATACAAAGAGCATACATTTGAGTTTACGCAAAGGGTGGGGGAAGGTGAGCCAAATCTCCAGAATGCAATCAAGTAGCTCAGTCCATAACTGGCAATGGTGTGTTGCCAGATATGGCATAATTGAATAATACTAATACTTTCAGCGCAACCTTTTCAAGGCAAATCCTACCTTGAAGCTGACTTTGCACTAAAGAATAATCTTAGAGGCAATATGTGCTTCTGAGGTGAAAACATTCTGTTCAAGTCTAACGTTAAGCCCTACTTTTGGCTTATTTGTTACTGGCATCAACACTACTGTGGATATGTTTGCACTATTTGATCCTGAAATTACATCATTTGTTGATGCCTTTAATCTTAAACATTTAAAGTATAAATTTGTTATTACATAAGATGTAAATATTGTTTATTGATATCCACATCATGTCATTATACTGTATGGTGGAATGCCAAAAACATTTTAAAAAATACTTTAGAGAGTTGGAGCCACGTGGGGAGGACAGCCCTCGACGTTCTTGTTTATTTCTAAATACATGTACAGCCGATATGATTTTAACCTTTCTTTTCTGCTGTAGCATTACCTTTTTTTTCACAGTAACGTTAACTCAACTCAAAGTCTCTCAGACTCGTCAGAGCTTACTTTGAGATCTCGCGAGATCCCACTTCTTTCTGTTACAACCGAAATAACGGCGTGAAGTATCATGTCCTTGCCCTAAATCCTGTCCAATCTTGAAGGGAAAATATTGCTCTTCTTAAGTTTGAAGTAGATCTAGAAATCTAGATACAGTGACAAATTTCCCTCTCCTATTATCAATTTCAGTCTCGCATGGGCCGAGTCTGGCGTGTGGCCTCTGAATGACCCCAAACAAGTCAACGCTCTCTACAGTCGACAGCAAAGCTTAGCTAGCTGAGCGCGCCACAGACGGGTCGTGGTAAATCGTTCAATAGGTTACTGGGTCAGCAGACAGACTGCTGCTCAATCTTGGTGTAACCCTCCCCCCCCAAACATTAACCGTTATGTAACCTAACTGCATTCATTGCGTAAAGTGCAGAGGCCTACATACATAGTACATGCCACTACCATGGACATATTTCACTCTCTCGCCTCAGTGGTGGAGACACCACGTTTCCGCTGTGATTGTTGCTGCTGCTGCTGGATTTTTGTTTTTTGTTGTTTTTTTAACAGGTACGCGAGGTGCTATACCAGATTCACCAGCACCATTCCAACCTTATGAAAAAAAGAAAGGATGGAATTTTCGCTAGACTTACTGCTTTGAGTAACGGTCTCTTGATTTTCCAAAAAAATCTTCTATGCATGAGATAGTAAAAAACACGTGTGTATCAATACATGTATTGCTGCATCTTATCAGAAAAAGCAAAATATCTTTATAATAAAATTTATATCATCAGATATCGAGCGTGGAACCTTCTAAATTAATGAGCACCCAACGCTCCAGTGTACGATAGACCATGGTGGTATAGATCACACAAATTACCAGTGGCGGTAATCGGTTTTCGAAAGAAAGGGCCTCGTTTACAAAGTGCAAACAGAATTATGTACATGTCATTTTTTCATGCTATCTTGCTCACACCGAGCCAAATTTCGCTGCCAGGCACGATAGAGCGACACTGTGGTTGGTAGATGGGCTTAGACTAGAGATTTATTGAGACGCGTGTACTAAGAGTTTTACAATCAGACCCCTTCGCAAGGGTGCGGACGGAGTTACATTGCAAAGAGAGCACATTGAATTGAAAAGTTTAAAATCAAACACTCAATAAATCTGCAGTCTCTGTCCCATTCACACACACACACACAAAATTCTTGCACACGCATGAATTCAGGTTCGAAATAAAAAGGCAATTTAGGTTAAATAGTAAGAATATTTATTTGAAATGTGAAGTAAAAGGTGAAATTCAAACTCCATCAGTAATTTTATAAACAAACACAAACACACGCGTCAAATCAAGATCAAAAGAACGCGATGTGCGGTTTGATACTCATCTATTGTCACAAATTTCCGAATATCGAGTTAAGTAAAATTTGAAAGGCGAAAATACAATCCAAAAAAAAAAACGAGGAAAATGGGGAAAAGGATTTTTAAAAACAGGCAAAGCGAAAGGGAAAAAAAGACAATTCAATGAGTTGATGGTTACATTATATATGTTATTGTTACTAATAATAATAATAATAATAATAATAATAATAATAATAATAATAATAATAATAATAATAATAATAAGAAGAAGAAGAAGAAGAAGAAGAAGAAGAAGAAGAAGAAGAAGAAGAAGAAGAAGAAGAAGAAGAAGAAGAAGAAGAAGACGTCGATGGCGAAAGATGAAAAAAAAATGAGAGAGAGAGAGAGAGAGAGAGTGAGAGAGAGAGAGAGAGAGAGAGAGAGAGAGAGAGAGAGTGAGAGAGAGAGAGAGAGAGAGAGAGAGAGAGAGTGAGATTGAGAGAGAGAGAGAGAGAGAGAGAGAGAGAGAGAGAGAGAGAGAGAGAGAGAGAGAGAGAGAGAGAGAGAGAGAGAGAGAGAGAGACTATGAGTATCTACAAAGACTATGCATAAATTGTGCATTTATGGCTAAAATGAATTTTCGTATATTGCCACCAAGGGTTTGGAAGAAATTAAGCATCACACGGACGGAGCACAACCTGACAGTCATGACAACACATAAATTCCCATCAAATTTCATCTTACCACTTACATACGACACAATAACGGCAAATAAATGCGCGTGTGAAAATCAGAACGAAACAATGATAAAGAATACGTGCAATTTCACATTCAGAGGATATTGGGCAAGAACAAACAACATTAATGAATAAATGAAGGATATTAATGATGATCGAAAAGCTACCAATTATAAAATAAGAGTAGGTTTTACTAGCAGCAGCTTTTCGTCACAGAAATTTTGTGACGACGGGTGAGGATGAAATCAATCCGAACAGCTCTCCCTCTCTCTCTCTCTCTCTCTCTCTCTGTGTGTGTGTCTCTCTCTCTCTCTCTCTCTCTCTCTCTCTCTCTCTCTCTCTCTCTCTCCCTCTCTGTGTGTGTGTGTGTCTCTCTCTCTTTCTGTCTCTCCCCTCCCCCCCCCCCCCTCTCTCTCTCTGTGAGATCTCTTGATAAGCCCGAGATGATTATTGAACAATCAGATGAACTTTATCTACTGGTCACTGGGCCCAATCCATGTTTGAATAATATACCGAACTGACTCTGTAATTTATAATAATATATGTTTAGGATATCGACCTATCCCCAAGGTTCGGAGACACAGATAAAAGAGAAAAAGCCCGGACAGCAAAATGAGCAACCCAAACGATGAATGAATAATCGTATAAATATATTCTTGCAGTTAATCTCAATCGTTCATGCCAAAAATAAATCTAATTAAAGACATATTATTATATAATAAATCTGTTTGAAAGAATCAGTAAAAATAAAAATCCCATTGGCCAATAACTGCACAAAACCTATGCCTGACTAGTTCTCTGAAGAAAAAAAAAACACACTGCTTGTATTACGTTACATAGGGTTAATATAAAAATGATGAAACGATGATTAGTGGTGGTTATGGCGAGGGGAGTGACATGTACAGATAACAGAAGCACCAATAGGATTAGAATAATACTTCCGGGTCGAAACGCTTGTTCTTAATCTTTTATCGCATCAAGTAAGCCATCCAAGGTGTGCACCGTTAACACTAACTTCGTCAAACTATGGCTTCAACCATAATCTTCATTCCCATCTTGGTTCCTCCTAAATCGGCTGAAGCTGTTTCCATGCAGCACCAGGACAAGATATGACCCGAGTCTCTCTCTCCCGAGCGGCTCACTAACATGGCAGACAGAACTTCTGATCACATGTAATTCACCCACCACGAATGTCTGATAAATCGCCTCAAGACGCCAAACGTTCAACAAGCAATGTAAAGCACGGGGAGATAGGTGATGTGTCAGATCAATGAACGGCCGTGTAAGGTTCATACAGGTGAGGTTTAAAAGTTCTAATTTCGAGCAGTAAGCTTAGAAGTAAAGAAAACAATAATTTCGAGCCGTAAGCTTTAAAGTAAAGAAAACAATTTTCTAACACACAACCAAGTTTACACCAAAGGGCACCGAGACTCTTAAAAGTTCAGAAAAGTCGTGCCATGTGGCGTGAGGCTGTGTAAGAGGAGATACCGCATGACTCAGCCAGGAAGGCAATGGACCTAGCGTTGTATTGTAGTTCAAGACCCCATTCGTCTGGTGACTGGTTGGGTCCCTGCTTCAAGAAAGGAAGGCATTCTGATCCGCTTTCTTGCGACTGAACTCAAAGAGACTTGGACTAGGAGGAGGAATTGCTCATGATTTCTGTTTCGGTGCAAAACAATGATTTAAGGAGTCTGGTTTTACAGGCATGATTATGTTACCGATTCACCAGCAATCCCCGTTATGACCGCTCCACAAGCAGCTCAGTGTTTTACCCATCAGAGATTGGTACATGGTAGGATGGCGAGTAAATATGTCAAATGGCTTTCCGACTAAAATATCACCCAGACAACCATGGGACAGACACGACGCTCACTGAACTGAACACAACACTTGCACAGTCTCATACATGTATTTATCCCGCCATCTCCTTCTCTAGCACAACTACAAGTTTAACACGTCCCTAGAGTTTCTCGGGGAATCTTATGCCGGGACTCCACTACAAGGATTTGAACCACCAAGCAGCCAAACATACAAAGAAATGACGGCACAACCAAATCATGTAACTAAAGTAAACAAACTCGACAGCAAGCACAGCGCGCCGAAGGATGCAGCCACCTTTAGGCAGAAATTAGGTCGTTGCCTGTCGACAACTCAATACGGTCCATACATGTACAACCCTTCAACGGGGTACTAGTATACTACTATTACTAGGACAGTACTGATACTAATTACTACTACTTCTGCTGATACTACCACCACCACTACTGCCACTACTACAGCTACTACTACTACTACCACCACCACTACTACTACTACTAGGACAGTACTGATACTAATTAATACTACTGCTGCTGATACTACTACTACCACCACTACTGCTACTACTACCACCACCACCACCACTACTACTACTACTACTACTACTACTACTACTAGGACAGTACTGATACTAATTACTACTACTGCTGCTGATACTACTACCACCACCACCACTACTAGTACTACTACTACTACTACTACTACTACTACTACCAATACTGCTGCTGCTGCTGCTGCTACTACTACCACCAATACTGCTGCTGCTGCTGCTGCTACTCCACCACCACTACCACTACTACTACTACTACTACTACTACTACTACTACTACTACTACTACTACTACTACTACTACTACTACTGCTACTGCTACTGCTACTGCTACTGCTACTGCTACTGCTACTACTACTACTACTACTACTACTACTACTACTACTGCTACTACGAACATAATCTTATCTAACAGAGCGTAAAAACAGAGGCTTGCACATTGATAATACTAGTACTAGTACAGTGGTAGGACACATGGACCAACACGTGCAGTGGGATTTCAGAAAACTCTAACAGTGGACGCATCTGGTCCGATCTCTTGTCTTAGTCACGTCTCACCCTGATCGATCGAGTTGAATGAAGCGCTCATGATTGTTTCAATAATGATACGATCCGCTCATGATTGTTTCACTAATGATACGATCCGCTCATGATTGTTTCAGTAATGATACGATCCGCTCATGATTGTTTCACTAATGATACGATCCGCTCATGATTGTTTGAATAATGATGCAATCCACTCATGATTTTTTTCACTAATAATACGATCCGCTCATGATTGTTTGAATAATGATTCAATCCGCTCATGATTTTTCACTAATGATACGACCCACTCATGATTGTTTCACTAATGATACGACCCACTCATGATTGTTTCACTAATGATACGATCCGCTCATAATTGTTTCAGTAATGATACGACCCACTCATGATTGTTTCACTAATGATACGACCCACTCATGATTGTTTCACTAATGATACGACCCACTCATGATTGTTTCAATAATGATACGACCCACTCATGATTTTTTCACTAATGATACGATCCGCTCATAATTGTTTCAGTAATGATACGATCCGCTCATGATTGTTTCAGTAATGATACGATCCGCTCATGATTGTTTGAATAATGATGCAATCCGCTCATGATTTTTTCACTAATGATACGATCCGCTCATAATTGTTTCAGTAATGATACGATCCGCTCATGATTGTTTGAATAATGATGCAATCCGCTCATGATTTTTTCACTAATAATACGATCCGCTCATTTAGCTAAAACTACGTATGTGATGCGTCTCAGTTTCACAGAACTCCAGACAAACCTGCGTCATGCAAGTTGAGCTGAACAAGGCAAGAACGGCAACTGGAGCAGTTAGTTTGAGGAGAGCATTCGAACCCCTCACCAACATTGCTCAACTTTGGTGTGTTGGCCACCGGTAAATTTAAAATCCTTCCCAAATGCATTAATTAAACTATCAGGAAACCAGTGGCGGTTTGGAAAAGGCAATCTTCTACAGCATGCAGTAGAAGCCTTGACTCAGATTCACGACAGCCTTGACTGAAGAATGATACTGGCATGGGCTCAAACTGGCATCCGGCATCTGAGTGCAAGGGCTATGGTGATTTAGTGTAACTTTATCTGCTCTGTTGCGCATTGAATCCTTTAACAATATCATACATGAAAGTAATTAGGGTTCACCAGCGGTATCTTAAGACAATTCTATTTTCTAATTATCTGTGTGGATTTTTTAAACTCTAGATCTAATTTTCTTTCCTTAAAAAATAATCTCTTCAAAGATGCAACAACCTCACTGCCTTCAGAAACGTTTAACTAATATTTAAGCCATGCTATAAGTAAATTTCTAACTTGGAAAAAATAACAACTGCATAATGGTATACATACAAGCAAGTCTATAACATATCAAATATTCTAAGAATTCCCAGCCAACCCTGAGTAGTGCTGAGATTTGTTTCTTGTTGGTGCTGAGAGAAACACAAATGTTCAACAGGATAGCAAAGAATAACTTACAGATGTGGAATTTTAGATCCTTGGTTATATCACCTGAGGGAACTTGGGGTGATAAGGGTTTAGGCATTCTTATGAGTTCTCAAGCTGAGGACATTTTTAGATTTTTTTTTATATTTTACACAACTTTTGCCCTAGCTGTAGCTGTAAGTCACATTTACCATTTTTTTTCACATACATGTATTGATTGTGAACTTCTTTGTTTTCTTATGCATATAATATTTTATAAATTTTGCCGTTTAATTTTTCTGTGCCTTTAAAGCAAACAAAAATAGATCAAACAGAATGATCTCCGTGACTGGGGAATTTCCTTAAAGATTGCAGCATTGGGAACGTACATAAATCTTAAGAATTAATTGATGAAATATAAGATTTGTCAACTTTCAATCTCAATAGACCACAAAAGGTCAACTCAAAGGATCCAACATGAACCATCATGAACCAATACATCTCGTCACAATGAAAAATGTGAATCCATAAATCAACAATTTGCTGATCATACCTGGTATCTCCTCTAAGATTCTATTTCAATGTCTGACCACAGGGACATGTGTCAAATGCTTTCTGGACAGATTAAGAGACAAGTCACACTGGGATAAACGAGGACAAGTTGGTCAAAGTACATTAGGTCACTCATGTGACAGAAAAAATGATGCCCTTGTTTCCCAAATTTTTGCAACTTCATGAATCATACACATTTAAACCTCTTAGGGATTTTTACAGAATGTACGATAAAAATAAAATAACACAAAAAGAATGGTATAATAATATTATTCTGTATCTTCAGGCTCACTTCATATTTGCTCAAGCCATTTGAGATGTTATAAGAAAAACAAGAAAAAAAAAGTTTTTCTTGATTAAAAAAAATGTCAAAATTAGAATATTTTCCTCTAGCTCACGATTTTACAGAATGGCAATGTATATTTCATAATTTTCAGTAATAAGCGCTCAAAGGGCTTTGAATTTTCAATAGGTAAAAAATCTTGATACTTTAAAAAAAATGACATGAGCAATCGTAGAATGAGTGTGACCATACTTTCATATATGAATGATGGGTGCACATCTTTAAACTTTGTGAAAATTTAAATAAATATTGGAGAATAAATCATCCACCATGGCTTTATTCATATATCATAGCGACATATACAAATTTATCTGAACACAGGAGCAATGCACACAATTATTTCATGGACAGTCTGAGATTTGCTAAAACCATCACGAGTGAAAAAAAGGAAGGAAAAAACTTGGTGAGGTGTTTTATGTGCATATTTTCAGAAATTTGTCTCTAAGTAAAGTTTATTAAACAATTTATTGGATGACAGATGATAGTAACAATGTTTCTTATCTATCCTTTGATCACAAAGACATCCTTTGTGCTGATCCTTCAACTGGAAGTGTCTAAACAAATTCCAAGCTCTTTCATGGGTGCTTTTATTTTACCCTTATCTTTCCAAACAAAAAATTTTTGCCAGCAATTAATGTTTTTAGGAGACTAAAGGCAAAATTGTGGAGCTTTGATATAATCTGTGAACATGCTGTGTGTTTGAACTTGCAGAGATGTTGGTTCAGGGCTCATTCTCTAAGACAAAAACATTGAGATTTATGCAACAATATACACAAGTAGATTTAAATCTCAGTACGAGCCATAATCAGTAATGTTGATCAGTACAAATAGAGCTTGGCAAAATGAGTGCACAGAGTTCAATTTTTTGTTTCTCCATATTAAAAAAATAATCAGTGATATAAAATTTGTTAATTAAGCAAAAATGATCACACTTTTCTAGAATATTTATGGAATCTGATGAAAAAGTTATTCCTTATATATAAACCTCTAAAGTAAATTTCTTGACATTCAGGCATAATTCTGCTATTTTGAGAACTACATAAATGAATAAAAAGTAAATACCAAAAAGGATTTAACCTAAGCTAACACATTCTCTGCACGTCTGCATTCAATCTATGTGATAAATTTGAAAATAAACACAGCTGCACTCTTGCAGATAAATCACACTGCTCCAGCAGGTACTTCCTTGATAATTAAGATGAGATGCTGGTCCTCACACATACCACTGTAGTAGAAACTTACTTTAGTCTCAAATGTGGACATAACAAGAGAAACACTTAATGATAATTAAGATGAGATGCTGGTCCTCACACATACCACTGTAGTAGAAACTTACTTTAGTCTCAAATGTGGACATAACAAGAGAAACACTTAATGATAATTAAGATGAGATGCTGGTCCTCATACATACCACTGTAGTAGAAACTTACTTTAGTCTCAAATGTGGACATAACAAGAGAAACACTTAATGATAATTAAGATGAGATGCTGGTCCTCACACATACCACTGTAGTAGAAACTTACTTTAGTCTCAAATGTGGACATAACAAGAGAAACACTTAATGATAATTAAGATGAGATGCTGGTCCTCATGTATACTACAAACACATACCACTGTAGTAGAAACTTACTTTAGTCTCAAATGTGGACATAACAAGAGAAACACTTAATGATAATTAAGATGAGATGCTGGTCCTCATGTATACTACAAACACACATACCACTGTAGTAGAAACTTACTTTAGTCTCAAATGTGGACATAACAAGAGAAACACTTAATGATAATTAAGATGAGATGCTGGTCCTCATGTATACTACAAACACATACCACTGTAGTAGAAACTTACTTTAGTCTCAAAATGTGGACATAACAAGAGAAACACTTAATGGATAAGAAAAATACATGCATACTGACTAAGCTAGACTTAATCATAAACAAATTGCAAAAAAATCTAAGGAGGATCAGAACAATTATGAAGCAGGTTTACAGGATACAATATGATCATTATTTCAACAGGAAATTAAAGCTTTTACTAAACCAGTTTAACGATATAATAAACCTCCAACTTAGACCACTAAGCTTAGACAAGATATATCTCTGTGATTCCATGAGAACACATAAAGTGAAAGTAAAAAAGTAAACACAACATATAACTTTTTCTTTTTCAAATATATCACTTAACTTGGATCAAACACTAGAAAAGGTAAAAATTATGACTTGGAAAAAAAATCGCTCAGCTAAGTTAGACACAAAATGAAATTTACAATGTTTAGCGTACATCAAATCATTTAAAAAGTTCCAAAAATAAATGGTCAATTGACCTTTGCTCAAAACCAAGGGCATTAAATTTAACAGTAATTTTGTTTAATTTTGCCTGGTTGTCTTTTTGCATATCACTAAAGCTAGAACTTAATTTGGAGAAATATAAAGATAAATCCCTTAACTCATATATGTGGCTCCAATCAAAGAGAGATAATTCCTGCAGATCTTGGTACTCTTCAAGATTGCTACTATCATTCTAATTTTTTTATTTTTATTGCCTGAAGTAAACAAAGAACTTGAAGTGATTCGATAGACATTGGACTGTCAATTGATTTTACAATGGAGCAAATGAGGACAAGCTCCCAATAGTACAATGTGACATAATATCAAAATAATTATGTCTATTTCATAAAGATGATTTTTCCCATGGTTAAAAACCAATCAAATCCAGGTTAAAAAGCTCATGACATAATTACAAGAAAAGAAGTAAGGATTGGAAAAAAAAAGCGCAAAAAATACCCAGACCCTACATGGATTTTAGAGCGTTGCCTTTATATTGATAAGGTTATTATGATTTATGATATTTGGAGCCAGATCTCTAATTGTGTAGAGCAACTTTTCAACGCTAGAGTCAAGTCTGTCATTGGCAATATTCAAGATTTCCCTGTTAGCCTGATTTTAGTTTGATTTACAGAACATTTAAAGGGTGTTTATAAAAACATAAGGGAACAAAAGCAACCACACACACACACATGACAGTCATGTCAATTATGACTACAACTATCTGTTTTAACAACTACCATGCATAAGATAACATACATATAATTCTTTCTTGTACAATAAAATGTAAAAACACTGAAACATTTAAATAGTTTTTATTCTTGTTGGACATCGAAGGAGGAAAATGTTAAAAAAATCAAAGGTGACAAGATTTGCAAACCGAATGTGATTAAAGAACATAAAATCAGCAGTTTAACTTTGCTAATGGCAAGAGGTAAATGCCAGAATACAGATGAATTCTCAGCCCGTAAATAATACAAATCTGGTCATTAAATACATCAAGAATCAAAAATTTAATATGTCAAAAAGCTAGATTCACAATTTGATGAGAATTATAAATTGTCAGATGTATTTTACAAAATACTTACTCTATTGCTAGCAGATGAAAAAAAAAGGTTTTCTTATTGGCACAATTATATTTGCTTTCTGTCCAAAGCCTAAAAGGAAAAAGAAAAAAGAGAGAAGGGAGAGAGGGTTAGAGAGAAAGAGAGAGAGTCAGAGAGAGAGAGAGAGAGAGAGAGAGAGAGAGAGAGAGAGAGAGAGAGAGAGAGAGAGAGAAGAGAGAGAGATGAAACAAAACATAAAGGGAGAGAGAGAAAGTGTGAGATCAAAATCACACTAAAAATACACCAGTTGAGATACAAGTTGACATAAAGAGTTTTCAGCTTTTGGAAGCTTAACACACCAGTAAAGTATGAGAATATACACTTCTGAATATTCTATTTTACATCTTTTTTCATGTCACTGAAATTCATGAACATCAAACAAATCAGAGATTCAATATTAGACCATTTTTTTTTTAAAATATCTTTAAAAGAAATCTTATCGAACAATTTATTTCAGTGCTTCTTTTCTTTTCTTGAATCAATTTTTTGTGAGGCATAATAGTTTAAATACAGATTCCCAAAAGACAAAAATATCTTTGCTCTCATAGAAAATGTATATCCCTAAATTCGTTCATTGTTTTTTAGGATCAAGTCTGTTTCATTTATGTTCTGTTGAACATTTTCAGTTGAAATAAAAATAAAAAGCCTTTTCAGAAAATAAGACTTCTCTATTTTTCCCAGGAAGGAATAAAAAGAAAAAACAAAAGTTTTGTAGTACCAAACAAAGTGAATATTTGGAGGCAAAATTTAGGACACACAAAACACAAAATTCTTTATACTTAACAAAATGATTTTGCAGTATTAGGTACTAAACTGTGTGTCCTTGAGCCCATTCATCACTTTCATCAAAGAACGTAAAGCTCAAGTAATTAAGGGGAAAAAAAGAGAGGAAAAGATAATGAATAAAAAGCGATTAACATATCTGGGTAGAAGCAAGTGCACGTTAGATAACTTCAACATATCTCCAGAGCAGCAGAAATGAGTTGAAAAATTACCTCAAAACACCCATTCTACTGTTGGCCTGCAGGGCAAAAGGCAGGACTGATGTTAAAGTACAAAGACAGTCTGACACTAAGTAAAAATTATGCCAGACATGAAACTCAAAAAAGAAAAGATGAGACAGGATCTATTAGAGATATGTATTCTATTTGATGCCATTTTACCCAGAAGCAGTACAAGGATTGTAAAATCAACAAAGTGAATTGCTATTGCACGTTACATAGGAAAAAAGATGATAGATAGGTTTACACACATGACAGAAATTGCCTTGCGATGGCATCAGAATATCACTAATATTTCAATAAGTAGAGGGAGCACATCCACAAAAGTGGCTTAAGGAAAAACAAAAATAAAATAAAAATGAAAGAAACATTAGTTTGATTGCCATTTATAAAAGCTTCAATAGTTAAGCTTAAAGCATGAATATTAACAGAAAATAAATTTTTAAACAGATCCATTGCACATTACACATCTTCTGAGTCACAATATTCTGATTAACTAGGCAGCGGAGGAGTTTTGATGTATTAAAGATATAGATAGATTGATGAAATAGACTGGATGATTGAAAGTCACATCAATTTTTCTTGACTGAGGACTATGCGAAAATTGAGAGTCAAGTGCATAGAAGTAGGATGTTTTTTATATGTTGATTTTCTTAACAAAAATAAAAAAACAAAACCCAGCAAGATAGAGAAGATAAAGCTAGAAGGGGTGACTAAAGCTGACAGTATTGATACTTTTTCAAGGAAAATGAGCATTCTTAAAACACAAAAAAAAAAAAAAAAGACAACAAGCAAATGAATCATATAACTATAAGTTGTAGTAATATATTAATACTGGCGAATAACATAAGCAAATTAAAAAGTCATCAACAAAAAACAACTGGTAAGCAAAAATTTACTCATGGTGCATGATAAATATTTGGCACAAATTGAACCGCAAGAAATAAAAAAAAAATGATATGATAACACATTGGTTTCCAACCTTTGGCACAAATGGGTAAAAGGGATTTCTTAATTGGGAAAACAAAATAGTCAGCAGGCTGAATTAACAAATTTGAGGGGAAAAAAAAACAATATTTCTCAAAATAAATGATGACAACTTTTTTATGATAAATATGAAAAGATATAGTCTTAATGTCCTATGCTCATATAATCCTGTAAAAAAAAAAACAACAACAAAAAACACAAGAATAAAAGAAATTTTCCCTTCATAAAAAAAAAAATGAGGACTTTGTTCCTCACCAGCAAGAAACTATCCTCTACAAAATTTGAGGCCCTACTTTTTCATAAGTAACAAGTCTGGATCATCTCAAATCATCCCAGTGCAGAGAGATCTATTGAGACAGAGGAAAACTGACGGTAAAGACCTAGGCTTAGAGTTTTAGAGAACCAGATGAGTTACGCTGAAACTGTGAGCCCAATCTTCAGACTTTCTCATCATATGGTCATTGATTACTGGGGGAAAATTTACTTTGACCTCCGTGAATGTATTTTGAAGGTCCTAAAAGCACATTAAAATGCATGGTTTGACATGAAAAACTTTCAATTAAACAAAGTTATAATGTTGAGGTTGTGGTAGGTTTGAAAGTAAATTAAAAAAATAAGATTCATGGCCGGTCGTTGATTTCATTTAGCAATCTCCTTAAAGACAATGTTTAAATAAGGTATTGATGACACTGATGAAATAACAGTGAAAATCATAAAAAACAATACAATTCTATAAATTTACATCAGATTTATTCATATTATTTAAAACATAATAAAGGTCATGTGTAAAAGAAGCAAGTAAAGGGAACCTGACTGAGGGAGAGCAAAAGAAATAACAGGTCTTAAATAAATATAATGTGAATATGATTTGCAGTATGCACACACTTATATACATACATTTAAAAAAATACTTAAAAAAGCAAATAAAGATTGGGATGCAAAAAAAAAAAATAAAACAAAAGAAGAGTCAAAAAACCGACTCTCAAAATAAATATTGGATCCAGCCCAGGCTTGTCTGTATTGCACCAGCCCCCCAAAAAATTAAATGACTTTGACTAGAAGGTAATGGAGCCAAGCAATTGAAATGTCATGGTGGCATGGAGAGCAGCGATGGAAAATTTAATGGAAGACTGCACTCTAGGGCAAAATGAAAAAAAAAAATTCATGATTAACACTTTCAGCACTTGGGAAAATCTAGCTGGCTTTGCTGCCGAAAAATAGAAAATAAGGTATCAACAATTGACTCGACTACTGTATAAAATTAACTTGTCCTTTAGAGCTTGATTGAGGTTAAATTCTCTTATGTGAAGGAGGTTGTGAATTCAGTTGTGTTAAGTCTGACACTTGGACCTGCTAAAGAGGACAAAATGAGCCGATACTTTCAGTTTAAACTAAGTTTGAACAAATCAGCAACAAAGACAGAAATAATGGCAGGACAAATCTTTTACATCACAGTCTGTTTTACTCTTGAAGGTAGAAATAGGATGCTTCAGAGTATTAACAAAAAAATCTCACGAGAAGAAGGCAGCTGAGATATTCCAATAGTAGTAAAACACACAATACACTATCTTCCAGTTTTAAATAAATCCTTGGACAAAGTTTACAAAGGTGAGAAAGATATTTTCAAACCTGTACAAGGTACTACTGCTGTTGCACATAGCCTAACTCCTGCAACTTTATCTAGAAATCTCATGGAGGCATCAACATTGTACATTAATCCCTATTGAAAAGTTTTTGTTAATTAATTAAGTACTGCAACAACTCCAGATGCTATACATTTTGTAACATGGGTAATTTATGTCTGTAACAATGGGGACAAAGATCTGTATTGTCATTTTGTACTAATAAAAGTTGGCAGATTTTCATCCTCTTATCCTCCCCAAATAGATATTCAATACACCACTTGACAGCTAAGAATTATACACTTTTAAAACCATCTTTGGATATTACATCTCTTTTAGTACAAAAGTTGATTACAGAAGCATATATTTTCACAACTGTCAGATTTACATCTCCCATACACATATATCTCATTTACAGGCAAGCTTCATTTTTTTAAAATACAGATATGGACATAAATGTACTTTTTTACATGCTTGTTGATTTCAATTATTACCTTCACAGATGTGAACCACATTTATTCTACTATCAAAATGAGCTTTAATGCTTGAGTTCACAGATATGAGCTTCACTTTCATCATTTCAGATATTGACTAAACTTCTTGCACAGTTCCATTTCCAGATACAAACTTAGGCTAAGCTCTACATTTTGTTTTCCTCAAACACTGACTTTGACAGCATCTACAAAAATTAATGCTTAATGCTCTCCTTCTTCCAACTACTGAATCATGACCCTTATCCACAGAAATTTGGGCTCACTATAAAATACTACTACACAAGAGATAGGGGCACAGAACTAATCAATTATTTTTCTCGCATGTATGTGAAAGTGAGGCACTGTGGATCAGCAGCTCTTGCCTGTGACACCAAGTTGTAATCAGGTGGTTGACTATGGGTCTTACAATTATTGCTGACCTCCACTTTAAAGGTCATGTTGCGTCTGCTGTATGGAATCTGAAACAACATCAGCATTACTCAAGAAATATAAATGTTCCTTAAGATTCATCAAAACAAATTTTACATATCTTGCTGAGTTAAGGTTAAAATTTATTTACATATATATGATGTTTAAAAGATTTTCTGTTGTTATTGCTGTTGGTTTAAAAAAAAAATCAGAAAATTTCCCTGAAGCCTATGGTCTATCCACAAAATCATAAGCTTTAAAAAATTTCTCCACCCCCACCTCTCAGAATGAGAAGTATCCCCAAGCTGCATTTTAAAACCTCTCGAGCCCATAGGTCTCCTAAAAGCCTTTTTAAATACTCATTTCAAAGTAATTATTACATGCATTTTAGACCAGGTGAAAAACTGTCTAGAGTAGTACTTTTCACATGCACATTTTAATAGTTAGATTCTGCATGATGTACAGAGTCTTTAAATGTGAAAAATTAAATGCAAGTGATAAAGACATCTGTCCTTTGCGTTTTGTGATAGTAACAAAAAAAGAAAAGGAAAGGGCATAGACATCTTTTTCTTGCCCAATCATTGAAAAATTAGAACAAACATCAAGTTAACATCATGCACAACGAAACTATTAAAACTTTCTTCTATTTTTCATGCAAGCTCATAATAAATGACTTTGCAAATATATACAAAAGCATAAAAATAATGAAACTTCATCTTGCTTTTACAAGATAGATTTTGATAGCTTGGCACAAAATCAAGAACAAGCAATATCAAATATTAAAATGGCTGCAAGAAAGGGCAATTTCACACCTCTATCTTATGGACTTGATTATATAGACTTTACAACTATATCAATATCAATGCTTTATGTACAAGCGGAAATAAACTTTACTGCAAACCCCAAGTCAACTTGATACACATTTTTTTTTAACTTACATCACAAAAATTTTGTACATCCCATATCCCCTTCAAATGATAAAAAACTATGTCTTTGATATAAAAAAAAAATGCAAATATGGTCTCTTAGTAATAAATACCTATTTTTTCAAAACTTTTCTTCTCTTTAACAGACAGAATATTTATTTTAGAAGTAGAAAGTAGTTCCAAATATAACATTATAATCAGGGTCTGCTCTGAACAATTTAATGGCAGGTGGTGGCTCTTAATTGTCTTGTGAAATTCTAATATTTTTTTGCTATGAAATCAAACCAGGTAGACTCACCTTGCTGAAGAGGAAGTGGCTGTGGAGAGGGAGGAAGAGGGGAGGAGGGAGGAGCCTGCGGTGGTGGCCCCCACAGCGAAGAGGAGGCTGGAGAGGAGGCAGTAGACAGTGGGTCACTCCATTGCATATGAATTGGAGGATGCTGTTGATGGTGCTGAGGAGGCTGATGCTGCTGGAAATGATGATGTTGATGTTGATGCTGAAGATGTTGTCGGAAAATGTCAGCTGGAGGTTCTAGAGATTCTGTGCTCGGTAAGCGTATTGGGGGTGGCCTGTGGTGAGGTCTAGGAGGAGGCCATGTGCTGCAACTCTGGGGCAACAATCAAAGAAAATGAAATTAGTACCATTCATTTCATACCAAGCAACCCATCCCACACACTACCAAACCTTTCAAATCTATAGATTTCTCATCTTCATTAAAAATCAAAGTAAAAGCTTAAATGCATTTTTCTAACAACATTAAAAAAGTACATTCGAGCAGGAAGAAAGCTTTATTCGAACCATTTATTTTGGGAAACTTGAAAACTTTCTTCCATGAACAACAAAGCATGGATTTACTATTTGAAATTGCAAAAAGTCTTGGTTGCAAATTTAGATAGGAACTATGTTAGGTATTTGAATTTATTACAATGTATTAATTAAAAAAAAAATTTTTTTTAGTGTTTCTCAGAACTAAGATAAGAAATAATACACATCTTCAGATTTGAGTAAATTCTAAAATGATACACCTACCTTTCAAATATACAACACAAAAAAAATACAAATTATTACCTTTGCTCGGCTTGGTTGTCTTTCACGGTCAACTTCTTCATCACTGCTACCGTCCCTTGAGATAAAAAGTATTGAGGTTAGCTTTTTTGCAACTAAAACAGCTCTCATACTTTAGGAACACAATTACAAGAAAAACAAAAATAAATGGGTTTAAAACTTTCATTATCAGTTCAGTAAGTCCAGAGTTAATAATATGAATTTAAAAAAAGATTTTAATTCTCTTAAAATTCTCGTCACTGCAGCAGATAAATACTTTGCTAAAATCCTTCACACCTGCAAGTGTGAAAAGAGCATCATCCAAATCATTCACCTTGGGAGCGACACATAAGATGTTCTGGCTATGACAGAACAATCTACATCATCACCAACTTTATGTAGATAAACAGTAGTTTACAATGAATTTTTTATGTCACACAGTTCTGTTCCTCTGGCTATCAAAATGCCTGTTAACTTCATATACTTGTATCACACTGTAATTAATTAATACAGTGCCAGGATAGTTAACCTCGTTTACAATAGTAACAGCTTTAATCTTCAGACTACTTACAATCTTAGGTAATACAGATAAATCTCTCAAATTTTCTGCAATATCAAGAAACCATTCAAAACATCAAGTATTATTTAATTTCTTTACACTTGATTTACACCCAAATCTAGATTAAAAAAAAAAATAGCAATTAACTTTCATGTGGAAAGTTATGGAAGAGATGCCCTTCAGTTTGCTATGGGCCATTGATTCCTTGCATTTTACTAATCTTTCTGCTGATACCAAAAGTCTGCTTAGTGAATTTTGAATGAAGCTGTATGTATATCTAGATTTATTTCCTAAATTTAGACTATAAAAATATAGTTCCCAAAAGGATCTAAATCCTATCTCTAAATTCTACATTTAGTTGCCAGAAAATTTTATAAGTCACCTACAATAGATTGAACTTGTGCTTTCGTATGTGTATTTTATACACTATGGCTGCTTTTGTTACATTCATCCACACTATAGATTGCCACTCTTGTTCTGCTTGCTTTAGCTAACAAAATTTTTTAGCATTTTTGGAAGAATGATTTCCCTCAAAACACAATTACTTTGAGTTGCAAGAGTCACAATTTTGAACCAAAGTTACACTGATATGAGCCAAAAAGTAAAAAAAATTAGTTTATCACAGTTAAAGAAATCAGTAAAAAAAACCTACTTAGATTCAATCATGTGGGAGAGATCTTTGCCCACAGCAAAGAACTGATCCTCTGTAGAGGAGTCATCACTAAGGTCACTATCATGAGCACCAGTCCAACTGGAAGCATCCCCCATGCTGCACAGTCTAAACAAGGCAAGATTATGGGGGGGGGGAGATGGAAAAAATTATAAAATAAATATTTATACTACCTGCATATTTTGTTCTGCTTGCTCGCCTTCTCATGAGATTGTCAAAGTTCAAAAAACACTACTTATTACTCTTGATTTTTCTCTTGAATTTGTGTATAAAAATAAAGGCCAAACTGAGCTATTTAAAGTCAAAATGTTTACAAAAGGGGGATATATGCGTACCAAATAAATAATACTGGTCCTTCATCTTTTCTTTTTTCCTCTGTTAATTAAAGGGACAAATTAGTAATGTCTTTATTTGCCCAAAGCAAATAGATGTAATACCTGGTCTGTTCAGTGACATTACTAATATCTTGATGTGGGTCATAATGTTTTATAAACAACCATTAAAAAGAGCTTAATTCTACTCACATTGGGAAGTACGCCAAGTCTGAAAGTATTATTGTGTGACTAGTCATTACGCATTCTTAAAACTGCATAAAATCCATAATTGAAAAAAAATTCATGCAACGATATTTAAAATACACTCCAAATTAATCAATCACTCCAGCCAATCAGTTTGTAGATCTGAATTCTTGCTTGCAAATTTTAACCTATCTATCTCAACAACCACAAGAAATAAGTTTAATATTTTATATTGTAAATTAGGGTCTTCTTCTTACATAAACCAGCTGTCCTAAAAGTTATGATGTGGTGGAAATACAACCTCATCATAAAAAATAACTATAAAAGATTTGACGTTCAGACTAAAATTCAAATTATAAATATAGTGACTGAATGACAAACAGAATAGTTGAGATTAGAAATTCCACAGCAAGCACAGGATGTAGATCAAATTTTAATATAATCAACATTTTCTTTCAATTTTTGTTTACTTTTAGCCAAATTAAATCACCTAGAAACTCCAATTTTGATGCACAGCTTTCCAAAATGAATTGCAACCCTGGTTAAACAGTTGGCAACAAGTTCAATTTTATAAATACCTTAAAAAAGTACAATTTCCTCATTTTACAATTCAAATTTGAGAAAGAAAATAGGATGTTATGTGGCATATTTCATGAATTAAAAACTTCCTCTTCTTACTTGTTACCATAGTAACACTCTGGTACTACATAAGATGTTTATGCAACTTTTACACAAAATTGAAAAAAATAACAAAAACGAAAGGAAAAATGCTGCGAAAGATACTGAAATGCTATTGCATACCCAGGTGAGAGAGAGGCACCAACTCCACTAGGAGTGAGATAAGGAGGCCAACCAGGGCTTGCAGTGCCACCCAAGTTGTGGGCCGAGGCAGAGTCCATGGCCCCCACACTACTTCCCTGGCTAAGGTTCAGACTGGCTAAACTGCCGCCCATGTGGGGGGACACAGGAGGAGCCAACCACTGCAGCGGAGACAACATATTTGACCTTTGCATATGATGCTGCTGACCTCCAACCCTCAAGAATTGGCCATGGCCTACACCGCTGTGGCCCTGATCTCCAGCACCTGCACTGCTGCTTCGGAACAGTGGAGAGAGAGGCGCCTCCCGCTGGAAAAAGCTAGGAGAGGGGGGATTGCTGATACCGTAAGAAGGTGAAGGTGAATCTCGAACAAACGATGGCACAGGGGATGGAGTCTCAAACCCCGATCGTGGCTGCTGATGTTGGTGGTGAGGGTGGAATTGATGAAGGGGAGATTGGTATTGCCGCTGGTACTGGCTACCTGAGGCAGAAAAAACCTGAACAGAGGGCAGAGAGGCGCGATGATGATGTTGATGGGGCCAGTTTGCTGCACGCCCCATGGCAGAGAGATCAAGACATCCTTCCGACCTGCGGTGAACCTGAACGATTCAAAAGATAATAGTCAGGATTGAAACTAATTTCAATGGGAACAAAGACAATCAACAAGGAATTGATTCATCATTTCTCAACTAAATTTAACAAAATTTAAACTCTTGGTTCTTCCACCTGCAGCTTCAACAGACTGTCAAATTCTGGTCAGAGAAATGCAAGTTCATGGGATATTGAATTCTTAAAACAGGCAGCAAACAGATGATACATATTACTCTTTTTGAGGCATGTTAATATAAGCGGTCAAATGTTACTGAAATAATACCCTAAGTTTGTTTGATCAAATGGCATGTTTCAAAACAAATGCAAAGAAATCTTACATTATTGAGACACCAACAAATTTGATTAAAATACACTATTCTATAATTTGTAGTTGCCACTTTGCCTGAACATTTGGTATAATTCTTGCAAAACAAATATCACATACATACAGTTGTCTTAAGTAAACGTAGTGTTACATATGTACAGAGGCATTTTAGCTTATCAGATTTAATTCATCAGTTCAAAGGAATAGACATACACGATACCTTTGTTCTTAAACTTTGAGAACTTAGACTAGCGAAAAAGTTTATCAGAAGTCCCAAACTGGATATTTAGCCTATGTATATTGAACAAATTAGTGAATGACGCAAATTATAAAGAGGCAAAAAGAATAAAATAAGGCAATCAAAATATGATGCTATATTAATACTTAATACCTGTTGTGACTTTTGGCTGCGCAGTTCCTCTACCTGAGTATCAGATAACGGACTGGGCATACGATAAATCTGTGGCACCGATAGCTGGACAGGAGTTTGAGGGATGACCACCTCAGGGATCACCTGAAATAATCGAGCAATCAGCATCAAACAAGCAAAGCTAAGATGCTGAATTTTAACTACAACCTATGCACAAAAAGTTTAGGATCTTGTTCAGGTAATAAGTCTTAAACCAAAAAGAGAGAGATTTTAGATTTAGAAATTTTTAGATTCGATCTAAAGTTCACTGGCCCTTTGAAAGACTGCAGTCTATATCACACTCTAGCATCTTAGGAAAGATCTGGCCACAGTAGACAGAACGTGAGTGCAACTGTTTCCTTGCCAGCCTCAGTCATATTCATAGGATCTCAGAGTTGCAGCAACTATCAGGTGCTCAGACACCCCAAGATTTGAAATACTTACTTTTTTCAATAAGCACATAAGCTTATCATATTATTGGGTGAAAAAAAAGTGGAAATTTAAACCAACTGTTGAAGAAAAAATATGTGATAAGATGCATTTAGAAACCCTCGATTTCTTTCAAAATTGCAATTATCTTTATTAAATTGGACAATGACAATATTTTTTGTAATTTTTCTCCTTCCAACGTTTGTCTCACTTTTTAAAAATGCTAACTTTCTTCACCAAAGTTTATGTTGTCATAAGGTAAAGACCCTGCCCTAACATATACATAGACTTTCCATCCCATTTGCCCTCATCAGATAATCTGAAACCTTCCCTTTTCAGCTTGTTTGTTACATTAGTAAAGCTGTGTCAAGCTTTGCAGACACTTCAATTAATGCTCACCTGCATGTGTGCTGTGCCACAACCAGTGGTCCCCCCTGTACCAAGAGTACCAAGCCCAGACAGAAGATTGATCACACTTTCCAGCTCTTCCTCAGTGGCTAGCTGTGAAGACCCCGAGGCTGGTCAGTGAAACAGAGCGTATAGATAAATGAAAAAAATGTATAGATATATAGGCCTATCTCTTTTGTGCATTTTTCAGGCTCTGATCCTTTTAACACTTATTCATTGTCTTGTAATAAAAATATGAAGCAGTCATCAACTTGAATTAAGAAAAACAATTATATTAAACATAGAAGACGTTTCTCTTTATTAGCTTCGTCGGTAACTTTACAAAACATAGGAAGTACGTTCCATTTGTGCGTTTCATTTAAAAAACAAAACAGAACTAATACACGTTTAATCATTTCTTCTCTTACTATAAATTTCACATCAATGTACACTCTTGCTGAGTCAGAACTTCTTTATTCACTCAATCACCCCCTAAAACTAAAGTTGATGTTATTCTGTCAATTTCTCAAGTCTTTCTTGATAGGGTAGTTAGAGTGCAGAATGACATCAAGTGTCTGATTTGTCATTTTTGTCATTGGGTAGAGTGGGTGCGTAATAGAGATATGGGGAATGTTGCTTGTTCCTTGACATTTATACCATTGGGTTCTATGGTCTGAAGAGTAAAGATCCAGTGAGCTTCTTTATTTTGTCATGTAACAAAGTCAGAGGATGAAGGTTGGTCAATGGCTACCTAGCTGCAGGTGGTCTGTGCTGTGTCCTTGTGTGTTAAAATGTCTGACTATTGAAGTGTCGCTGTCACGTCTGATGTCTGATCTGTGGTTGGTGAAACAGGTATGGATGTTTCTCTTTTGCTATTTTGTGCAGGTTATGAGATTTATGATGTTGTGAGAGTGGCATGTCAGTGTGTGTGGAATTTTGTGTTTTAGCGGTTGTCGAGGATGTGAAGGATGAAATGGGTGTAGGTGTTGACATGTTTTGCATTGAGGGATCTTGCAATTCATTGTCTTCATGTGGTTATAACCTTTGGACTGCAGTTATTGGTTTATTCATAACATCTAATAGTATAGTAAGGGAAAGGTGCATACTCCTTAGCGTTCAAAATCACTTCACTCACATTAGTAACTGAGTCATGTGAAGTAGTATGTAACTCAAAACTGGAAATTTAGATGAATTTATAGTAGCATTTTGGAAGTACTTAATGGTTTATTCACTGGGTAGTTTTCTAAGCTGAGGACTTATGCTCTTCAAAAAAGCTCATTTCTTCATTAAAAGACACAACTTATTTATATTCAAGTCACATACAGGCTGTATGTAAGTTACTATACATTTTTCTAAATATTTTAAACTTTAAACTAAGACTGGGCCTTCAAAAGTCAAGAACTTTTGTAATATCTACACCAGCTGACCCCTTTGGACATGACAACAAATCTACGAAAGTATAAAATTGCCAAATCTTTTTCTCTTACATGTGATCTGCGGGATGGAGAGCTTTTCATTTCCTTTAGAAGCGGCTTCTTGGAGTCTCCACTTGTCTGCTAAAGGCGGGCCACAGATGTTCAGGCCTTCCTCCTGACTGCCTGCAGTCACAGACACTGTCGGGATTAAACTGTCTCTGGCAGATGGGAAAGAAAACTTATCTGAAATCTCCCTATTGCCCCCAGCTGATGATGATGTGTCCTCCACGTCAACATAAAACATGCTCTTCCTTTCATCTTTTGGTGGTGATTTGCGTTCAAACAAAGACATGATGCGGAAGCTACCTGAGCCAGCACTACCACCATTCCGCCGTCCTTGGTTTCCTTTCAGACCTATATCATCATGAGCATAGAGGAAGAACAATCGATAAAAATTAATTACTTTGCATCTTTTGTTTTCATGCTTATATTTTTCAAACGCAGGTATAATCCCAGTAAAACACAGAACCAGTAACAAGATAAGATCATAAACCCTCTGTTATTGTTTATAAACCTTCCAGAAAAGATTCAGCGCGTGTTCATATAACACTTTTGTAGAACTTTATGTATAGAACCAATCAAGCATAATTATTTGATATAAATAACAAATGCAACCTCATTAATTTTACGAAATAATTGAATTTCCAAAAATGATTTTCTGCTTGACAGATTAGTCATTTTGTATGGTATGCATCTTCCCTCTATTACTTTTACCTCCATCTTGTCCTTTCCTTGACTTAGGACTTCCCCACGGTGAACTAGGCAGACTTAAATTGGCAGGCTTGTACACCTTTGTCCCACCGGACCCTGGAATGTCAAGTCCGTCTGCAAGACCAAGTCCCAGGACCAGCCTGGTGACCTCCCTTGTAACAGTTGTTTGGTCTTGACCACTTATAGCCGCCTCTTCCTTTCTCTCACTCTCTTCCTGGCTGCTCAAGCAGATAAGCGACTGTACTAGGTCTGCCATCTTGGCAGTGCACAGGGAGAAGTACTGCCTTTTCAATTTGGCCAGAAGCAGAGACACATGGCATAGTGTCTGGTTGAAGATTTAACAAAAAAAAAAAAAGAAGGAATATATGAAAGAAAAAAGGAAGCAGTATTTCCAGAAAAAAAATATAGATACGTTTAATAGACAAGTCATCCTCTTTGTATTTTTTTGCATGCGGGTAAAAATCTATAAATAGAAACAAAAATCCTATTAAGTTGAAACTGATAGCCTACCATTATTTGAAAGCAAACTTGTCAAAAATATCTGATATTCAAATTATTAGGTGCTGTTCCTCAAGCAATTTCACTACGTATCAAAGTGCTAACTTACAACATAAATATTAACTTCATCTCTCGACTATCTTCTTATCTAGTCATGAAAATAGTGACAAAATGATTTGACTCACTTGTCCATAGGTTTGCTGGTTTAAACCTGTGGCTTGTAACTGGAACAGTAAACCCTCCATCTCCTTCAGTGTGGTAACATTTGGTTGGCAGGCACCTGAAGCAAACACATCCTCTAGCCTGCTCTTGAGTAAATCCCCCACACAGCTGAAACAGTTGAAAAAGAAAACAACTGTACAGCACATTTACTACCATAGCTACTGCCTAAATGCACAGATTTGGGAGAAGTGGTATTTCATTTATGGTTGTTTTTTGACACCTACTTGATGAAGTACATTTTTTGTTTGAAATGTACACTTTACAAAGTTGTCTTCGTTCGTTTTTTTTACAACCTCTACAAAGAGTTTTTGGTTTGTGTTTCTCTCTGATAAGTTGAATTAGCCAGTTTATAGCTGCAGTATGTGCTAACAGCCCAATATTTTTATACTGTACAGTTAAATGTTAAGTTGCCCTAAAAATAACCATAGATATGTGGCCAAAGATTTTGCATAGATATTTTCATGCTGTATAAAGCCTTCGGGTAAAAAAAAAAAAAAACAAGATGTAAAGCAAGGCCCGAGATGCAATAATTCAGAGTATCAATAAATCAACTTATAGAGTGACCTGATGACAACTCACTGGTTCCTGGGTCAAGTCTTGTCAATACGCCTGTTGAATTCTCAAAAAATTGGGCCTATTGTTTGAAGACATTCATTGCAGGTTTGTCCAATGCTATAGTCAAAGGATCAACAATGATAACCAAGAATCTTGCAGTTAACATTTTGGAAGCAGCTACACAACACAAGCAGCAAATGTGAAAAAAAAAAGTCTGAGTAATTGTGACTAAAAAGAGGAAATAGGAAAATGACAATCATTATGTGACTTACCTATAAGCAGTGCTCTGCATCCCAGCAGCTAACGCTCGTGTTAAATGTGTCCCTGCTGCATCCAGTTGAGAGAGGGCAGCATGCAGGGCCAGGACTCCCCTGTGGCACTCAGCCAGGAGGACTCCTGGCGGCGCTGGTTGGGGCCTCTTACTGGTTTCTTTGACAGTTGTGACTGGGACTGTGCTGGTGACAATGCTGGTGTCCTGACCTGCATTTGGCTCTTCCTGCCGTCGCCCGCTGTCTGCTGCCACTACTGGAGGCTTGACGGTGATGGTGGAGGTGGTAGTGGTGGGCATTGACATGGCTGGGTGGTGAAAGGCTTGTCTTGCAAGACACTGGGACTGACACACAAGGCCTTCCAACACCAGCTCCAACACTAACACAGACCCACACCAGCATTGACAAACCAGATCTTAGTTACCCTACCATCTCTGTGCTACACCTGGTGGTTCCTCAAGGAAATCATAATACTACGAGGAGAACTGGGCTACAATGCCATGGTTCTCATTGAAATACAGTCACTGACTAAGCAAAGCGTGAGGAGTGATTTATTGAAGTCAACTTGAATTTTGTTTAGCTTTTATGCTTCCATACTTGTGAGATAAAAATATGCTGTTCTCTCCATTTAAGCTCCAATACATCTGTAATTTAAAACAATTTTATCAAAAATAAGTAATGCACCTCAAAAGAAAACTGAACCAAATTTATGAGATTCATAATGATAAAGTTTTTTAATGAGAAAAATACAAACCAAAAAAAAAAATAATAATAATTAGGCACAGCTATTTGTGAAAAAGATTTTTCTTTTCAACAAATTTTAGTTGAGCAAAAAGTATAAGAAGCAGGACATGAGAGACAAAAGTTTGTAGTAAAAGAATGATCTTAGCCTGCAAAACCTTGTGTGGAACACAGCACACCTGAGGCCCTCACTCAAACAAACCCGCTATCGATCAGCATGGGCAGTGAACCTTGGAAGACACAAGCAGATGTGTAACAGGACAAACACTGTTCATACAGGCAAGACAATATGTAGGGTTTGGGTTCCATAGCTACATTCAAATTTATGATGCTGTGGAATAATTCCTGAGGTTGGATAAAAGCAAATATAAACAAGAATTATGGGATTCGCTGATCATAGAAAAGGAGCAAGAGAGAGAGAGAGACACACACACACACAGATAGACAGACAGACAGACAGACCATAGCTACAGAAAATATATACTTAGACGGTGAAAAATAAATATGGGACTGGGAGTGGTAAAATAAGAAAAACTTATTTTGACGTACCATTCAACATTGTGACGGACTAAGAAGCATCAAAAACAAGCAACAATCAGACAAGCCCAACAATTCTGTGTGACCATGAGAGTTAATCTAACCAGACCCTGTGTGCTAAGTTTTATTGATCAGAACTTTGCAGACCTTCACAAAAGATGTAACAGCTTTCACCTCTAAGCAAGAAAATCGAAGGATGAATACTTTGTAACTTAAGAAATACCAGCCTATGGTTTGCCTTTAGCGATAAAGGCACAAGAAAAGAGTACGGGGCTTGAGAAAGATATGATTATGATTTTGATATGTTTAATATAACTGTTGCAGTTTCTAAACAAATTACATAATCAAGAAAATGTTCAAACAGTGTATGAAAAAAGGTCATATGAAGCCTAGTTGTTGAACAGATAAAAAAACATTTGGCATTGAGCTGATTAAAAGGAGTTTATCATTGAAGAATTAAATATTAGTCAAGGTTCATTAGCAACTTGAGATGTTGACTGGTTAGTGATAATGGTAGAGTGTATTGCACCCAGAGTTTTTCTAGAAAATTTCATGCAGAATCCTCACAAATTCTATGACCTTTTCTATGGTTATTTAGTGGATTTAACTAAAGTATTTTTCTCCAATCAGTCATTCCATGTAACGCCATCATAATCACAATGTGAAACAGACTGAGACAGACATGCGTCCAAAACAACCATTATCATCAAAATAAATATTAATATGGTCTCACTTGCGTCTATATGCACCAGGATCAACCATAATTTATGAGCTAAATTTGAAAATCTCAATTTTGAGCTCTTTAACAAAATCTTTCAAGCATCATTGAGATTTATTAAATTAAATGCTTGGATTGAGGTTTTCATGGCGCCAAACTTATTAATCTGATGTAGGATCTGAAGATCCCAATGTCTAATGCAATCAATTTTTGACATTTATAACTGAACTGCCCTTCATTTTTATTTTGGAACTCATATTTTGTACAGAGCATTTTATTCTATACGCCCAAGATATTGATTACTCGTATATATATTCAAATGATTTATTATATTGAGAGTAACTGCATGGACAGATCTAGACCTTATCATTATATGACAAAACAGTGCAGAAAGAAGCATGGATAAAAAATTTAGAGGTACACTTTTTTGTCTTAATCCCATATGGAAATGAATCCAGATATAATTTGATAAGTATTTAGTTGCCATATTTATAGAATTTTGATTAATATTAAAGTGTTATACAGTTCTTCCAAACATAAGCTAGCATATGGATTTTGTTTGCTTTTTTGAATGTTTGTTAGAGCCTCATTACAACTTCACTGATGTTAGTTCGTCTTCTAAACTTGTTTGATCCAAATTTTGTCCATCTATTGGCTTGCTTAGAGAATTATTTTAGATTCTGGTCTTACTCCTCAAAACACCAAAGAAAAACAAGCTTCCAGAACTCTTTGATGCTATAATTACATTATTAAACTTTAAAGCTCTTCATTTTGTCACTTTTAGAGCTTTTCAATCATAACTGAGAGCTAACAGCTCTTATTTTTTCTACTAAGAAAATGATATATGTTGATATGGCTCATACACTTTGTCAGAGTGACGTCTGAGTGATAAAATTATAACTTGAAATATAATTCATGTAACATAAGCCGCGCCGAAACACTTTATTTTAATCTGCTACACTAAAAATATCTCTTTATGCGTCGAGACAATGTAAGCTTCTTTTGTTGTAAAATCTATTGATCATTTGAACATTATAATATAATAAAAGAAACACTTAACAACAGTTATGTAAGTAAAATGTAAACAATTTTGTCAAAAGATAACATTTAAATGAATTTAAAATAAACCTTATTGCTATGTGCCAGATGCTGTATAAAAAAGAAAAACCAAAATTATCCCCATAGCCTTTCATTATTCCATGAGCGCATTGAGAATCTCCAAAACACTGTATTTTGTTATTGCCTATTGGCAATGTTGGGAAAGATTATCTCCATAGCCTTTTGCAATATTCCAGTAACAGGCGACACCTATAATTACTTTGTAAGAGTAACATATGCGAACAAAATATAACTTGTCAGATTTGTGATAGTTGCTTGTCTTACAGGAATATTTCATGTTTATCAATTAAGACTAAGACGTAAAATTTTGTATAAGACTTTACAGATAAGTAAATGTTAACTCGGGGAAAAAAATCACATCTTATCATGTAATATCTTGTTCATGATTCGCACACAAAGAGCTTTGTCTTATACATAAGTTTACATTTCTCTGTCGTGTAGTCCAATACGCTTCCTCAATCCTCTCTGTTTCTTACATAAGCTATTCTAAATGAATTTTCTTTTGTTGTTTTCTTACTTCCTGTATTTGAAGTAAATCAAAATCTTCGCCTTTTGCATAATTTTATGGATAAAAGTGCAATTTGAAAAGCCTCCAAAGCAGCTTTTAAAATCTAAAAATCTAAAATTTTTACATATTCCTTATTTTTCTTGGGTTTATAATAATATAAAGAAATCAGCTATAACTAGTTATCAACTCCTTTTATGCAACTCTGAGAGAGACGGAGGGAATTTCTAAAACAAATTTTTTAACTTCTACCTAGTATTGTAAGAACCTCATGTTTTGTACTTGACAATAGATTTTCTCTTGTAGAGGGTTATCTAACATGTCACAACAGACTATTTTCGAAATCCATTTAATGTTGCTAAAGAGCAGCTGCAGCCTGGTAAAGTACATCAAATAGGTTCCTTAAAAATTGTCTTTAGCTAAATAATCATTTTAGTTTTACACAGTGACAACATGAGATGAGGGAAAAAGCTTTCCTGACACAGGGCCACAAATAACCTGGGATGGGTTCTAATTCCAGATTTTACTATGTACGCCTTCCTTCTTTAGATGCTTTGCTTGTAACCATGGTTTTCTGGGAGTTCTCACAGTGCTAAGCCTAATGTCACATTTGAAACTCATCTCTATCACAAACTGATATATTATAAGGTTGAGATTCCGTAAATTCTGTTTCATTGAATAATTGTTTGATTTAGCCTTTAAAAATAAGATGCTGCATTGTAAAACATCTCACCTCGGGAATGTTATTACTGAAAAGGCAAGGCACCTTTTCACTCAGCCAAGGACACAAGTGACATTTAGTAACCTATCAAAGTAAAGAACAACAGCTTGGACAACTTTCATTTTACAATTTACTTAGATGACAGGCCTTTAAGTTTTATAGAGTAAGTGAAAATTAGTTACAGTGATTAACAATTTTAACAAGTGTCATCATATATTGACCAATATCAAATTGTTATGTAATTTTTATCTCGATTCTGAATTAGATCAGAAGAAATTCAAAAATGATCAAAATCTAAAATTACAGTCTAAATTTAACATAGAAACTAGGCAGGTTATATCGGATGTCAAGATTTAGAAAGACAAATAAAAAATTTCATTCCTAAACCTAGACTCGATTCATAGTCCAGACTTCTACTCTTCAAGACTTTGATTAGAATTAGGTCTTAGTCTAGTCTACAAAGGAAATACCATTAATAATATTAGAGTAAAATTCAAAGAATAGATCAAATTATATCATATATGCGCCTTAATTTCTTAGTAATTTTACAAAAGAAACTTTTCATAATCTAAATCTAGACCTAGTTTCTTGATTCAATGCCAACTCCTAGCGTACTAGACTAGATAGATCTAAACTTAAACTTAAAATCTGGTTATAGCCTACAAACCTGACACAATTATAACAGTATTAATCTATTATTGCAGATAGAAGCCCAACTCACCCTAAGCTTTAAAATTGTATATTTCTTAATGAATATGATATGCTGAACACGAATATGAAGGTTTTATTTGTCGCAAATAAATACTTTTCAAGATATAAGCATTTTTGTGTTGCTCTAAAATCCCATTCAATTGTAAAGCCGGAAGTGAGTTGGGCCGATATCTGCAATTTTACCATTATAACAACGTCAAGATTTACAAAGAATAGATGTAACCATATCCAATCAGGCATTTAATTTTTTAGAAAGGATTGGACTATTTACCATATTCTCTGATTTTTTCCTAGAAAAATATAAGCCAAGAAAGAAAAAAAAACAATCCCTAAGCTGGCCCTGCAGTTTTTCGCTGCCACAATGGCAAAATTGCAGCCGCAAAATTTGACCTTTCCCACAAAAAATGGCAAAATTTGGGATTTTCGTTTTTTTTTTCTCTTTGTCTCTATTAAAAAATAATAATTTAAAAAAAAATTGAGTGTTTCAGCTTGTCCAAACCGACAGAAACGCCAAGAAGAGTTCCGAAAAAAAAGCACTACACTGCAGTCCAAACTGGCAAAAATGAATAAAAAAGAGTTCTCGAAGTTTTAAAGATTCTTTCACTTTCAGTTTCACTTGTAAACACTCCTGTACATGACTACAGCAAGCCTCTAGATCAGTGGTTCTTAACTTAGGTTTGATCAAACCCCTGGGGTTCGGTGGGTTGATCTCAGGGGTTCGGCAGAGCGTGTAAAAAAACATATCAATGTCTTGAATTTGAAAAAAATTATATTTTATTTTTCTCTAAAGAGGGTTTCGGTACCTACAACAAGATTAAGATCTACATCTATTTCTTAATAAGTTTCTGCCTTGATCCACATATTTTCAAAAATTTACGTCCACACCATGGAGTAATTCCTAGTCAATAAATCTGGAAGAAATGTCTCTGCCCCACAACGGCATTCTGAGTTCACGAGCTGGACTCATGTTAGTGGAAACAAACTGTTTTGTATATCTTATAATTTGGTCCTAGACCATAGTCGAAAATTCTCTGTGGAGTCGCACACAAAGTTCATTCCACATAAGAGTTCCGTGAAAAGGCTTACACAGGATGAATGTGATCTTCATTCAAACAAAAAAAAACTAAATAGGCTCACCTTGGTTTTTCTTTAAGTTGCATCTGAACTACCTTGGTAATAAGTCCAACACACTATATCTTAATTAGAGCGTTTGCAAATGTGTATCTTCCTTGGTACCAATCATATGTGTTATGGTAAATGTTTTAAATGTTCTCAGTCCAAATTGACAATTTTTTTTTTATTTCTTTTCGTGTGACAGTCAATATGGATGTAGCCTATCATATAAAAATGTATAAAAATGATTGATTTTACTAATCAATTACAATTGCTCTAAATATACACAACTAAATAAGATTTAAATCATCAATATTTCTTGCTTACATCAATATTTGCCTGTCAATTTGACCAAGCCAACTTCGTGAGCGAAAGTAATATGCAATTGTAGTTGTACATTTTTTTCCGCAAAATTTCGCAAAATTTGGCAAAATTCCGCGGGGACAGCCTAAGTAAAAGATTAAGTTGTTTTTTTAATTTGCAATAGTTTGTAAATAATGTGGAGAATCTCAGAAAACAATGCTCTCAGTAATAAAGCTTCAAACATAAAAAATCGATTCATGGAGGCTGCTCACTTTTTAATATCTCATGAACAATGATCATGCATTATTCTTTAAGGTAAAAAAATTGGTAAAATTTAATACTTCTACCCTTAGCCGACTGAATTCAGCTTAGTCATGTAGTGAGTCTTTAAATATTTCTCCCCACAAAATTCCAGGACCCTATTTTTTATCCTTACCCTTCTAAGCGCAATGAGCCCCAATTGTGGCATTCTCGGCCGGCCGCGATGAGCCCCGATCGTGGCTTTATGTCTATGGCCCTTTCTCTTTTACTTTAGCCTTCCAAAGTGCTATTCTGGCAACTTTTTAATGGGTTTCTAATGGCAAACAACTGGCCATGTCAGTCCTTTTCCCAGCATGGCATCGCCCAGTACGAGTGAAAGCTCTCAAAGCATAGGTGTTTTTGATCCGAGTTTCGACACCTCTGAAGAGGAAATTACGGATTCAAGTGATTATGGTAAGTAGCTGGTATTTACAAATGTGGTGATAATATGATTGTAAGAATTTTTTATCCTCATTTTTATTTTTCATGCAGAACTTTTTCGTCCTTTTTTAGATCTAATCTAGATGTAGATTTAGATCTATAAATTACAATGGTAGATCTAGATCGAGACAAGACTTATAGGGATAATGAAACTTTTTTCAATTATTTTTTTTTGTAATAAAGTTTTTTGTTTTCAATTCAGCACCACAAATAGCAGGACAAATGTCTTGACTAAATTTTTTTTTTATGATTTACTATCTTCACAGATTCTTCAGCCTCAGATTCTGAGAGTGAGGACGGCAACGGAGAAGGCATCAATATTGGAGATGGCATTTGGACAACCATAATGGATGAGGATGTAGGACCCCAAGACATCCCTTTTATTGCAGTGCCAGGCCCTAAGCATGCACCTCCACCTCACGCTGAGCCTATTGATTACATCAATTTATTTTTCACTGATGAGTTGATAAACTTGATGGTTAGGCAAACAAACTTTTACTCCGATCAATGGATACAAGCCAAACGCCAATACCTTATAGACAAACCACATAGCAGGGTACATCAGTGGATCAAAGGAGGGCTTGTTTCACCACAGGAAATGAGGGCTTTCTTAGCTGTCCTTTTCAATATGAATCTAAACCCCAAACACGTCAAAGAATCCTACTGGGACTCTATCTATAAAAGTCAGCAAATGCCATGGTTCCCAGAGCGTTTCAACCGGGACCGCTTCAGCCTCATATCTAAGTTTCTGCCCTTCGCCAATAACGCAGATGCCCCACCAGAAGGCCACACACAGTACAAAACATATAAAGTTCAACCCATCGTTGATCATTTCAACAACAGATTCAAGCATTATTTCATACAGAAACATATCGATTGATGAAAGTATGGTAGGTTTCAAAGGCAAGCTTCAACATTTTCATCAATTTATGCCCAATAAAAGGCATGCACGATTTGGAGTCAAGGTATGGTGTTTATCAACCGGCTACATGTATTCATTTGAGACATTCAAAGGGGCCAATGATCCAGATGACAGGCATGAATATGGAGCAACGTATTCTCTTGTAATGCGCATGATGACAACGGCCAATCTTCAGCACATGGGCTATCATCTTGGCCTGGATAAGTACTTCACATCTCCTAGGCTGTTTATTGAACTTTTCAATAGTCACACCCCAGCCACATGGACAGTGAGAAAAAATAGAAAGGGACTACCAAGCTCAGTTGTCAATGCAAAACTGCAGAAGAAAGAAGTTGCTGCAAGAAGGAAAAACAATCTCCTTTGTGTTGCCTACAATGACAACACGCGGCAGCCTATTCTCTTATCAAAATATGCCAAAGCAGGCTTTGTAGACACTACAAGCAGCAAAGTTAAAACAAGAAACTTACCAAATATAATTGTAGAGTGCAATAATGCCATGAGTGGGGTTGATCTGTCAGATGCTCGTATCTGACAGAAAGACGCACCATCAAGCGGACCCACAAATTCGCGTTTTCTCTCTTTGGTAGGGCGCTCCTGAATGCTTTTATTTAGTATCAAAAGAACACAACTGATGCACCAAAAAAAAACTAGGTATCAGTTCTGTGTAAGCATTGTTGAAGACATGATGGGTGATTACAGACCTCCTCACAAATCATCCGCAAGCGTCATTCACGAGAGGAGATACAAGCAGCAAATCAGCTGGAACCCTTCATAGAAGCACCTGAAAATCCGGCTCAACCTTGCAGACTAGTGAAACTTGATGTTGGGAAGAGAAAAGATTGTGCTCACAAGCACACTACAAGAGTGAGATCAACCTACCAATACCCAGCCTGCAATGTCGGATTATGCCCCTCGTGTTTTGCAGAATACCATGCCCAACGAAGAAGGGATCAGCAATAACAAGTAAGCCATATGTGAAAGTTGTTTTTTCTGTTCTGGTATTGTCTATGTGTATATGAAGCTAATAAAATCATAGGCACAACTGTCAGAAATTTAAAAAAAAACTGTCTTTATTATTTTTGTAAAAAAAAAAATTCAATTGTACAAATTATGTCCCTTGATTTTCAACTTTAACTTTCCACAATGCACTAAACTAAAATAAATAAATTTTTACATAAATACACAGAGAATTCTATACCCTTTCAGAAAATATACGGTTTTAAATAGGTAGGACAATTAGAAAGACAAATATAATAAATTTTCTGAACCCCATGGGCTATCTCTAAAAAATCTCAATTTTAGCTCCGCAAATCGACAGGGTAAATTTTTTTAGCACCGCGCTCAGAGGGTTAATGTTTACAAACAAACCCTTTCTATGACGAATGGGACAGTTATTAAAGGAAAATCTAGGGGATACATCTATATGACTGTTAAGTGTTATTGCAACTAATCACAAAGTTTAACTGTAAATATTGCAGCCACTATCCTCACTCTTCTTCATCAACCCTCATCCTCCGTTTCTAGTTCAAGTAAAAAAAGTGGTTATTAATTGGTACTTAGCTAGAAGATTTAGATCTAGACCTAGATCGAGTCTATGGGGCAAGTTTTAGATCTGTAATAATATTGGTAATGGGTATGATTTAGATAAGATCTAGATCTAGATCTAGTCTATGTAACACGTTTTAGAACTGAAATAGTATTAGTAATGGATATGGGACTGTGTGTGAAAGGCATCAATCAAATCTACATTTATCTCAAAATCTACAACCTAAAAAAATACCTTAGATCCAAGATCTGTGAAAATGATAGAAATAACTTCACGCAATATAATCTTGGGTCTAATCTAGATAAAGATTTCGGGATAGATATGATGCATTGGCTCTCGGTTGGCCTATTCCTGCATCTAGACTAGCCATGTATACTTTGATTAGAATGCAGTCTTTGATGCTGTTTAGTTGACTTTCAATGTGTGAATAAACCGAAAATACTATTATTACAGTATAATTTATCTATTGAGACAACTCTTAGTTAGAGGCTTGTCAAAAGTATTCTTCATAATAGGAGAGTGGTCTTTGATCACTGCGGGTCTAGGACGCTTAGCCGACCAGCGTTGCAAATGAACAAAACGAAAATAGATCTAACAACAAAGACCAAGTTGATAACTAATATAGGCTTCTATATTTGATCTGGATTAGATCTAGATCTGTTGATATTTAAGATACTTTCTTTCTTGTCCAGTGCCTATTTACTGCCTCGTCATTATTAGAATTAAAGAATTGAAGACCAAAGATTTAGAATTTAGTCACTAACCATTTAGATCTAGATTCTGTAGTACCTACTAGATATCTAGATCTAGGTTTCTCTAGATTTAAATTCCCTAGTCAGATTGTTACTGTAACTATAAATATCATGGGCAGCAAAAAACACAAGAAACACAAGTCTGAAAATAAAGGAGGAACTGATACCGAGGGTATGCTGTAAAGTGTGATTAATTCAAAACAAATCTGCATTATGTGCACCTTTAAATCCTAGATATGGTTATTTGTATGAAATATCAATACGTTATAAATTCTTAGAACTAGAGTCTAGGTCTAGCAGATCTAGGCCAAGAAATGTAGAAATCCTTTTACTTATGTCATTAAAAAGGAATGAAATTCTTTTTTCTGACACAAAATTATGATCTATTCAGTAAAGCATTCGATTCAGTAATATAAGATTGTACTGTTAATACGAAGTAACTGTTAACTTTCCTGTTTAAGAACATTTTCTTTTGCCATTTTCGGCAATAAGAGCCAAATTCACCTGGATGCAACAGATTAATACATATCTATATAGAGTTTGTTGTGAAAGATATAACTTAGAAGTTTCTGTCACAAATTGATACTAGGTAGGACTTTTGACTGGGTATGTTGGTTTAGTATGTATGAAGATTATATGATATAGGATATATGATGTCAAAGTTGTTTTTTTAATGGTGATTCATTGTTAGAAAATGATATACTTACTTCAGGCGGTAATCCAAACTGTTTCTATGGCCGGATCAAACAAAGCCCTCTCAATATATTAGAGGTTCTGTACCCATTTGGAAGTTCTTCCACTAATGGTAGTTTTTATAGCAGATACTTGTAATGCTGCATTTGGTCTGTTAAGTTCAGGCATTTGATTTTAACTCCATCTCTGTAGTAACATTTAAAATAACAAACTTTTTTTCATTGAACTATATTGAATTCATCCGAATTTGCCAATATATCTAATGGAACGGAAGTATAATGGCTTAATATTTTACACCTTTATGTTCCAGTTTCTCTAACTACTTTTAGTTTTACAGATTTATGTAATGATAACAGACTGACAGACAAAGGATAGGGATGAATCTTAAGAAGTTAAGTTTTAAGGTTTTTAACCCCCATATTATGTGGACTAAATTGAACTTTTCTTTGTGTGTGTTTTAAGATGGTCAAGAAAAACCCCTGAAACTGGTGTTGAACATAAAAATGGGAGGGCAGAGTAGCTCAGCTCAAGAGAGTCAGCAGGGCACAGCATCTCCGGCGTCACTCTATGAGGAGAGAGGCAGACATAAACATAAGAAAAAGAAGAAAAAGAAATCAAATGACAAAAGCAGAGAGAGGCCAAGAGAGGAAGAGGTTTGAAAAGCTTTTTTATATGTCCCTCAATTATGGTTTGGCAAATTATTGGGAAAAATAAGATCCATCAGATAGATCTTTTGAACACCAATTGTAATCTTTCCTTTAGATTTCTGAGCTGAAAGTGAAGTCATAACAAGTGAGGTCTCTTTTAACTCAATCCCACCTGAGTCCTAAGTCACTCCAGCTCGGATAAAGTTTTGACCCTAAAAGAAGAGATATAGCTCATAATCATGAAATAAACTGCATAAAAGAATGGAGGTCTTAAAGTTTTAATAACACTAAACTTTTTGTGACAAAAACGATTTTTGCAAGTCCTCCTCTTTACTACTGGTATACTCGACTGGAATTTAATTTTTTTCATCCTCAACATCTCACCCAATTGTTATTTGAGGTTTACACAAGATTGGCGGTGAAATTTCTTTCAGTAATATGGAACGGAAGTAGACACCCAGAAAATTGAAAATAAATGGGTGTGGGCAGGTGATTTAGGTGTACAGAATAGTGGTCCATACGGGTAATAGTGGATAATAAAGGTGGGGGTTGAGTTAAAGGGGTCTTATTTTTGGGATCCACTGCAGTTTTGTTAAGATTTCAACAGTGAATGTATGAACCTGATACCTCTTTGTTTTCGAGCTTTTCTTAGGTGCTTTCAACTTTGTCATTGAATTGATCTTCTTGAAACTTAGTGGGTAAAAATAAAAAAAATTCTCTTGTAATTACCAGAAATAAACTTTTTAATTTTTGTCATGCTAGGACTTTTGTTTTACTTGCCTCACTGTTCATTGCAACTTCTTTGAAGCACTTTTCCCTAAAACGGCCACATGAGGAGGATGACAGTAATGATGATGAAGATGAACATGAGGAGGAAGAGGAAGAAGGACATTTTAAAACCACTGACAATGATGAATCTGATGGGAACTCCTCTCCTAGCCGTAAACTGAGGGAACCTCGCTCATGTACTTTGAAAGGCAGTGATGGAGTCATTCTCAAGCAAATGCTCAATTACCTCGTGAAGAATTTACAAAAGTATAAATTCAGCTTTTCAAATACATTTTTTTTACATGTGTTGTAGATTTTGTCTCCTCAAGGAATGGATTTCCAGTTAATCCTTCTACCCTAGGAAAATATTCAGTATTGTGGTAACAAATGTTTTTAAGCATGTACAGAAGGGGGAACATCTTTGAACTAAGTTTGTCTTTCAGTTTAAAGTCAAATCTATTTTTAACATCATGAAACATTAAATCTTTAGTATTCAACAGAGTAACTTGATCGATAAAAAGAAAGGGTACTGTGGTTCTTATTGAGACAACAACAAAACTAAGTCATTTGTTGAGTACTTCAACCTGAGACAAGATCTCAGCATCATGAACTACTCACCTGCTTTCCAGGCAGTTTCCTACGCACTTAGATAAAATTAATGTTAAGAAATTCTTTTCTCTTAACAAGTATATTTCAAATCAGTTGGGTTTCTTCTTATCTGATAGAGCTGATGGAAAGATTTCTTTCTTCCAGTCAATCTGTTGTCTATATTGCTTGGTTCAATAAATTAATCCAACATCATAATATATGCAGCAACCTTAGCATTAACACATGAAGCAATAGAATAATTATTTTGATGCCTTTATCTGATGAGAGTGGTTTTTAGAATTTTGATGATCATAGTAGTTTCTTCTAACATGGGTCTTGTTTTGTTCTCAAGTAAATAGCTATGATTTCAATTGCTTGTTATATACAATCTATCCATTAGATATTTTTTCTTTTTCCAGATGCATACACTAGACTGCTTTCAGAACTGCTCATATCAGGGACCTCTTAAATCTTTCATGCAATCCTAGCAAACCTCGGGGCAAATTATCTGCCCACTAATGTCTCAGACATTGTGGACTAGTTATATCTACAATCAGTAACTTAAAAAAAATCATGCCTAATCCATGAGGTTTTTCTCATTCATCAAATAGACCATACTCAAATTTAAAAATAACAACTTTTGCCATGTTCGTTTTCTTCATTCACTCATCAGAAAGTAATATTTTGATATAAATTTTCTTATTGCTTTCGTCTTCACAGTAAAGATGTGAATGGATTTTTTGCGTTTCCTGTGACTGACACAATAGCTCCAGGCTATTCCAGTATCATCCTGCACCCCATGGACTTCAGCACAATGACTGCCAAAATAGAGTCAGCTGAATATGCTAATGTCATGGAGTTCAAAGTAAGCTTACTGAGTTTAAAAAAAAAAGACATGTATGAAATACTGAAAGGAAAAGAAAAGATTTCGCCAGACACCCACACACACACTCCCTCTTCCTCTTTCTCTTTCCTTTCCCTGCTTACAAATGTTCCTCTTTCCTAAGTTTTTTCTTTAGATTTCTTCATCTCTATGAATTTCTCACACAACTTTGTCAGCCGCTTACATCTTATTCAAATTTGGTGATAAGGGATAAAGGGTACCAGAGTTCAGCACATCTAAATTGAAATATATACAATGTCAAATATTACTTGCAAACAAATAAACAGCTAAAGCACCCTCTTAATGATGATATAACTGTTAATTTTTTAACACTTTTCATTTGAAATAAGAGATATTGACAAGTTAACAAAGACAGTTAAATGAGAAAGAGAGGGATTTTAATAAGTTTTGTTCTGATGATAAGAAACTACAAAAAGTTAATTATAATCATAACTGTGGTTTTAATATATATTCATGATTGTTTTTTTTGTTTTTTTTCAGAAAGATTTTATTCTTATGTGCAATAATGCTATGACATACAACCGTCCTGAGACAATCTACTACAAAGAGGCCAAACGGTTGCTTCACTTAGGCATAAGACAGTTGAGCAAGGTGAGGAAAAAAGCCCTTCCTCCCTAAACCTATCTTGCACCTTGAATTCCTGTTTTATCAAAACTATTTTAATTGTGCAATAACATTAGATTTCACTAAAGAAATTTAATTTTTGTTTTGTAATATGTGTTTGAGCGAAGATCCAAACCAAGCTAAGAACATCAATAGTGTTATGTTTTGATTCCTACGTGCAAGGCACAGCGTCGCATTTGGCTTAAAAGCTACACTTTAGTTCTCAACGCTGAGCAGAGAAGCTCTAATCTCCCTGCAAACTTAGGCGATTCAAATATGGTTACTGACGGGGAAAACCTGATGTCATTCATCACTGTCAGGTGACAGGCCGGCCCCTACACTGCGGTGGTCACTTACTGCACACGCTAGTGCAGTGGTATGGGACAGCTTTGAAATACAAAAGAAATTTCCCCATCTTTACATCACAATATCTCCAAAACTATTCACAGTATAAACATCGTTGTTAATTCACAGTTGTATTAAGACCTCATTTAAAAGCCAGTGAAAATTTGGTTCTTCTACGTTAATATTTGTGAGTTTGATAAACGAGTTGTTTCAGGTGTTATTTTGTCTACGATTATTACCGCTAATTATGACTTGTTACATTTAATTATTAGTTAATAAAAAGCTGATCGAATAATTTTCTTTAAATCAATATAAATCAAAACTAGAAAAGCTATATTTTGATGTGGTGCAATTTTTTTTTCTTTGGGAGCGCTAATAGTGTATCTTTATGCTCGGGAATTTACTTTCTTTACATTTCGGGATTACTAACTTATTGTAAAAATGGAGCATTCCATTGAGTCACATACTCGTTGTGTTAAGGAACTATCTCGCATTTGTGGAAACCTTTGTTGTGTCACTAAGAAACAAAAAAAAAACAATGATCACGCCCACAAATGTGCACAAATTGCCACAGACATCTTTTTGATATATGGTATAGAAGTGAATCAAGAACAAGAGGACACGTATTCTAAAGGTTTTTGTGGAAAATGTTTCACAAAGATTAGAGACATTAAATGAACGAACAGCAGCACCGTTCTGACACGAGCACAGGAAATTTTTAATATAAACAAAAACAAATGGTGCTTGTTTAGAGAGACTTTAACGGAAGACTGCACGTTATGCAGTTACCGCTACAGTCTTGCTGGTGGCTGTATCAAACATAAAACAACATTGAATACACAAACTTACAACAACTAGAAACTACAGGAACAGCCAACTCGATCCACGATCACCAGGACCAACCAAGCGCTAGTACCAGCAGCAGCTCCAACATTATCACCAACGTCGACACCAAGATCAGCACGAACACCAGCATGAACATCGGCACCAGTATCAGCACAGAAGATGAAGGCCCAAACATTTCAGATACCCAAAATTATGACATGGAAACAAGCCAGTCACGTGCAACATTCACCTGCAATCCTGACATGAGCACATTTTTAACAGATGAAACAAACACATGCAATACCATTCCCGATCAAACTGCCTATGCAATTTGCACTAGCCTTTCTTCAAACTCGAGCACTACATGCCAACTTCCTTTTCTCCCTGTTGCAGAATCAACACCAATCAAATCTACATAGACTAAAGATAGTTTCACATCCCCAATTGTGAAAAACGAGATCACATTTAGCCAGTCACTTAGCCTCTCACACGGCTGTTTAAAGGGCCCAAAATGTGGACAATTAGGTTCAGCCCTCCAAGTGAAATTGATACCTCACACTTCAGTGACTTCACGCTTAGTGAAGCGAGATAATTGCCTCAGGCTGCGTAGCCCTGCTGGCATACTTATTTCTCTGAATTTACCTAAAAAGCTCATTTTTGGTCATTAATTTTTCCACTCCTGAAAATCTGTTGTTAGTCGTGTTTGGTATTAAACTGACGACATGTATTTGATCTTTAGAACACTGTATACCTTGTAACAGTATCACGTAAGTTGTACTTATTTGACTATTTCAAGTAAGGCCTGTAAAATTCTTTAGGAATTTGTCTTAATTGCTAATTAAACGCCTAATTAACCCTCTTACTGGATTTTTAAAGATAAAAGAAGCATATCCCCTTAAAGTGCATCTTTAAATCTTTCTCTGGTAAAAAAATCACAGTGGAATGTTGGCATTTTTGTGTTCTGCTTTAGTTTATAAAAGCCCAGTCTTGAGCAGTAAATTGATTAGCTCAGTTTTCACCAGATGCCAAGGTAAGAACATATGAATAAAGACTAAAAGAATATGAAGTTTTCTGCTTTAAGTAATTTTAAAACCTTGCTACATATTTTTGACAATGGCTATGTGGTTTTACAGGCGCCTTTCTTTGTTTTCAAGTTATTAAATGGAGGCTAAATTCCACACCAAGTCCGATCATTTGGTTACACAGATAGACTCTGTCGAGTTTGTGGATTGCGGGTTTAGACAGTTGCTCAGAGAGATTCAGGAAAAAAGCCACGCAAAGCAACTCATCACTATCAAACAATTCTGAACCTTTTTAACATCGATGTGACGAGAGACACACACATACACTCTCTGAGAATCGCTGAGCATCTGGCAGTATTATAGGAAAACAAGGCAGCTAGAGAAGAGAATAGAGAAGCTTGAAGTGAAAATTGATAGAATGAAAGAAATAAAAAATCAATACGTAACCAGGTGTGGGGTATGTAGCAGTTTAGACACAGTCCTCAAAACAAACAAAATATTAACACAAGCTTATCATGGTAGATCCTTCACAGGTAACCATTGCCAACAATACATACAGCCATCCATTAACAAAACCATCTGCTCTTGGATTTTGTCTCAAACAAAAAACTATACTCAACAACAAAAAATAATTGACTATGCAGACCAAGTACAAAAAAAACGTTTTATCAGGCCAACACTCTTTTCTTCAATATCAACAAAGCCATTTCTCACAGCAGATCCATAGATAAGAATAAAGTAGACACAATTCAAAAAATGATAGATGGATACATGAATTTTTACAGGAACAATGCAAGCAAAAATGTGTTTCCTAAATTACATTTTCTTGAACACCACTGCACCCAGTGGATTTCCAGATGGGGTTTTGGAATGGGTCTTCACGGGGAGCAGGGAGTAGAGCTGATGCATTCCTCCATAAAGAAGCTAGAGAACCAAGCCCAAGGCACAAGACTAGCAGAGGATAAATTCAAAGTCATAATGAAATCACATCTGGCCCAAGTCTCTCCAACCCTTCACTGTTTACTTCCAAGTGCAGTGAAGCGGAAAGAAAAACAAACTGACAAAATGAAAGTCACCAGAGGACTAGAGCCGGAATGAATAGTTATGTTTGTCCTGGGTAGAGAGCTTTAAATTAAGTTAAACTTTGTACAGTCCCTGGCTCACACAGTATGTGAATGTTGGTTGAATAGGCATTATAAGGTAGAGTGTGCTTCACCCCATGTCTGTAACTTAAACTGTAAATCACCAGCCAAACCCATAATTATTGTGTTGGAAAGTTGAATGGGGAGAAAGATTTATTATCCTCGAGCAATTTAGTGGGTAACTTGGTAGAATTATCTTCACTTCAAATCTCTTAGGGCCTTTGTATAGCACCACTACCTCTAGTAGGGCAGAAATAATGCTCAATAGCTCCTCTCCAAGCCAACATTCCAGCAAAATTCTACCATCATGAGAATCAGCAATGTTTGTACTTTGAATAATGAAACAATAATTTCCAGAAAAAATCCAGTAAATTAATTAAATTAACCAATATCTAATTAATTATGACCTTCAATAAAGATACACATATGGGTTTTTGTTTCCCAAGTTATCATCATCTGCTTAACTTTCTTCATTTATTTTGATGCGTGCGTCTTATTAAGCTTTGAACAATCTTTAAAATGATATCCTTTTCTAGCCTCTAGCTTTAAAATTGCATTTTCTATGATTTTTCAAATGTAATGGAATTTTTATAAATTGTGATAAACAAGCTCAGCAGTGAGGCTTCGCGAGCCAGTGCACTGTCATGGTTCACTGAACTTTTCCTCTGGTATCATATTACCGGTGAGGCAGGCAAACTAAGTGGCGCCCTGTAAACAGCCGTGCTCACAAGACACCCCATTATCCAAAGAAGAAGAACACCTCACTACACATCTAGTTAAAAGAAAACTGAACACAGATCCCAAAAAACAAACAATATTTTGCAAGACATCAGGCCAGCCCATGCCACTACAAAGAGTAGTGATCCCAAGAAAAAGCACACAGTCAGTTAGAACACCGACAAAGAGGAAAAGAGCTAAACTTTTAGACTCACTTAGGACATTTGTAGCGGGAGATTCATACAGCTCAGCAGACACATAACTAGCTTCAGAATTAAAGAGACTTAACAGTGCATCGCAGACAAGACATCAGTCAAACAAAAATTTTAAGTTTCACGCCTTCACACACTCGCAATGAAAGAGAAATTGGGTTTAAGTTGGAGGCAGGGTAGAAAACATGCTAATTTGCTGAAACAGGTAAGGATACATGTAGAGAATGAAAAATCAGTCTGGGAGCTTTCTAGGGAGATAATCTCCGATTTTGTTCAGGTAGAAAAAGATTATTTGTTAAAGAAGATACAACAGAGTATGAGGTGCTGTATGGTAGGATAAGGGATTTACCCAGGTTTGTGGACAGCTTGCTAGATTCATATGATGAACAAAACATACTCACATGGCGGGAGGGGTCTATTCCACAAGATGAGATTTGGGTAAAACTTCGGGGGGATCACGGAAAAAATTCTTTAAAATTTACACTGCAGATAGCTAACACAACAAAACCAAACGCACGCAGTAATACAGTTGTTATAGCCATTGCATCAGTTCGCGACACACTTGACAACATGGTTAGGTTTTTGGCAGGTGGCTTGGCTAGTGATCTCAAAGCACTTCAGTCCCATTCTTGGAAAAACAAAAAACTAAAAGTTTTCCTTAATGGTGACTACGAATATTTGTGCAAGATGTATGGCCTCTCAGGCCCTCAGGGTACTTATCCATGCCTGTGGTGCCTGATGCCACGACGAGATATGCATAAACCCAGTGGTCAGTGTCAGCAATCACTGGAAAGCTTACGCGCTGATAATTCTGCTTTTGTCGCAGATTCTTCTGTGAAGGAAGAATTTTCTAAATTTTACAATGCTCTACATACACCCCTTTTAAACATATAATTAGATAACGTCAGCCCTCCTTACCTTCACATTTTACTAGGCTTTGTTTTGAGACACCACAAATTGTTAGAGGATGCTGCACACACTTTAGACACAGAAATAGCTACACAAAGAAACGAGCACCTGACGTCTTTGGGGCAAAGTTTGAAGAAATATGGCTCAAACTGGCGTCAGGTTCAAGATTTAGAAAACAAATTGCCATTCGAGGAGGGCTGTTTAATTTTTAGTGAAACACAATCTGACATTGACAACCATGCGCAAAATATACATGAAATAGAGTAAACTCTTTCTTCCTTTCCACACAAAGCCCTCACACCAAGATCAGGTCCAGTCACTTCTGCATTAGACACAGTACTCAACAAACATAGAATAACACCACAGGCCTATCACAGCAGATCTTTCGTAGGTAATCACTGTCACAAATACCTTCAAGCAAAAGTATACACAGACCTTACAGAGACCCTCGTCAATCAAACAAAAACACTAACAAACAACCCATTCCTTATGGATAAAGCTACCATCATTCAAATAACATTCAACGACCTCAACAACGCGTTCAGTGCAGTACACAACGCTTTATCTCACACAAAACCGATAGATCGCAGCTCTCTATCAGAAATACAAGCAACAATAGACACGTACATGGCAATTTACAGACGCATGTTTCCTCACAAAGTCATTCCAAAACAACATTTACTTGAACAACACTGCATCCCATACATTAAAATACACAAGTTCGGACTAGGCCTTGTCGGAGAGCAGGGGACAGAAAACAGCCACCAAATGATAGGAAACAGAAAAACACCGCGCACATGGAATAACAAACGATCTAAAAAAACTAAATCACATTTTAGAAGCACATCTTCTTCAAATCGCCCCTTCTCTCTGTTGATAAAATAATAACTGTGATATAATCTCTTCTGTGATGATAATGTACTTTATATTTTATATTTATTCTTCTTTGTTTATTTTACTAAAATTGGATTAGAAAACTATGCATGTTGCTGCACAAGTAACAATCATGACAACATTAAAACCATAGAGGGATATAGATACTTGCAGATTATTACGGATAAAAATAGAAACAATCAGCTCTAATGTAAAAAGTTCTTCTCCCAGCGTTATAAAATTTAGTGAGTAGAACCACCCTTACCTATTGATTCTTATGTGTGAATATGAAAAAAAATTTTCGGTTGGTTTTGCGTATTTTTTATCGTAAAATCATACCTTTTTTTTTTTAAACATTGCTAAAAACACCTATTTTCATTCTTCGATCACATAAAGACTATTGAAGCTGTTATTTTCGCTGTTGCTTGTCCATTATTCGCATCTTTTATATTTGTTCAACGTAAAGTAACTAGAGAAAATATTATCTTGTTCAGCGATTAGATGAAAGGGGGTGTAAACGCAATAAAACCATGCTTGCTTTGAGCTGCCTGATGTAACCTGATCTGATCTAGGGTTTACTGGGTCAAGTCAATGACACGGTGCGGCGCCCGCTAATTAAAATAACGTTACCTGCACGCAGTGAAGGAGGGAAAAGAAAAGGGCATGCACAGGCTCAGCAATATTTCACTTACAGTAATTTATTGTTTTGTTGAACATATAGGCAGACATAATTTTATTGCCAATCTTAAATTGCCTTATAACTCGTAATGGCTTATAAATTCCTGTTTATTAAATGGAAAATAATTTCAAAACCTTTTCATTTCATGATGATTAGTCGTAGGAATTTCATTTGCATCCAAATCCAGTGAAGGCAAAATGAATATCATAATTCAGTTATCGTTTTTTTATTAAACAAATTTTTATTCATAAACTTGTTTTGGAAAGCTATCAAATGAGTTGTAGGGTTGGTTTTTTTTGTGTGTTTTTTGGACAGTCATCACAGGCACAAACACAGGCAGCTTAGGAAGGGGGTTGATTAACATAATTTAGTGATGACAAATTTGGAGCATAGTTTTTAAGAAAACAAATAATGCAAATGACTTAAAAAACACTAAATAAAACTTTTGAGAGATAAGTAGAGCTGAAGATTCACTACAAAGATATTTCAATAGTTAATAACTTAGAATTTGTATACAGCTGATTTCAATCATTGATATCAAGATATGTACATAAATCTTTTCTTACACTGCTATTTATACTTATTGACAATAGTGTCTTTAATTATATGAATCAGATGTGTCATTGCCACAGCTCAGGAGGCATTCAAAATGCAGTAGTTGTTTTGTTTTTTTTCTTCTAGTGTAGCATTTTGCAGTAAAAGCAGCAGAAGTGAATTAATTGCAATATTCAATTGAGGCATTTGTTTATCAGACCTGCCAACTATCCCGCGACGCCTGGGAAATTTCCGCCCCCCATATGCTGTTCCCACAATTCTGCATCGACTTATTTTTTCCTACTTGTCCGATGCGAAATGGTGAATTAAATACTAGACCTAATAAATTAACGGAAAAACACAGAGTGTTTGTTTCAGGACGGAAACGGACTGCTAATGGCATAAATTTTATGCCTGATAGGCTTAGGCCTTCTGGCAGTATTTCTCTCAATCACACAATCGAAACTAGAGAAGAATAAGAGAATTTGTAAAGCTGTGCGCTTGTGCGCAGAACGATATATATTTTATCTATATGCAATATATTACCTTTGTTTTTATACTTGTTATTATGCTATTGAGATAGGGTTAGTTAGACCATGTCAAAGATATCAATCCCGACGTTTTGTTTTCTTTATTGTTTAGGCCTAGGCCTATTCTTCTGAATGACAGCTATCTTTCCATCTTCACATCCAGTCCTCGACCCTTGCTATCATTTCCAACAGGTGATACTGGTTTGACTAGGCTAGATCTTACTTGATTTCGATGATAGCATCAGTTCTTCGGGAAATCATGAACTTAAGATCTAGTTTGTTTTTACAACCAGGCAATGTAGATCTAGTTTACACTAGAATCTTAATCTTGATTTAGAAGTCTAGATCAAGGTCTTGTTCTAGATTTATATCTAGTTCTGTAATTTATTTTTAAAATTTGACTCAAATAGCTCTCTCTAGCTGTTCTATCAGTGCCTCACAGCAATGCCAGTGCTAAGAGAGTTTTTTCTGGCGACGAAGAATAGCAATGGGACCAGATCTTCAGTATTCACTCACACATGAAATGCCCTGTTAGTAACCAAATCCAGGACCACGCCTCTGAACATGACACAGCATTTCTTGAAGAAGTGCAAGCCTGCAACAAGGGACAGGTTGTAGTCTGTGTCCCTCTCAGAATAGGAAGGCTCTACAAACCTTGTAAATGGTGTACATAGTTGTTTTTTTATGGTGAGGAAACCTTTTCTTCTTATGAATTTATTTTTTTGTAATTTGTGTGTCAGCGAGCGTGTACTGTCGGTCTGGAAAATAGTCGTTCGTGATTTTCCCACTTTTAATATTTTAAAAGTTGGCAGGTTGAGATATAAAGAAGAAAGATGTGAAAGAGAAAAAAAATACAGCTACTGCTAGCTATTCAGATGCAAGTGTTGAATATCTCCAAAGATCTTGTCTTTTTTTCCCCTAATGATTATTTTTTTCATACAATCTCATCATTTCTGTGTCCAGGAGAAGTTGCTTCACTTGAAGAAAACACAAAGTTTTCTCTCCAGTATCACTCTTCAGGAGCTCGGGTTTGATGAAAGTGGTCATGTGATCGTTGAACAATCATCAAACACTCAAGTCAGGGTGGATAACCAACCATGCCCCCAGGATGAGCCTAAGTAATGCATTCCTGTATATCTTCATTTTTCTTCTGCCCATCAGCCCAGATTTCATGAATTAGATGTATCAAAACCTTTTCTTTTTTTTTTTTTTCTTCCGTCAAAACAATGGTTAACACTATTTAGATTAGATTTAGCTGAAAGTGTCTAGTAAAACTTATAGTATTATAAAAACCAGATTTGATACTGCCCATTTTGTCAATTTTATGCTCTCTTTCACTCAAGGGTTTAGATACTGATTTGAGTCATTTCTTCACAAACTCTTTCCATCAACTCCATTGGTTAGTTTTCCAGTTGTCCAAAAACTTGCCCCTCCCATACATTTACACCAATACCTTCACAAAAATTTTGATGTAGGCCTAGTATAGCTCATTGAATCCAGCAGAGTTACGTTTAATTTTCAAGCATACAAACATGCTCTCACATCACTCCATGCTGAGGATAGCGCTCTGTTTCGCCATCTCAAATTTTACACTCAAGAAGAATAAGCTGTTTCTTCTCAGCATTCTTTCATTATTATCTAGCTTCAGGTCTTTTATTTTTCAATGTACTTTAAGTTTTTTTTTAAGGAACAGTAGATTTCATTCAGATTTTGTTATCATGCTCCAAACTGAAAAACAAGCCCCTAAAAATCCAAATGAAGAGAAAGACTTTTTTGTAGTAGAGAATAGAATGTGCTGATAGGTCTGTGAAATTTTATACAAACTATTGCAAACAATTTTGCAAGCTCTGTAATTTTTTTTTTGTACAAAATTGTATTTTTTAGGTACATCTTTTACATTTTCTTTGCCTTGATTTCTTCTTTCATGTATTAGACCTGAGCGCGACATTGATAGGTTTGATGCCATCCCTGATGATGATCTTTCACCTGAAGAAATTCTTTCTCAGGCACAGGATGCAGCGCAGGCAGCTAAGAATGCTCTTATTGCCAGGAAACCCAAAACAGATGTAATTTATTGAAAGGGGCAACTTTTAATTGTTTTTGTAAGAATGCAAATCGGCTGCAGAATAAGCAAATCTAAAGTGGATGAATTTCTTGAATGACTCTGACAGCTTTACATAAGCATATAATCACAGAAGTGTAAGAAGATCTCTCTTGATGTTAAATAAAGCTTTTAATATTCTAGATTTTTATCTGAACTTTACATCTACAGTGTGCAGGGACCTATACATTGATTTAGCTCAGAGTACCATTACATTTCTGTTTGCGAAAAAGCGATAATACCACTGTAATGGAGACCTAAAGCTGTATTGTAAAAGTGTCCATATAAAAAAAATGTCTTACTGATATTAATGAACGCCCTTAGTGCAGAGTCATTATCTCAAATCCACTAATGTGGAATAGGTAGATAAAGGGAAGGCCAACAAATTAGAATGAGATAAAATTCTTTGTTCCCAAACATTTCCAATCATAAGATCTTTTACTTGATGTGTCTATCACATAAGAAAAATGAACGAGAAAGCTATCTTTCTTAAGTTCAGTACATGGAGAAACTGGTTTTCTTTCTACAGCTTGGCTTTCTGAGAATGGATGATGATGGCACCACCTCAATGACAATTCTCAATCCTTGGAACAATGGAGTTGGTAAGAAGCATAATTTTTAAACTTCTCTTGGTGAGCAGTTACTTTCTTTTGAGTAGATTGTTTTTTTTTGTAAATTGTACAATACTAGAGCATAGAATATGTGCTCAGTGTTTGAGAGAATGTAAATCTGATAAAAGATGAAAGGTAATGTAAAGCTTCTGTGTTTGGGCAAAAGTATATTTATAATTTTTTCAATCCTCACGCTTTCTTTCAAAGAATTGTACTTGAAATAAACAACTTGTGCTCATATGGTTTTCAATAGCTGACTCTAAGGGTCTATAACATAAAATTTACTTTTTATTTTCTGTCGTTATGTTGGCTGGTCAGGACCTTAGCATTATTATTGGAGGAGTTAAGACTCAACCTCTGTGGACACTGGTTTGTTTGATCTGTTAGATGATATTATATGAGCACCTTGCACTGGGCAGACTTAGCTCCATGGGTTGTCTATCAATTAACTACAGCTGCGTAATATGTTTTTTGAATCTTGTTTTTAGTGAGCTCTACACAGAAGGTGATTAGTCTTGGTGACTACATGGGAAAGCTGAAAAGTGGCTCGGGCTCTCTCTTTAAGTTCAAGGAGGACAAACGGAACAAAGTTTGTCCAGGTAAGAGGGCATCAGATCTTTGTTTAGAATTTCCTAATCTTCATCTTTTTCCTTTATTTTTTTTTTTGGCCAGTGCAAAGCAAAAAAAAAAATTGGAAATTTGATGGCCAAGATATTAGGTGTCAGCACTTCCTTTCTGCCTACTCATGTTGTAGTCAATAACAGTTTTGCTCGTCATGACTAGTATTTCCTTTTAGGCTGTCCATTTCTAAGGAAACTCAATCAGACACATCTTAGTTTGTGGGTAGTAGAATACATTCATGTCCTTCAGATTCTTTGAAAAGGCTTAAGCCATACATACAAGCAATACATATAACAATTTGCTTTACAGTAGCTTTTTAAAGAGGTTGCAATGCTTTAAGACCTGTTGTACTTACTTATGAGTGAATGAAAACTCTTTAACCTGAGATCACATTGTTAATCAGGGATGTGTTCATCAACTCTAGAATGAATATCACTAAAGGAAAAAGCAATTGAGTACCTTTGGTTTAGCTTCTATGTATTTCTCACTGTATTCTTCACAGAAACTTACCTGTGCTATGGTCCGTTCAGCTCTCATGCCCCATCCTATGACTCATCATTTGCCTCTTGTACAAAGGAGGAATCGGATTTGCTTTTACACACATATGGTGGAGAAATCGGAGTACAGTATGCCAAAAGGTAAACATTTTAATACAGCCTCAGATTCCCTGAACTTTGTTCTTTTCATGTCAATGATTTCATTATCATGTAAGATCAAAAGGAAGCTCTGTGCTTTTCCTATCTGTATAAAGAGTTGTCGTGAATTGAAGCAACAAAATTTGCAATATTCACATTTTAAATGAAAATATGGGTAGCCTGCAGGTGTTGAAGGGGTTTAATAATAAATATATAAAAAAGAAAGAAAGAGTCTTTTTTTTAGATGAAAAGTGCAAAAATAATAAACAAAACAGAGTTTATTTGGGCAAAGCTTGGTTGTGGCTGAAGTTAAGAATGCCTCAAACTTCTTTTTCTTATTCTCTGTAGAGTGTTAAAAGAAGAAATTTTGATCATTATGAATTGGAATCAATATGTAATGAAAATATGGATATTCATTGTTCCTCATTTGAATATTCACCTTAATGTTTGACACTGTGATGCTGGAGCAGAAACAATGCAAAATTTATTCATCAGTGAGAAATAATGTAGCACATGTACAATGTAAGAAGAAGTCCTAACAGTCATCTCATTTAGATATTGTCATATATAGTCTATTCTGATTCACTGATAGCTCTAATCATCTGTAGAGGATAAAGCCACAATGAGATTTTGAGGTCTTGTTGAACTTTGATGAGGTTTTTTTTTACGAAAATCTTTTCACTTTCAATGCACAAGTGCTAGTGCAATATATTTTTTTAACATCTTAATTCTTTATTTCTATTTAATATGTTTTTATATTCTTGTGGAACTGTCATAATAAACTGCCCTTTTAATATATCCCCAAAGACTGACAAAAGCTGAGATCCGGAAGCGTTCAGTACTTTTTGAAACATTTTTCTGCAAGCGTAATTGAAATAATGAACTCACTTACCTTCCTCAATTCCCTGAAATGCTTGCATATCCACAGTGTTCAAAAGTTTGTCGAGAATGCTGGAATCAGTGCTGTAGAGATGGTTGACAAGCTGCTAGATACACTCACCAGAAACCAACACTCCAAGTCTCAAGTATTACTGGAAGAACAGGTGATTACATGCTAAGCAGTGGATATTGTAAGTCTCTAGCATCTTGAATAGGCTCCACAGACAAACATGGAGATCGAATAAAATTATCATGGATCTATGTAAAGCTGCACTTTCTTCTTCCTATCAATAACTTGGCTTTAATACAGCAATGATATCGCTGAAAAAGAAGAGTAATACTTTTGTTGATGTTAAAATCTTTGGGAAGAATAGAAATTTGTCATTAAAAAAAAAGAAGGATAATTTTCAGCTATTGTTTAACCCCAATCTTTAAAAATAAAAAGAGAAGTATCTATGTTTATACCTTAATTTTGAATGTTTTGTTGTTGCTTTTTTTTTTCAGAAAAGAAAGAATGAAGAGGCAGCAGAGAAAGCATTGCAAGATGAAATGATTGCTAAAGCACAAAAGGTAAGTTGCAAGATGAAATGATTGCTAAAGCACAAAAGGTAAGTGGTTGGTTTAATGGCAAAAATTATTTTTATCTATGCTAGGGTTATGCACCGGTACCGGTCTCTGACAAAATTAAACTTTTACAAGAGAAATAAAATAATGTCAGGCCCTGAATATGCAGTCTGTTGAACAATTACAAATGTGTAGCTGACAGATCGGGTACAATATTAGGAATGTCTAAAATGCCTTGCTCTGCCCATGTTTTGTTTTGTAATCAGACTGATTTGTTAGTGATTTCAGGCTTGCAAATAATTGTCCTTATCACTACATACACATATGAATGTGACATTGACTTGTATGTTTTTTTCCTAATCTGTTTGTGTTTTTCCATGAATTAGGCTGCAGAAGAAGCAGCTGCGAAGGATTCCAAAGACCCGGTTCAGCAGAGTCTGAACCAAACAGCAGCCATGATATCGGATCTCTACCATACACAAAATGAAAGACTGAGCCAGGATCCACCACCACATCTTGGGCTGGTTGCTCAGCCCTCAGATAAGGAGGCTGACTTAGGTGAGAATGGCAGCAATCATTTATAATTTTGTTTATCTTGTTCAATATTTAATTTGAGTGTGCATATCAAACAAACTTTTTATAAGGTATCGCATATCTAAAAGAATATTGCATCTATGAAGTTCCCTCACATAGAGATATGAACCCACTAGGAAAAATAAGTCCCTGCTGAGTGAAAGGCACATAGTTTAAATCTTTTAGCCAAATGTTTCTGTACACAAGATATTCAATATTGACTCAGAGGACTATGCTCTGATAAATTCAAGATGATATATAATAGGGTGGATAAACTTTATTTCCCTTTTCTCCAAAAAAGATTTTTGACATTAAGTCAATCAATTTGATTTTAAAATATTTTATACTTTTGTTTGCTATTCCTTGTCCTCCTTCAAAGATTTTTGCATTAAGTCAATCAATCTGATTTTAAAATATTCTATACTTTTGTTTGCTATACCCTGTCCTCCTTCAGCTAACAAAGTGACCAACAGTCTGGTCAGCTTGGCGAGACAGGTCCATCCCAGTGATGTGGTCAGTACTTCAGCTGTGAGAGGTGCCCTGGGTATTTCAGCTGTGCCAACTTCAAAGCAGCAGGAGCAGGTTAAGGCAGCCTCTCTAGACAGCAACAGCATCGCACAGAACCAAGCTGCAGTAGCAGCCAGCAAAAATAAGGGCAGAAGCATGAGTGATGATTCTGAGGATGATGATGATGATGCTGAGGATGACAGTGAAGAGGATAATGAGGATGAAGAGCAAGAGATTTGCCATACAGAGAAAGAGGAAGAACAACTGAAGGTGGTGAATGATAAAGATGAAGTGGATGGAGATGATGGTGATGATGTTGAGGAGGAGGAGGGAGAAGACAGCGAAGAGGAGGATATGGAAGAAGGCTGAATGCTATATAGAGAGGAGGGTTGAGGTTAGTGGAAAATGAAAGTGTTTTGGTATGCATCTCTAAATACGGATTTAGTGTACAGATTTAATGTTTGGAAAGTTATTTATGAAATGTCATGGTACCAATAGCACACGTGTATATTCATATTTTCATGTTGGCCAGGGGAAAACTGAGAAAGCATTGTACAATTTTTTCCTAGGCAGCTAGCTAAACATGATTTTGTGAACAGATCATGTCCTGTTGGATTTATTATATATGGATGAATGGACTTAAAATCACTATCACCATTCTTATTGTTTACCAATGCTGGAGGATTAAACTTTGGTTGTAATTCAGAATATCAGTTCAAAAACATGGTCTAGATGTTAATATATTCACAAATTAGACTGTCTCCGCATTCATCGATACCTAATGAGATGCCTTATTCCTATTTTTTTTTTTTTTTATTTCGTTCTTTGCTTATATTAATGGACTCCTAATTGGGACAGTTGAAGTGTAAATAACAGCATCAAGAACCACAGATCAAAAATATAATTCTTCACCTGGAGCTATCTGATATCTTTTTTTTTTCTTTGTAAATGGGAAAAATTGATAGCACTTAATATTGTATATATTACCATTTACACATGTGGTATTTGACTTTGTTCAGCTTTTGTGGTCTAAGGAACTGCACAATGCAATTTTTTATGCCAGGATTAATCTTTGCTGTAAGATTTTAAACACTTTTTTTATTGTCAATCTGTTGTAATGAATTTTTGTTTTTAAATAAACAAATCCTTTACCAAAAATTTTGTTAGGAGTCTTTCATGAGCAAGTTTTAAAAATGTCCTTGTTTATTTCTTTACTTATAAGAGTGGATAGGGGCTTTTTATAAGATCCATGTTAGTGAAAGAAACTTATTTTGTGGTATGAAAACTGAGATTTCTTTACATGTTATCTCAGTCTGTGAATGAGACGGTCAAGTAAAAGCTGATGTTAGTAGCATGAATAAAAGAAATGCTGTGTAGTTCCTTTATATTAATTCTTTTAATTCTTATGTTTTATGTCAGACTTAACATTTTTGGTTTCCTCTGTATACCCAAGACAAAGAAACTAAACCCATGGCATAAAAGACATCTAAGGAAACATCTGCCGTAGGTACAAAAAAAAATCAAAGGCCCTATATATATCTCTAGGCATTTAGTGGCGTGCCTTGTTTTGTATGTTGTCAAGTAAAAAATAAAAAAAAGTGTCTGAAAGGCATGAAATCCAAGCTTGCTGAAAACCATGAACTATCTGATTTTTTACTAATTGCCCTTCTCTCTATGCCACAATTGCTATCCCAGACATGCATACTGTCCCGAAAAAATCAGAACCATTCTGAAAAATTGTGCTAAAAATAAAAATGTTCTGCTGTTCCGACTTATCCTATCCGGTTCCAAATTTTGGAGACCCATTACAGATCCCTGAAGAACTGAGCTGCAGCCAGTTCTTAGTACATATTTGATACGTTATTCGTTGAAGCTGGAAGTGAAGTAAGTGGAAACATTCCTCTTTTTTGTTTCAGGTTCCTCTTTTTTTTATGTATTCTTTTCCTTTTATCTGTAATTATGGGTAGGCATGTCTGAATCCTTTTTAAAAAAGTAGAGGTAGACCAAAACCATTTTCAAAATAACTGTGAACCTTTTTGGACATTCTTTCTGCTGGAAGAAGAAAACTCCACAAATGTAGTTGATTTAAAAACTTTTATTCATAAATTTGCAAGGGTAATAAATTGTACCCGATTCTTTTACATATTTACATTCAGTGCAATGCAAGATAAATCATATTTATGATAATTTTAATAATTAATCAAAATAATATACTATACATCCACACACCAAAACATTTACCACAATCTATGTATTAATTATTGATAAACTTGAACTTTAAAACTCCAGATTATTGACACAGCACAAACGGCTTGGAACCAAGTTTGCTACAAGTAAAGTCTCTTGTATTTGGCCTACTACTACAAGTATTGTAATAAGCTTTCATTTTGAATGTAGTTAGGGAGGAAAAGAATTGGATGCAGCAAACTTCTGATTGTGAGTTTGAAGACGCACAATGTGATCAAACGCATCCATTAACACAGTCAAACAGAGTGTCCAGAGTCATTTCAATTCAAACACATTAAATAAGAGAGGTGGCAGATTCAAGTGTCATCTTATTAGGCAATGTCAATTAAATAAATAAGATTTAATACAACCCAAAATTAATGTGGATGGATTATTGTCCTACTAATAATGTATATTGATATATATCTTAGACGGAAGATAACCTCTTTCATTGAAACACAAAACTTACAGCTTTTAAAAGCGTTTATCACGTTCTATGGAATGACCAATGAAAACATAAGAGAAAGTTTTTAAAAATGCTTTGTGTAAAATGAAATATAATGGTACACGTGTGAAATAATCCCAGTTTAACACATGCTGGATTATCTTAAGAAAACAAACCATGGTTGAAAGACAGCATGCAAGATGTAATAATAAACACATGGCACTCCTCAGAATTATTTAAAACATTGTTATTTATGTAGTGAAGTACAGTTTTCGTTGTATATAAACTGTATCTCTATAATAAAAAAAACAAACAGAGATTCACAATTGAATGCATAACCACACACTGCAACAACCTTCTGAAATAATAGCAATAGATCTTAGTTTTGTAACACTTATGAATTCAGCCATAGGTGGCCTGTTTTCTGAAAGATATCTGTCTAAATTTAAACAGAAAAGAGATCACATCTTGATTTACTTTGTGAGGTACTTGAGAAGAAGGGAATGAGACAAATGAAATTAAACAAAGGGACAATACTATTGGAAGAAACTGTAATAAGTTGAAAGAAATATAATTTTTAAAAAAAGATGGTCAGAAAATAAAAGAGAAAAGTTTTAAAAAATCTTGAAGATTTTATTCTGGCTTGCTTGAAGAACAAAAATGTCTACTTGAATCTAACAAATGGGAAAACTGTCTACCTTGTTAAGTTCTTTTTTCTTTTTCCTTTTTTTTTCTACACTGTGACCTAGGCATGTAGCATCCTAGGCCAGATCGAATAGAAACCCTGACGGCTGAAGTGAAAGTGAAAAAATTCAGGAGGAAATTGTTTCCTGTTTTATAATTAATATGGTCTATGTGAGATTCCGTCTTAACTCATCTATTGATTGTAATCAATGATATGATTATTTCTAGGATCCTGTTGAAATAATGAGATCAAGTTGTCATGCATATATATCTTTATTATCAAATAATAAAATAAAGTCATGAAAATCAAAGCAAAGGTAGACAAGTACACAGATACAATTTATATCGAGTGATCAAATAAAAATATGGAAAGAAATATTTGTTTGCAACCAGTTCAGATCAATTAAAAGAATAAATCATGGGATATGCTCTTCACCAAAAAGTAACAAATTTTGCACAGTTGGACACAAGCAAAGTAGAATTTGGGTGTTGAGGCTATGTGACTATTAATCAATCTGTGTAAAAAAAAACAAAACAATAACCTTGGAACTGTTAATACCTTTGTACAAATAGCCATAAGAACACTTCAGAAGTTAACTTATTCAAACTCAACAAAGAACAAAATTTCTCATTTCCAATTATGGTTTTAAAATTTTTGCTCTATGAGTTTTCATTGTACCTTTTTCCAATCAACGTCATATCCTCACTCAATAAGCAAAGTATAATGAGGCGCTGGTAAATAACTTGATTGGTTCGATAGAGCCTGCAACTAAAATACGATCCCAGATCTTTTGAGAGGTCAAACAAGCCTTCATCAACAGGAAATATAAAAGAAAAGTACGGCTTCTAAAATCATGTATAATAGTCTTAAAAATAAAACTTCTCAAAATTGCCTCTCTTGTCTTACAGCTGTTGTTTTAGGCCTCCCTATGTTGAATATGTATGTATGCATGTTTAAATTTTAATGACACAATGAACTCAAAACATAACCCAAGAAAATGGCGCTGGCGACAGAAAATGTTAAGCGGAGTCTTATATCACCGACACTTTTCTCTGCTTGTGGTCCCACAATCAATTCTGTATAATGGATGCTCATTTTATGTCTTAATCAAGGAAAAAAAAAACCAACAAAAAGACAGTTAAAGGCAATATAAACAAAATGGCCATGTTATGAATATGTTAATAAAGCGTAGGCCTATAAACTCTCAGGATTTATCAAATTCAAACAGAAATGGATGAGACCTAAAAATGATTCAGCCAATCATTATTTAAAATCTAAACTATTAAAACTCTCTCTCTCTCTCTCTCTCTCTCTCTCTCTCTCTCTCTCTCTCTCTCTCTCTCTCTCTCTCTCTCTCTCTCTCTCTCTCTCTCTCTCTCTCTCTCTCTCTCTCTCTCTCTCCCACACACACACACACCTTGTGACCATTACCAATAGAATAAATGCAGCTAAAATGTCAATAACCAGAAGTATTTTCAATTTCTGTCGGAGACAGCGGTAGGGTGGAACAGTGTAAACTGACCCATGATAAAACAAACAAAAAGTCAAATTTGAGGAATGTTAAAAACTGTAAACAAAATTATCATAATATCAGGAGCCAAAGTGAGAGACATCCTGTGGTACAGAAGCAATGGCAGAAGAGACAGCTAAATTAAAAAGATATTAAAATAAGTAAAACTATTCTTCATGGATTTATTATTTGTAAAAACAAAAGAAATAAAAACTCCATATAAATCACATTTTCCTAGTGAGCCAACATAATCATTGATAGTTTTAATAAATTATCAAAAATCTGACTTCACAAAGGCACGTAACGGGACAAGGTCAATAATTAATGGGCATACGGGGACCTGATCTAGACATGAGGCAATGAACAATATCTGTGGAATGTCTGAGTCGCATAAAACTTATCAATATTGATTTTTGCCAACACTATGAAACGAAAGCTGCTTTGTTATATCATCAGATCAATACACCTATAGCATAACAGATCAGTTGCCGGTGACTTGAGTCCTCAAGATTCCCTCTCCTCCACGACCTTCACCAGCCAGAGAGAAACAATTTCTTATCTTCGCCAAAGTCAGTCACTCATTTCCCAGCTTCCGCTGCTAGCTCTTCACCTGTATGGTATCCGTTATGGTGGTTTCCGTCTGTCACTGGGCAGCCATTTCTGTTGATGTGTAGAGTCGGCTGGAAGTGAATCTCACAGAATTGCCGGATCCTTTGACAAGCCTCAACCACTTTGTCTTTGGGCACGGTCAGGACGACTCGGAAAAAATTGGGATACTCGAAACACTGAAACAAACAAATGGGCAGAAATAATCACAATACGCTACTAGGTTTATACAAAACCGCCTTGCCCTTGATACAAACACAAAGCATGTCATGGTGCACAATCTATTTGCTCTCTGGAGAATGTGTCTCAAATGTAATTCACAAGCGACTAATTCTATTTATTGGAGAGAGAGAGAGAGAGAGAGAGAGATTATAATTACAACAGACAGATAGACGACATAAAAGCAATAAACTCTAACAGGTTCAAAGAAGGCACAGAATCAACTTACTGTAGCAGGCCTATAGAAGACATAAAATCAGCCCACTGGAGCAGGTAGAGAGAAGACACAGAACCAACTTATTGGACTAGGAAGTCAGCAGACAAACTACTATATCAGACGCACAAAAGGTGCAGTGTTAACTTACTGTATGAAGTAGACAGAAAACATTAAAAAAAAAAAAAACTCACTGTAGCAGGCAGACAAAAAACACTTTCTTCAGTAACAAGTCTCTGGGTAAAGTCTACATCAGACTTGAACTCTGGGTAGGATTCCATGTCAATCCCTACCTGAAAAGATCAATTCACAATGTTTGAAGGCATACCGTATCGGGGTACTATGTTTTTCATCCTAAAGACACGTCAGGCACGTTGAAAATAAAACTTGACGTATTATACGCTGTCACCGCTTTTTTATTTCAAAAACCTCACTTCCATTTCAAGGGTTATTCTGGGCATGAGCTAGGCGTTAACATCTCTGATTGATTACAACTGCAGATTTGTGTTTCACACTTACAGCAACACTGCACAAAATCAAGTTTTTTACAAATTATTCCATATAAACAGCTTTTCCAATATACAAAAGAAAAATATAAGAACAATTTTAGTCTCAAAGGACGGTGAACTGTTATTCTATTGTCTATAGGGATGTGAAATCAGAACTAGATCTATATCAGTTACTGCCCGCACTAACGGCCACACAGTGAGCTTACCATCATGTACATAAAAACTAGATCTATATCAGTTACTGCCCGCACTAACGGCCACACAGTGAGCTTACCATCATGTACATGGCACCCTGGGGCATGACTGGCTGGAGCCCCGGAGTCTCGCGGAGAGTGCTGTAGAACACCCGAGCATTCTCCTGGCGGAGACAGTAAAACATGGGCTTGGTAGAGGCGTTCAGTAACGTTACATGATTGTTAAGTTCTAGGGTAACACTTGAGTAAACACTTAATAGAAAAAAAAATAACGAAGCCAACCTTGCAAAAATTTAGTTGTGTTAACTTCAAAATTTCAGAGTTGTAGATATGCGAAATGGACCATATTTATTCCAAACTGAGAATTAAAAAAAAAAACAGCCTTTAAAAAAATCCAGTGTGGCTTATCTGTCTACCAAAGCAAGGCCTAGCGAAGAACTGAGAGTGTATGTCTGGGCCTCATAAAGCATCCAACTTGTTTCTATGTGACGAATTTACTCGTATTTCTTAATCGCTTTGGTTACTGAAAGATTCTTTCCGCTCTCAGGTTTTTTGGCGTTCTTTGTGTTTATCAAATAGAGAGGAGTACATGTCTATTTTATAAGTGTTCGATTTCACGTAAAACCGGTTATGGATAAAACATTTACGTTAAGTTATGTGTCATCCTTATCAATTTAAGAAACTTTTTAAACTGGATATTGTGAACCACTTGTTATGTGGTGAAGGTTCAGGGATTGCGCGTCATGCGCAAGAGTAGGTTCAGGATTTTTAGAACAAGAAAAGTGAGAAAATTACTGTGCACATAAGATTTGTCTCGGGATTTTAGAGACAATAAACGTAAGAATAGTACTAGCACATAAGAGTCAGGTCTCAGTGTATATAAACTGGCACCCAAAACTTATACTGTTATAGCTTGAAAAACAAAACGAAACAGCTAACCAGCAATACAAAACTCAAAATACAGCTAGAATAATTGCTACCCAGCCTACCCGAAAAACAACAAAAACAAACACATGAATTTATTAGCTTTTACCTGTATGTAGTCGAGGGTTTCTGTGTAAAACGACTCGGGTGTGTCCCTCAGAATGCGCGGCAAAGCTGCTTGGATCAACGTGTTGGGGCCCAGGATTCGAGTGGACAACTTCTGCAAACCAATGCGCACCTGGTGGGCAAAATACAGGTCATGGAAAGACATTAAATAGAGCTGAAAACAAAGAATTATTAAGTCATTCGTTATTGCGATTTCTGAAAAGTTTGGCAGTTGTTTTAAACGTATGTTTACCTTAGAGTCAGACTTCTGTAAAATACCGAGCGTCCCTCAGTCAGGCAGTGCACAGATGAAAATATTTATGCAAAAACTCAAAATTCAGGGTAAACAGCGCATTTAACACTGGAACGATGGTTATAGGCTTGTCCCATGCAGAGTTTCTGTTGTGATAGCGCATGGGAGAGATTTCAATATAATAATTATATTCCCATCAGCGCCTGTCTGTCTGCTGTGAAACTACAGAAAATGAGCTGATCTTGGCGTTCTCGCACTGGGTGAAGGCCAATCTAGAGTGGACAACTGGTTTTGGAAAGTCATAACTTTGATCCATAGAATTATATTCTTTCGTTCATACCGTACGCAGAAACTAAAGAAAAATATCCAGAGGTTTATATGAAACACAACACTGTTGTCTGGTCGAACATAGCACTTTCATTGTTTTGCGGATTATTTCTTGATGTTTTTCAAGAAAGAATTAACAAGACTTTTAATGCACAAACTTTTTTTTCATTAATTATATTTCTTTTTACGACTGTACTTTCCCTGAAATAAGAAAAAAGAAATACAGAGACAAACATACATACATAGAGAAACAGAGATAAAGAGGAGAAAGATAGAAAGAGTAATAGAGAGAAAGAAACAGAAATAAAGAGATGGATAGATAGATAGATAGATAGATAGAAAGATATATATATATATATATATATATATATATATATATATATATATATATATATAGAGAGAGAGAGAGAGAGAGAGAGAGAGAGAGAGAGAGAGAGAGAGAGAGAGAGAGAGAGAGAGAGGAGAGCTTACCTCAGAGAGCGCGTCATGTCTATCATTGATGACAATCCAGCCCATTCTCCAGCCGGGCACCAGGTACCTGGAAAGGAGGAATGACAGCAGTGCCACTTAGCAAACATGATAATCTTGGGAAAACTCATGGATACTGTCGTCTTACTTTGTCGTAAACGGAACTTTTTTGAAGTAGCACAAAGAGACTTTTAATAGCTCAGGGATTGGAACCTCTCGCAAAATTCATTTCAACAGAAGCTAGAAGAGCTAAAAAGAGAGGGAAAGAGAGAGAGAGAGAGAGAGAGAGAGAGAGAGAGAGAGAGAGAGAGAGAGAGAGAGAGAGAGAGAGAGAGAGAGAGAGAGAGAGAGAGAGAAAAGAGATGTGTAGAAGGAGGGAGAAAAACTAAAGCTAGCATGTTCAAATGAGGAAGACCCCCAACCCGCTCTTGCCCATACCAGCACAATAATTTAAGGCAAACATAACAACAAACAAAGGCAATGCTCACAGCCTCGAATGTTGCTAATTACCAACAAGTGGGGTGGTTACTTTCAACTGCGCTGTCCCGCATGGGACAGACGAGAGCTGCCTACTATGAAATCAATTCTAGAGGATTGGTCATTAGACAGATAGGCCATTACCTCCCCTTCACCAAAAAATTAATTGACCTCCTCAAAAATTAATTTTAGGCCATTACCTCCCCTCTTCACCGATAAATTTCAGGTCATCAGCATCAGCTCTTTCCAGCCGATCAAAGAATTCAACACTCCAATTGCTTGGCAATCAAATGTAAGTGAAATCAATAGAGTAATTAATATTTTACACCAGGGAAGTTACCGCCACAAGGTCATACTTATATAGGCCGTTATTGCCATCGAACTAAATGTGCTAGATCTTAAATAGGATACTTAAAAAAGGTATGCTTATGTTATTTGAGGAAACACACGACAGCTTGATTGCCGTATATGTATTCCAAAGAACTACTGAGCAAAATTACATTGATGATGGCAAGCAGCCAATGAAATGAACATTTTTGAAGATAGAAATCTACCTATCATATCGACTATCCGTATGTATTGCTTTATCATGGCATCTAGCCTGTGGACCCATGCTACTTTTCAACGTGATAGATTTTACGATCATATCTAAATGGAGGCTGATTATGCTTTTCTTCAGGTTGACAACGTTCGGTGAGTAATGGCTTCAGTCAGCACTTTGGTCATAGCCGTGGGGCAAACTGTTTTGACTGAAAGCTTACCTAGTAAGCGCTGATGGGTCTGACGGGGCTTGTTATGATAGTCTTAAAGAGCCAACGATGGTCTTTGATTAGATAGGCTGTATGAAACAAGAAGGGCAATCCTTAACGTTCGAAACTTAAATATATTAAGCGTCGTTTGTGACGTTCAGTACTTGGAGGTTTCCAAAGACCAAATCTTATTTTAACCCAGTGAGATGTTTTTTTAGTAGTTTTCTCTTAACTTTGTCTTTTTCTCTCTCTGCACCTCTCAGTCTCTCCCTACTTCTGCATGTCTGTTTGTCTCTCCCCCCTCTCTCTCTCTCTCTCTCTCTCTCTCTCTCTCTCTCTCTCTTTTAATCACACACATGAACCACATTCGCTAGAGATCGATTACTAGCTGGCCAAAGTCTATGCCAAGCAGTTCTTCTCAGAAAGGACAGTCACGAAGCCGCGATCCGATTTTTTTATCGTCCGAACAAAAACATGAATGGAACAAGTCAGCTCAATGCTTGAGCGAGCCAGCCCACAAGCCCTGTCAGAACAACAGACAATTCCTTGTCATATCGAAGCTGGTAAGTTGAGAGCACACACTGATCCAGTGACGGCGGAGTATCTAACGTGTGCTGGAGATACCCGGTGGAACCCAGAGGGGACGCGCTACACCATGACCACTGGACCTCTCGCGACCTCTCGCGACCTTGACACACCCGACAAGTCAGCCATTCATCAGCCCTAACAGAACCGGTTCTCACCTCTTGGTAAGGCCACCGCAGGCCAGAATGGGCACGTCTTCAGACAGCGACGCAAAGGAATGGTACTTGTAGTCGTTAAAAACCTGGAAGGAGGGCCAAATGATAATATTATGATAAAAAATTCAATTCCTTCCATATTCTGAAGAAATCGTGAGCGAAAATTGTACAAGATTGTATACGTGGCCTTTAGCATCAATTGCACCGGGAACTAATGCAGATGATCAAACCGTACAAATTTTCATTGTGGTTCCAGATAAAGATAATAAAATCTTAATTCTAGTCCTCAGCCTTTTAAATACTTCTCATCTCATTCTTATAATCATCAATACCCACTGTTAGTTCACACTGCGCTTGGGGGACAGTTATGTATAGCCACGCAATACTTTGAATTTTGCAAAAATGATCCTTTGATTGACTTATGTAAAACAAGTGACGTGATCTTTCTATAATTTATCATTGTGTGTAATGACAAAGTAGACGCTAAATAAATTGTTCGGAAGTATCATTGCTTTAATGTCACGAGAGTCATGATGGACATACAAAATGTTCGTAGATCTCGTCCGCTATCAGAGGAAGTCTGTGACGCGCCACTGTGCTGAGAATGTCCCGGATGTGTTCCTCACTGAACACAGAGCCGCACGGATTGGATGGGTTGCACACAACAATGGCGGCCGTGTCATCATCAATGAGATTCTCCATTTGTTGCAGGTCGATCTCCCAGGAACGTTCCGGCTGAATGATGAGAAAAAGGAATTTTTTTTTTTTTTCGTATACTTTGATCATTTTCAAATTTTACATTTTTTTTAAAAAATAATTTAGTTAAGTTTGGTGCTGGTCACAATTGTGGTGATGGTATCAGTATTTCTACACCTTTCTGTGTCTTTTTAAATAGCTTGCTGTTCAAGTTTGACACAGGAATGAAACTGTTTCTTAGCCATTATTTTTTTTTGGCTAAGGTTTTTGTACATCTGAACATGAGACAACGATTTCCAGCCCATGTGCGAACATGCAATATAATCTTTAACACACAAACATTCTGGTTTGATTTAATGATCATGTTTGATATGGTTCACCACCTCCAGGACAACCTTTCTCTCTTTCCAACCCATCAAACACCTCAAGTTGCCGTTCCATAAGACGCACAAAATTCAACTCTCATGCCCTGGCGACCGCCTGCCCGAAAGCAAACTCTCAACATCCTTACAAAATAGTGCGCTTCACAGAAAAAGTTAGTTGTAATACACTGAGCAGTGTCGCTCTGCTAGGCTCACCAGAAGGTCGTAGTGCTTGACGCGGATGCCGAGCGAGACAGCGACCGTCTTGTAGAGGGAGAAGCCAGGTCTCGGGATGAGGATGTTCTGTCCAGGGTCAGCGAGACACGCTATCACCATCTCCAGGGCTCCGGAACAGCCGCTCGTGAGCACCACGTCCTGGAAGGTGCAGGGTGAGCTCAGCGTGTGAGGAGTTTTGTTTGTTTGTTTTCGCGACATCTAGTCATGTGCATAAGTTATTTAAGAAAGAATCTGCTTGAAAGATTCATAAGGTCCGACCACCTGAATGCGGTTTGTTTTTTTGTTTTTTTGGTGAGTGCGCAGAAATTCAAGTGATAGAAATCGACCCGATCCAGAGACAAAAGTGATGAGTTCTATCGGTGTGAGAACAGTGATAACAATAAGCTAATAATGGTAATAAAGATGGGAAAATGATGATGATGATGAGGAGGAGGAGGATGAATACTTTGATGACATGGAAGATGATAATGGTACGGGTTAGATGATGATACGCATTAACAAAAAAAAAAGCAATACACGTGATTTTGATGCAGAGTGATGATGTTGCTTACTTCTGTTCAGTATCGCCCTCTCAGTCTTTATCTCCCCCCCCCCCCCCCCTCAAACCTTCACTGTGCCACTCACACAATTCTCTCACACATCTTCTCTGTGCAGTGTAAACATTAACCTAACACTTACTGAGGCGTCCACCTGGGATGTTGGCGTAGAAACATAGTCAGCCACAGCCTGTCGCGACTCAGTGTAACCTGGACAAGCACACAAACACAAAACAGTGCTTTAACATTTTCAAACAGAATTAATTTTACAGATTTTGAAATACAGTACCAGAAATTGTGGGAACACAGATAAAAATATACAGTTTAACATGTATGTTTCATTGACCATTAAATGTTTTCTATTCGGTTCTTTTAAAACCCAGGCTCTCTGAAGGGCTTCACAAAAAACAAATCTGCAAGTGGGTTTCTGTCGTATCAGAACAGTTGGTGTTAGGCGTTAATCTAGCAGTAGGGTAGTGATCAAGCTAAACTGACCGACGGACGGACAGTATAGGAGCGCTTAGTGATAGTAGTACTATCTTTATCTAACAGTGGAGTAGTGATCAAGCTAAACTGACCGACGGACGGACAGTATAGGAGCGCTTAGTGATAGTAGTACTATCTTTATCTAACAGTGGAGTAGTGATCAAGCTAAACTGACCGACGGACGGACAGTATAGGAGCGCTTAGTGATAGTAGTACTATCTTTATCTAACAGTGGAGTAGTGATCAAAATAAACTGACCGTCGGACGGACAGTATAGGAGCGCTTGGGGATAGTAGTACTATCTTTATCTAACAGTGGAGTAGTGATCAAGATAAACTGACCGACGGACGGACAGTAGCCGTTATAGGAGCGCTTGGTGATAGTGGTACTATCTTTATCTAACAATGGAGTAATGATCAAGATAAACTGACCGACGGACGGACAGTAGCCGTTATAGGAGCGCTTGGTGATGCTTTCCTGGACAGCCTCTTCACACGTCACTGGTAACGGTAGGTTCCCGAATACAGTGGGGTCACCTGGAAACAATACATGACATTTGACATACATTACACCTGCTCCACATAAAGCTACATAAGAAAGAAACGTGCATGAATTATGCATGTTTGCGTAATAATTTCTTAAAACTAAAAGATGCGCATATTTATATCATAATTATAAAAATTTTAAATAAAACGGAATTGCAAAGTTAATGATATTAATGACTTTCCATCTTTGAGTGTATTGAGGGCATGGAATAATCGATACACTGTGGAAACAACGACTGCGATGCACATTGTCAATATTTCACGTGCATTCATAGCTCTGGCAACAATCTACATTTTTTTCCCACTAAGCTATCGCAAGAGTAGAAATAGATAATTTTTTTTATAGAGTTATAAGTCTATTTCTTAAATATCATAGGTCTAATAATTATGGTAACATCGATAATCTCACGTCTTTTTTATAATAGGTGAGTGCAAAATAATATACAAAACTCATGAAATCGTCACGTGAAATGCAAATGAGAGACCACCAAAGCGCATTCATATTTATCTTTTAATTTTTTGACTGTGTAACCTTATTCTTGCATAATAGGACAAAAAGCAACTATCTTGGTGATCATTCTGAAAAAAAATGCTCTATTCATTGAAAGTGGCAACATGGTGAATATTGTTGCTCTAGTTTATCAGACCATGACTATAATATATTGAAATTAGGACGTTTAGACCATGACTATAATATATTGAAATTAGGACGTTAATTACAAGGGAAACAAAAGGAGGAGTATACATGCACTGAACTAACGAGGACTCACGTAGAGCCAGCCTCCTTCAGGTCAAAGGTTCGAATACGACTCACTCCAAATTAATTATAAACCTAGAATAGGGAATTGAATCAGCGCCATATCACAAGGCAGCAGCTTGTTTACGAACTGAGCGTGTCAACGACTACTTGGAAAGAAAGGTAACCAAAGCCGACTTACCAATAGAGAGAGCGATCATGGCTTTGTCTGGGTGTGGAATCAGCGTCATGCCGTCAACAATGCTTCGGATTGGATTGAACGTGCTCTCCGCCATCTTGGACATGGCAACCTTCCAGCCTTTCTTCAGCTTCCTAGGATCGGTGGACATCTTGTCTGTCTGTCTACACGCCCAGTTGGTTGATTCTGATATTGATGTGGTCGCTGAGGCTCACGGTACGATGCGAGCCTACTCTGGAGCTATCACAGGGTTGGAAGATTTGTCAGCCGTCAACTTTGGATCAAACTCCGAGGATATTCTTGGTTGTTGTTTGATGTTTCTATTCCCTGAGCGTCTGTTACAAGAGGAGAGAGATGTAAAACTCGTTGGTTTGTTGATCAGTTGAGAAACCTTTTGATACAAATTGTTGCAGTTCAGTACAGTAGCAAGTGGAATCGCCTTAGGTCATGTGAAGTGAAACGCTTGCTGGAATTTAACAGAAATACTCAGATAGTCTTTTGACTCGATATCCTAGCAGCATCATACAGAGAGCATGCCATGTAAAGGACGCCAGATGGTACAGTGTTATGTGTTAGATCCTTGGCTGGGAACACCTTGAGCTACAGTTAGGTCTCGCTCAGCCATGGTATTGGTTTGAAGGTAAGCCCCCATCCCCATATATAAAAATCTTCGAGAATTGAAAATCGCAAGACTAGTAAATTCAACCGAATAACCAGTTAAGTAAGCTTGAAATTCTGCAAACTGCTCAAGTCTATGGTCTTTCCCGATAGCTTCAATTTGCTTTCATCAATTAACGGGGTTTCGTTCTAGTTTTATATGAAGCTGATATAGGGTTTATTTCTACCGCATGCACCAATTTTATTTCCCCCTTAAACGCAATGATTTCACTGCAAAATGTCGACGAGTCTGCAGCATATGTATTTGTGATTCAATTCTTTACTGATAAAAGCTGGAAAATGGAAGAAAAGGTAACAGCGAGAGAGAGAGAGAGAGAGAGAGAGAGAGAGAGAGAGAGAGAGAGAGAGAGAGAGAGAGAGAGAGAGAGAGAGAGAGAGAGAGAGAGAGAGAGGGAGAGAGAGAGAGAGAGAGAGAGAGAGAGAGAGTGAGAGAGAGAGAGAGAGAGAGAGTGAGAGAGAGAGAGCGAGAGAGAGAGAGACAGACAGATAGGCAGACAGACAAAGACTACCTGGACTCAACACATTCTTTTTTTTCGGTTAATGTTGTCATGAGATAACTACCCTCAGCAGGTCACAACTTGCGCTGGTTACAAGGAGTTTGGTTAGCGGAAAAAACTGACTTGGTTAATGTTGTCATGAGATAACTGCCCTCATCAAGTCACAACTTGCGCTGGTTACAAGGAGTTTGGTTAGCGGGAAAAACTGACTTGGTTAATGTTGTCATGAGGTAACTACTCTCAAGTCACAACTTGTGCTGGTTACAAGGAGTTTGGTTAGCGGGAAAAACTGACTTGGTTAATGTTGTCATGAGGTAACTACTCTCATCAAGTCACAACTTGTGCTGGTTACAAGGAGTTTGGTTAGCGCAAAAAACTGACTTGGTTAATGTTGTCATGAGGTAACTACTCTCATCAAGTCACAACTTGTGCTGGTTACAAGGAGTTTGATTAGCGCAAAAACTGACTTGGTTAATGTTGTCATGAGGTAACTACTCTCATCAAGTCACAACTTGTGCTGGTTACAAGGAGTTTGATTAGCGCAAAAACTGACTTGGTTAATGTTGTCATGAGGTAACTACTCTCATCAAGTCACAACTTGCGCTGGTTACAAGGAGTTTGATTAGCGGAAAAAACTGACTTGGTTAATGTTGTCATGAGGTAACTACTCTCATCAAGTCACAACTTGCGCTGGTTACAAGGAGTTTGATTAGCGCAAAAAACTGACTTGGTTAATGTTGTCATGAGGTAACTACTCTCATCAAGTCACAACTTGTGCTGGTTACAAGGAGTTTGATTAGCGCAAAAAACTGACTTGGTTAATGTTGTCATGAGGTAACTACTCTCATCAAGTCACAACTTGTGCTGGTTACAAGGAGTTTGATTAGCGCAAAAAACTGACTTGGTTAATGTTGTCATGAGGTAACTACTCTCATCAAGTCACAACTTGTGCTGGTTACAAGGAGTTTGGTTAGCGCAAAAAACTGACTTGGTTAATGTTGTCATGAGATAACTGCCCTCATCAAGTCACAACTTGCGCTGGTTACAAGGAGTTTGGTTAGCGCAAAAAACTGACTTGGTTAATGTTGTCATGAGGTAACTACTCTCATCAAGTCACAACTTGCGCTGGTTACAAGGAGTTTGATTAGCGCAAAAAACTGACTTGGTTAATGTTGTCATGAGATAACTACTCTCATCAAGTCACAACTTGCGCTGGTTACAAGGAGTTTGATTAGCGGGAAAAACTGACTTGGTTAATGTTGTCATGAGGTAACTACTCTCATCAAGTCACAACTTGTGCTGGTTACAAGGAGTTTGGTTAGCGGGAAAAACTGACTTGGTTAATGTTGTCATGAGGTAACTACCCTCATCAAGTCACAACTTGCGCTGGTTACAAGGAGTTTGGTTAGCGGGAAAAACTGACTTGGTTAATGTTGTCATGAGATAACTACCCTCATCAAGTCACAACTTGCGCTGGTTACAAGGAGTTTGGTTAGCGGGAAAAAACTGACTTGGTTAATGTTGTCATGAGATAACTGCCCTCATCAAGTCACAACTTGCGCTGGTTACAAGGAGTTTGGTTAGCGGGAAAAACTGACTTGGTTAATGTTGTCATGAGATAACTACCCTCATCAAGTCACAACTTGCGCTGGTTACAAGGAGTTTGGTTAGCGCAAAAAACTGACTTGGTTAATGTTGTCATGAGATAACTACTCTCATCAAGTCACAACTTGCGCTGGTTACAAGGAGTTTGATTAGCGGGAAAAACTGACTTGGTTAATGTTGTCATGAGGTAACTACTCTCATCAAGTCACAACTTGCGCTGGTTACAAGGAGTTTGGTTAGCGGGAAAAACTGACTTGGTTAATGTTGTCATGAGGTAACTACCCTCATCAAGTCACAACTTGCGCTGGTTACAAGGAGTTTGGTTAGCGGGAAAAAACTGACTTGGTTAATGTTGTCATGAGATAACTGCCCTCATCAAGCCGTTTCAACTTAAATACAAAGCCCTCTTTATTATTTCTTTGTCTCACACTTTTTTGTCGTTTCATGTTTTTCATTTCTGCCTATCCGTTACCCCCCCCCCCCCTCTCTCTCTCTCTCTCTCTCTCTCTCTCTCTCTCTCTCTCTCTCTCTCAGTCTTTCTCTATCTATCTCGCAAGCAAGAAATCTAGCTCGGTCTCTTTCTTTACGCCTGTTTCTCCCAGACTCTTTCTCATACTCTTTCTCCGTGTAAATTTTTCTGGATGTTAACTTGGAAGAAAACAAAACAAAACAGAAAACACCAAAAACCCATTAACTGCGTGTACGTATACCTAGCTTTACCTTGACCATTGCTTCAATACGTTGTTAGCTTGCCGAAGTGTCTCGAACCAAATGTGGCCGAAATGAGCTGATCTCTTGTGAAAGACTTTCACGCTTCACTTCACGAAGCTTGTCTCAGAGCTCGTTCACCGGACTGTGCAAGATCTTGGACAGTGTTAGGTTGAATATCTCCTCTTTTGAGCTTCTTGCCCCCAAAGTTCGTGGGAGATTTTTGTCTTGATTAGGCTTTGACTCTTCAGTAACCCGTAACATTATTTCACCCAGCAAGGCCAAGGTGACTCCCATTACATCAGTGGCGGTAACCACAAAAATAAGTGTGGTAAATGGGTCAATGATTCTTCCCATCACAACGTTGTTTTTTCATTCTATCCAACGAACGGTACAAACAGTGTATTCGTGTCAGCAGGAGAAGTTCTGGAAATTTCTCTGAGGCTAAGCGACTTATGAACTTTGAACTCTACCAGCCATTCAGTAATTTTCGTTTCAAAAAGTCTAAGTTAGGCCGTGTTTAGAGGCGGCTCCGTCTCCGAGAAAACCTTGAGATAATAAGAAAATTAACACTACATAAGCCAGATCCAAATTGAACATTGTATGTATTTTGGCTTATCATAGTTTCTTGGATTCTCTTATTGCCATGCCGGTTTTATGCAGCCTTGTTTTTATTGGCTCTTTTCTTAACAATTGTCCATTATATGGTTCCGATGGGCATTTTTAGGGATGCGACGAAACAATCAAACTACTTATTTTATCACCCGTTAGTTTCCCATAAAATTAACATAAGTAATGATCGCTTTTTGCCTGCCTCTGTTAGTGTTAGTGAACTCGAGTAACCGTCGCTCAGCGCGATGATTCCTGATGCTCTCCACGTGCGCGTCACGCCATAAACAAGTGACAACCAACCCAGCGGGGCTGTGAAGCGCACCAGACAAGCCACAGTTTACTCGCCAGAGCGCTGCGCTACAGAAGTATGGGCACAGCTGTTCTCTACAATACTCCATGCAATTTCAACTATTCGTAAGATGCAAACCCTCCATAATCTTTTGTAACCTGCACATATTTCATGCACAACAATACTTTTGATTGATAGTCTGTTCGGTTTGCCTCATAGTATTTTATCATTTTTTGTCTTCTTATCATAAGGGTGTTTTAGACTATTATAAGAACGCTCTTAGAACATGCTTTTTTTATTCATATATTTTTTTTTCAATTTGCAAAAAAAAAGCTAGCTTCTAAATAATAAGAGTTTTACTACTATAATTATGGCCATTAGAAGAATCTTTTAGTAAAGAAGGTAACTCTCTAACCCTTTCAGCGCGCTCTAGTTGAACTGTCTGCGCGCCTGGGCAGAACCAGCTAGATTTGCCGCGTGACGTGAACAAAAATAAGGCGTCCTTGGCAAATATTCAAGTTGTATGAGAAAGAATTGTAACAGTTGTGCCACACAGATTGACTGTTGCAAACACGAAGCCCCCAAAAATGAACAAATAAGACCAAAGTACTCGATGAACTACAGTCAGTAACTAATAATTACCTCGACAGCGAGAGGCCGTTTGACCAACTAAAAACAGTTTCGATTCGACTAAGGTCATAGCTAGGCTTCACCTTCAATCTGATTGGTTGAAATCGGAGGCACGGCCTGCACACACCTCCGTGCTCCACAGGGCACCCTGTAATCACGCACGGACGGACTGGCGTGACAAAACCTGGCAAGCACGACAAAACACCATAAGAGTACAAACATCTAATTAATACGCCTATCTTTTTTTTTTTTTAATTGTTCAAGTTTTTTGGGGGGGGGGGGGGGGGGTTGTAAACCGTTGAATAATTTCTTTCTTTTAAATACCGAGAAATACGCAGCTGGTTACATGGTACTTTTAAACCGATTAAATGAGCTTGTGTTAAATATTATGTTATATCTGTTTGATCCCTGTTCGTCGATAAAGTGCATTGGTTACAGGCAATCCCTTCTGTTAACCCATAAAGAACCACACAGAGATACACAAACACATACAGGGCAGTGCAGCCACACTTATTTACCAACTTAATCTTTGTTCCGTGATTGGCTTAGCCGAATTTTTATAAGCTGTTTAGGTATTGGAGATGTGAGCCAACGGTGCACCCACCCTGCTGTGCCAAGTTTGCCCTCTAATTCGGACCTCTTCTTTTGTTGTCCCCCTCCCCCCCCCTCTCTCTCTCTCTCTCTCTCTCTCTCTCTCTCTCTCTCTTCAGACATACACACACATATATATGTGTAATTACTATATATAAGAAATCTTCTCAATCAGAAATCAAAGCTTCACCAAAGTTCACCCACTTTAGCTTGCCTGACTTAGTAAACAACCAATCTGCCTTGCCGAAAACGGACCTTACATTGGATCTTTACTCTTAGTGATATGGAAACAATATTCCTTATACGAATTGGTTGTCAGAGTTAAATATTGCGCATGCGTCAGTCATCAAGTAACACAGCTCGAGACGAATTTGCATTTTTTGTTATGACGGGAAAAAAAAGACAGGGTCAATCTTGGATAACCGCCACTCTGGCTAGAGAGACAGGTATCAGATAGTCAGAGTAAGAGAACATGAGAGGGATAGAGAGGAATAGAGAGAAAGAGGCAGCGAAGGGAGGAGAGCTAGAAAGATAAATGGAGAGAGGAAGAGATAAAGTATTTGGGTGGCAGTGGCACTAGTGATCAAGAGGCAGTTTGCTGAACATAAACCAACAGGTTATCGGTTCGAATATTCCTCGGACTTCATGTTGTTGAGACAGAGCGTTACAGAGGCTGCTTCAGTTGCGGGCAGACGCAGACAGCGGCTGCAGCCTATAACAGAGACTCTGCTGGACTAAGTCAGTTTTTTATCTTCCATTATCTTAGTTTTCAGCATAACAGGCAAAATGTAATCTTTCAGCCGATGTAATCTTTTTGTTGGTTCGACAATTTAAAATTTATAAAAAGCGCTCGCACCAATCTAGTTAGAACAAACTGGTGTGACACTTAAGGAAAGTGTAATGGCGCCTTCCAACACAACAACGTTGGCGAGAACACAGCAGGTCTTACGGAATTCATAATCCTAACATAGCCTTCACAACATGATCTTAGGCCTTTGGTTTCACACATCAGATAAAATGCAACCAACAACATCTACAACATCAGCAAGTTGGTGGAGTTTTCAACTCTGCCCCAGACTGGAATACCTTTAGGTTTCGATACGAACCAGCCACAGCCCCACTCACACTTACACACATTCACACGCGTGCTCACAAATGATAAAGGAATGAGGGCAACAAGTCGAATAATCGGATAGAGAGACCAAATAAAAAACTATGATTGTTAAGTAATCCGTGTACCTGTTAAGGTCTATTAATGACTAGCATGGGATGACCCCTTTTAAACAGAAGTTTAGCTTCCCGTCCTTGGACCAACACTTGGCTTTGCACGTTTTTCTGATTAACAAAACTAGATTACTAGAGCTTGGGAAACTTAAGGCTTTCGCTCTACATCGCTTCTCTTCTTGCACTTTTAAACATTTTTTTTTTCGAATTCTTGTCAAAGAAATAATCCGCGAGACTTTCATACCACTCTCCTAATAGAAAAAAAATTATTACATAAGGCTTGTTTATTTAAAAAGAAATGAAAGAGATGAAGTATGCTGTACGTAAACTAAATTACTACTTTGCTCATTAAACTCTAAGAAAGAAGAAGAAGATGAAGAAGAAGAAGATGAAGAAGAAGAAGAAGAAGAAGAAGAAGAAGAAGAAGAAGAAGAAGAAGAAGAAGAAGAAGAAGAAGAAGAAGAAGAAGAAGAAGAAGAAGAAGAAGAAGAAGAAGAAGAAGAAGAAGAAGAAGAAGAAGAAGAAGAAGAAGAAGAAGAAGAAGAAGAAGAAGAAGAAGAAGAAGAAGAAGAAGAAGAAGAAGAAGAAGAAGAAGAAGAAGAAGAAGAAGAAGAAGAAGAAGAAGAAGAAGAAGAAGAAGAAGAATAAGGAGGAGGAGGAGGAGGAGGAGGAGGAGGAGGAGGAGGAGGAGGAGGAGGAGAAGAAGAAGAATAAACACATTTCATGATTCCGAATTGTGGAGAAAAAAAAAAGTTGGAAAATCCTATTACGTATGCATTTTTGTAAAGTTGTATTTTCTAAAATCATTACTCAGTTGGTAAAGCAAGAAGTTTTTGTTTCTCACTCTATAAATACACATCCACATGAAGATTCAGTTCTGTCACATGTAATAGAAACAGAAAAATTATTGCGAACTGCGAATGCGGAAGAGCTAGGCCCTACTGCTAGATTACTTTCATAGTGGATGCCTGAAGAGTGAAGAGATAATTTGTCATTTCTTAGCTGCTTCTTCAAACCCCATCTCCCCCTCCATCTCGTTCTCTCTCTCTCTCTCTCTCTCTCTCTCTCTCTCTCTCTCTCTCTCTCTCTCTCTCTCTCTCTCTCTCTCTCTCTCTCTCTCTCTCTCTCTCTCTCTCTCTCTCTCTCTCTCTCCCCCCCCCCCCCCTATCTTAAGCAAAAGATGTCAGTTGTCAAATTTATCCTTTCAGTAAGCATAATCGATTTAGTGATAGAAATAATGTAAAAAAGGTTTAATATTGAAAACACCTATGATTAACCTACATGTAGCTCAAGGAGATGCACTAAATGAAAAAAAAGGGTCTGCGTGGAACTTTTTTCCTGAATGTAAATGTGCAAATCATATAGATCCACATGGACTTACAGGATCAGGAAATCAAGAAATTTAAAGAACTGAGACCAATGAGCACAATCCAACAGAGTGTAATACACGGAAGATAACCATAAGACAACCAAGTCTTGATTTTTGTAGATGACTTTTACTTAGCTAAAAATTTGTCTTTTATCCCTGAGCTCAACCTATTGCAGACTTTTACTGTTGATCTTGAGGCTTAAAAACAATATTGTGAATGTAGTGTCTCTGTGAGATGGCGCCCAGGACACATGAAGAGAATACTTTTGATTGATATTTTCTGTCCCACGAGAAAATGAAACAAAATAGTACAGTAAATCTATAGTTTGACAATAGCCATTGGTTGACAGTAACAGCTGTGCTCAATAGGTTTCGGGTTTTCTATCACTGCAGTCAAGCGGTTGTTTATCTTACACAGTTATAGCTTTAATGTCTGAATCGAATTACCTCCCATTAGCAAGTCTGGTCGCTCGACACTTCACCGATAATGTCTGTTGAGAAGTGTCAGGTAAACTCGTCACCTCCTACCCTGCAGAGGAACAGACTCCACATGTAAGCGCACGTCTGGTTAGGCTGCGGCTCTTCATTTATTTCTCAATTTCTGAAAGTGACCTCGCGGATGCCATCGCCTTTTCGCGCCCACATTGCAAGAATAATGAACACATTAGCAGGTCTCATAGCTCAGCAAAACTTATTGCATCATTGTGAAGTTAAAGGAGAGCAAAAGATTTAAACTAAACGTGTGGTGTTTCTACGCTTTGTTTGCCACGTTTGATGACACTATCCTGCAGAGTGAAGCAATGAAATTGAGATTTAGGAAAGTTGGTGGCTGCGACCACCTATAAAATCTTTGGAACTCTGAGAAAGTGGAAGTCAAAATGACAATAAAGTTAAAAACGTTTCATTATTAAAAGTTAATTTAGCCCAATATTTAGGATACTTTAACTCAAAAGCATCGGCCATATGAAACAAAGACACAACTATTTTAGTCTAAACACTGTGTGCACTCAAAACAACTTTCATCAAAAAATAAGTCGAACGCCTTGTCGAAGGGAGCTAGATAAGCTAGATAAGCTAGATAAGCTAGATAAGCTAGATAAGCTAGATAAGCTAGATAAGCTAGATAAGCTAGATAAGCGAACCGCTCTGAACTGTCACACAATAAAATTATTGCAGTAGCCATCGACTCCACTTAACTTGAGTCGGCAGCGATTTACATTAACGTTACAAATGGATCGACCGAACTTTACTTGATAAGTCATAAGAAGCCAAACGCTTTTAATACAAAGCTTGCCATTATTTCGTCAAGTTGGCGTTTCTGTTCTGACTTCTCAGGAAAATTAGAAAATATGTCATATTTTGTAACACCCGAGAGGCTGAGGCTTGTCCCAGCTTTTCAAATAGGCAAGAAATTAATACATTCGCACATACACGTTCTGTGTGTGAATCAGTTCATAAGTCTGAGATAATTATTCAAACATTTTGACTACCTTTTCATATTCTTTACTCAGTGTCACTTACCCTCTATAACTTGTCCAGTTGGAATGTGATCTTTCTATACTGGAAGTAAATAGAAAGGGAAAACAATGCTAAGTCCACTAACACTGAGATACGCCAAGTTTCACCCAGGCTACTGTTAGAATGGTAGCCGAGTGGTTTTATATTGAGCCAAAGTGTTGGATTTTGTTCTAATTCTTCTATTTACTGTCAAGGGTTTGGACGCGTTTGTATCCGTTAGGAGGCAAAGTCCTTGATCACTTCATCACGGTAATTCCTAAATTTTATTTGTGTTTTCCGAAGAAAAGGACTTCAGCCTGCGGTATCGAACCTATTAAGATCCGAATCGCAAACCAGGATGTATAAAAATAGATTATTTGTGTGTGCGTGGGAGGCATATAGGTAGGGTTAACCGCTTGAAAAAAATCGGACATTTCTATGAATAGAAGAGAGAACAGAGAGAGAGAGAGAGAGAGAGAGAGAGAGAGAGAGAGAGAGAGAGAGAGAGAGAGAGAGAGAGAGAGAGAGAGAGAGAGAGAGAGAGGGAGAGGGAGAGAGAGAGAGAGAGAGAGAGAGAGAGAGAGAGAGAGAGAGGGAGAGGGAGAGAGAGAGAGAGAGAGAGAGAGAGAGAGAGAGAGAGAGAGAGAGAGAGAGAGAGAGAGAGAGAGAGAGAGAGAGAGAGAGAGAATTTAGAGGTGTAAATGAGAAGGAAGTTTAATCAAACCAAAATTAGCTTTGAGTCTCAAACAGTCGGTTAGGTTCAGTAACAAAAGAGGATGGTTTAGAGTATATTTTTGAAATCTAGACCTCCTCACACTATAACTTTAAAATTATTAAAAATCACGCATGTCTCTCACAGCTTCATTAAAGTGCATATTTTGATATGTACTTTGGTAAACTGACCAACGCCAGGTAACAGACACGTGAAATGTTCGTTATTCAAACGATAAGAAAAGATAAGAACAACGTGATCAATGACGTGCCGCTGTGTCACTGATTTTCACCCGCTTTGCGTCGAGAGTTTCAAACTAAACCGCGATGGCTGATCACCCTGTTGGGAAAACTAGCAAACCAGGATGTGCGAGCATGATTAAGATCCTGAGTGGGGGATTTTCCAGCGCTGACTGAGTGTCAACTTCATCAGCTGAGGGTGAGTCAAGGAGAAGATGGCCGTGGCTGCTAGCTGACCAGGCGAAACGAGCACTGGTCAGCTGTCACGAGGCACGGATAACTATCTTAGGTATATCAAAGACAAACTATGGACCAAGGAGGACCTTGCTGTCATAGGGCGATGCAATGTTCAACATCGACCTTTCTCTCAGTAACGCTTTATCAATTCTCTTTTACCTTCTCTTCTAAAAAAAAATCTATCGCAATGAAAAGGCCACTTTGACGCCTATGCAAAACTTTGTTTTCATTTTGGGCTGGTAGGTATGTGGTGAAATATCGGCCAAGGTTTTTATCTTATGAAGTTTTCCCCTGTACTCAGGGCAAGAATCAGGACTGGCCAACAGGACAATGATGACCACAGAGCGTAAAGTAGTACCTGGGCGAAACAAGGGTTGCCTGGCAACTTCGGAGAAGCAAGAGCTACACCTTTGCAGAAGAAATGCCAGTAATGAAGGCAGAATCTTCTTTGGTCATTCGTTAGAACATTGTAAGGGTTGATAGCACGGACATGGTTGTATATGTCAGAATATTCTTTGGTCATTCGTTAGAACATTGTAAGGGTTGATAGCACGGACATGGTTGTATATGTCAGAATCTTCTTTGGTCATTCGTTAGAACATTGTAAGGGTTGATAGCACGGACATGGTTGTATATGTCAGAATCTTCTTTGGTCATTCGTTAGAACATTGTAAGGGTTGATAGCACGGACATGGTTGTATATGTCAACTTTCAAACATGCAGTGAGAATTTATGTCTATTACAGAGACAGATAGCTGAGAGAGATGGGGGGAGGGAAAGATAGAAACAGATAGAGAGAAGAACAGATAGAAGAGAGGGATGGCGGTTGAGGAAGAGAAAGAGAGAGAGTAAGAGAGAGAGAGAAAGAGAGAGTAAGAGAGAGAAAGAGAGAGAGAGTAAGAGAGAGAGAGAAAGAGAGTAAGAGAGAGAGAGAGTAAGAGAGAGAGAGAAAGAGAGAGTAAGAGAGAGAGAGAGAGTAAGAGAGAGTAAGAGAGAGAGAGAAAGAGAGTAAGAGAGAGAGAAAGAGAGAGTAAGAGAGAGAGAGAAAGAGAGAGTAAGAGAGAGAGAGAGAAAGAGAGAGTAAGAGAGAGAGAGAAAGAGAGAGTAAGAGAGAGAGAAAGAGAGAGTAAGAGAGAGAGAGAAAGAGAGAGTAAGAGAGAGAGAAAGAGAGAGTAAGAGAGAGAGAGAGAGAGAGAGAGAGAGAGAGAGAGAGAGAGAGAGAGAGAGAGAGAGAGAGAGAGAATGACGGAGAAGCGAAATGAATTAAGTTTATCTTTCGTGTCCATCTTTTAAGCGATGCCCTGATAAGTTTTTTTCTTACACAGACGCTAATGGAATCTTTTTTCTCCCTTGTGAAAATATTGGATTCTCTTGAACTTTAGATCTGAGCTGAGCTGCATTAACATTACCCTATTCCTTGGTCTGTTCGTAGGTCGTGATTGGCGCGCAACTCGTGGGAAAGGTATGTTACCTCCCCATGACCTTGATGAGTTCGACTCTGAGGCGAAGTCTGAGGCCATAGGCCGAGGCTTTAACCGGATTTGAAATTACGTCAAATCTATATTTAGCCGAAACAGAGGAAGGTGAGACTTTTGCCAGCTGTACGTGGAGGAAAACGCTCAAGTATTTTTGACGGCGCTAAGAGCAGCCTGCAGCTCTGCACGGCTAGATATCCCGACCAGGGACGAGAACGATGTGTCATACACAGAAAAGATAATCGAGCTCAGCTCGGCCCTAAGCTTTTGATGTGAACAGGTAGTAAAGCACCTGGTGGTTCAGGACCTCAAATCATTGAAATGGTCGGCGCGGGAAAATAATGATGGGCAGCACTGTAGCACGGTGATCGGAATGATTTGCTAAGTGTTTACACACAAAAAACTCCCCACAAAAAACATGTACCAACAAACTGAACGATATTATACTCCAAAAAGAGTTTTGAATCGTAGGAACACCCTTGACGTGAAAACTGGTAGGGGAAGTGTTTACTAGTATAGTGAGATTGTAGTTTTTAACAATGCATAAGCAAAGACAGAAAACAATAAGGATTATATTGATAATCCTGGGTGTAACCAACAAGCAGAGGTAAGTCTCAATTCTTGACACACTTTAAAAGATTACCCCAGCTTCACGGTCGTAGTTTTTAAGCTTCTAGCTTGGTTTTATGGCGTCCATCTTGCTAAATGATAGCTAAGTGGCCGTGTTCCTATGTATTCATAGAGGTCAATGGTCCCTCGGTTACAGAAACAAAAAGGCACAATGCGGCTAGGTAATACGGCGTTACGAAGGCTTTAACGTAACTTTGTAACGTATTCTTAGCGACAACCTTGACAATGTGGGAAGTTAGAAACCATATCATGTTGATTGCAACCTTGAGGCATCACAGTACTGAAGGAACCATGAGCAGAACTAACTGGTAGAAAAGTGAAACTTGAGCGATGTAAGGGCTAGCGGTAAATGATTGGGGGAGACCAGGTTCCGTGATCTTTTTATTCGTCGCGATATATATGTATATATGTATATATATATATATATATATATAT